>CM076572.1:1466984426-1467478806 GCA_034641835.2 Pinus albicaulis | reverse complement strand
CTGATGTTTGCACTCTGTTTTTCAAGATTTTGAGTGTCTTTCTCTTTACCTCTACTACAATTATCAGCCACTTTTTTGTCCTTTTGTTTGACTGTTTTAGGCTTGGTTGCAGTGTTGTTTTGAGACGGCTTGTCAGAGGTTTTGTTGTTGGGGGTTTGTTGATTAGATTTACTTCTGAGTTCATATCGCTTTGAAGGTTCTATGACAGCATTTTCCATGTTTTGATAATAATTTTCATTATCATCTCTTTTGTCATCATAAGGTGTATAAAGACCTTGTTTTTTATCATAATGAACCTCGAAGTCATCATCATCTACCCCAAATAAGTTTATATCATCCTCCTCTGTTATTTGATCTGTTTTCTCAACCTCACTTAAAAATTTTTGATGAAAGGGGGGAGTGATCTATTGATCATCTTCCCTGGGTCTGTTTGGAGGTTGATTCCTTCTAACATTCTGATTTTGGTTTTGGTTTCTGTTTTGAGGAGCGTTTTGATTTATACTTGCTTGCGCTCTCTCTAGAATGCTCATTTTCTTCATCATTTCTTCCATCATTCTTTCCATTTTTGAGCTTGAAGTAGTAGGAGCAGATTCCTCTCTGAACGATACCCTCTTTTCAACTTTCATTCTTGCTCTCTTCTCCATAAGGTTAACTTCCACGTAAAGAGCACCTCTTTGCCATATCTTCGAAGGGTTGCAAAATCTCTTTCTTAATAATAGGCTCATCAAGATCAAAGCCTTTAGGAAATTTGTTAAAGCCGAGCCCTAGGAGTGTTTTAGTTCGGGGAAAGCATTATACACGCTTAAATCCAGTACAATGCTTTGTACACCTTCCTGTGGTTCCTATGGAGATTACAGAAGCCCAAGACTTGGAGAGGATCGCTCTCACTTCCATTTAACCAAGAATGTTTGATGGTTTTGAGACTGTCATCACTATGGGGGCTAAACCTTTAAACCTATTTTCTAGTTTTCCTCCCCAAAATTTGAGTAATAGTCTAAGCTTCTTTAATCCATCAATAATTTCATTTCACAAAGTAGTCGGTCTATCTGCTCGATATGTTGAGATGTCATATAGTATTGCTGCATCATATAATGGAACCTTGACCGAGGCCTGTGGAAGGTTGACTAATGGTACAAGAAGGACTAAGGGAGCATACTATGCCGCTGCTGATAGGTGGTGGGGGTGGGTTGACTCAGAGAGGGGCACAAGGGAGTGGTTTGAACAAGGATAAGCAGACGCATCGTAGAGCATAGGTTTCATTGAGGTCATTCTTGGATGAGAGACACCAGATTTATGTAGAAAATGTAAACGTGGGTCGTTGAACTTATCCCTAAGGGCATTTTGTTTCTGGGGAGATGAAAGAAGTTTCAGATCTAAATTGATCGAAATCACGAAATGACCTAGTCCCGAATGGGTTCAAAAAGTCGGGCTGATCAAGAGTCAGATTTTCAGAACCCGACTTTATTTTAGGACAGATCCGAAAATAGTTGGAAGATTCTATCTTAGGAGACTGTGGTTATCAACCATTTCAAAGGATCTACTGTGGTGGCCTGCATGAATCTTCTAGAGCCACTATGCTAAGTTTAGACCCAAAAATAAGAAGTCTAACTAGATATGAAAATATTTGAAAGGTCAACTAATCTGTCAAATTTCCCATAGCCTTAGCCAAGTTTGAAGATTATAACAATAAAAAAAGTAACTTTCCTCAAAGGGAGCCTAAGGGTCTGTTTGTGATTGTGGAGCCGCTGTGGAAAGTTCAGAGTGTTTTCAAGGGTACACCGTCCACCACAAGAAACAGAAATATTCCTTTTCAAGGATATCTAAACACAACAAACTCTAAATCCGTAGATTTACCGAAAACACACTGTATATGTCACGAAAGAGGATGAGATCCGCAGGCTACTCCGCCTCTTTCCAGACTCGTTTAAGAGTATAGAGTAAACACATAAAAGTGGGAAATAAGATATCAAAAACCAAGTTTACTACCAACTAAATGTTTTTGGTATTTTTCCTAATTGTTTTTATTTGTATTTTCTAAGAATGTCCTAACTTGTCTAAACTTAAGCACAGCAGACAGTACTTCTACCTTTGTGACTAAGCTAGCTGATTTTCCAAGGTTAGATAAAACTTAAGAGAACTTAGGGTTGACCTAGTTTGTCAATGATTCAAACAAGTTCACCATGATTACCATTTGTTGGTAGTGCTTGAAAAGGCTGATTTTAACTCTCAAATTTTTTTGATAAAAGGTTTTCTGAGGTTCCATGTTTTATACGAATACTCTCAAGGCTTCCCGCAAGGGAGTCGTTTAAATGTTAGGTCTCGTAATAAGCAATATAGTAAAAAAAAAAAAAGTCCCATCACGTAGTTAACATCATTTCAACCAACTTTGGATTATAGTGGAGGCCTCAAAAACCTTTATCCAAGAAAAATTAGAGTTAAAATCAGCCTTTTCAAGCACTAACAACAAATAGGTAATCAAGGATGAAATCCAGTATGGAATCATTGACAACCAGGTCAACCCTGTGATTCTCTTAAGTTTTATTCAACTTTGAAAATCAGCCATTATCATAAGAGACCTGTTTTATTCCAACCGTACAAGTTTAAAGGTGTTAGACATTCTTAGAAATCACAAATAAAAAAATAATCTTAAAATACCAAAAACATTTCAGACAGTAAAACACGGTTTTTATATCTGTTATTAATTCTCTTTATGTGTTTTACTCTACCTTAAGACAGAGTCTAGGCAATGTAGCCTCGGATCTCATCCTCTTTTAGAGCCGGCATATTCATGAATGCCCTCTCCCAAGAATTGTTAGAGTTTGTCAGGAGTTAAGATATCCTGAAAAGGAAGACGCCACAAACACTGGTGGTGACAAAAGTAAATTTCTTGGAAAACACTCTAGATTTTCCACTCGGGCAGGCGGCTCCACAATCCCGAATGTATCTAAGACTCCACCGGAAAGGACCCTTTTATTGTTATATCCTCAAAACTTAGCTAAAAGGCTATAGGAGGAGAATTCGAGAAAAAATGGATGAAGTGACCTTTCAAATATTTTCTATATCTATTGAACTTTTCTATTTTTTGGGTCTAAAAACTTGCTAGTGCTCCCCAGAAAGATTCATATACCAGCCCACTTCGACTCTGATCCACCCGAAATAGTTGATAACCCCAGTAATCATTAGGAACTCCAAGAGAATTTTCAACTAGCGAGATCATCCCCAAGAGCTAATCTTGGGCTCCCTTGAAATTTTTTCACTCTTCCTTCAGAGATCACAACCGATTCTTTTGAACCCATCTCGTGACTAGGTCATTTGATGATTTAGATCATCAGATCTCAAACTTCACTTTCATCTCCCGAAATGCTGAACCCCTGGGGATAGAGATTCAATGTTCTCCGATTTACATTTTCTACATAATCTAGGTGTTTCTTTATCCAAGATCAAATTTCTCAAAGAAATCATCGTTTCTAATCGAGTAGGTGTCCTTCATCCACTGCTCAAACCACTCCACTTCAACCCATACCGGGTCAACCCACCCCCACCACCTATCATGGCAAGATGGTATGCTCCCTTAGTCCTTCTTAAAATTAGTCATCTTCCATGGACTGCCAAATTTCCATCTAATATGATGCTAGCAATACTATACAAGATCTCAACATGCTTTTTCAAGATGACGACTACTTTGACAGAAATGAAAATTGATATGATTCGTCAAGCCTAGACTATTTACTCAAATTTTGGGGGAGTTTGGAAATGGTTTAAAGGTTTAGCCCCCTATAGTATTAATGATCTTCCATGTCATCAACATTCTTGAACAATGGGGTTAGAGAAGAATCTCTTCCAAGTCCTTCAGCTTACTATAACAATCTCCATAGGAAACTTCGGGGAAAGTGTACAAGCTTATTGTACCACATTTAAAAGCGTGTGGTAATTGCATTTCCCTTCTAACTAAACCTCCTAGGGCTCACTTTTAAACAAATTTCCTAAAGGCTTTGATGTCATATGACCTATTCATTAAGAGAAAGAGATTTTGCAACCTCGAAGATATGCAAAGAGGTGCTCTTCTGTGGGAAGTTAAATCTCATGGGAGAAGAGAGCAAGAATGAAAGCTGGAAAGAGAGTATCTTTTAGAGAGAATCCACCCTTCTACTTCAAGCTCAAAGATATAATGATGGAAGAAATGTTAGTAAAACATATTCAGAGAGAGCGCAAGCAAGTCTAAATTCCAAACGTCCTCAAAATGTAAACTAAAAACTGTAATTCAGATCAAACAAGGGAATAGAATCAAACTCAAACATTCTTGCAGATGATCGACCAGATCATCTCCTTTCATCAAAATGTTTTAAGTAGTTTGAGCAAACATCAAAATAACAAGAGGAGGATGGCATAAACTTATTCTGTAGATGATGATGACGAGGTTCACATGATAAAAACAAGGTCTATATAACGCACATGACAAAAGAGATGACAATGAAAATTATTATCAAAACAGTGAAAATAGCTATAGACCTTCAAAGCAATATGAACTGTATAAATCTAATAAACAACCTCAAACAAACAAAACCTCTCGATAAGCCTTTCTCAAAACAACACCGCAACCAAGCCTGGGTGCAATAAACAAAAGGACAAACAAAGGTCTATACTGGTAGAGGTAAAGAGAAAGACACTCAAAATCTGAAAAAACGAGGTAAATATCGTAGTGCAGGTTTAGCCTTCAAATTAGTACTCCTATTACAACCGTTAGACTAAGTGTAGATAAAACAAATCAAGCTATTGTTGCTTGATAAAGGCAGAAAATAGCATTTTTCAATCAATGCTTTAAAGAATCAAAATCTTTTCAAATTTCAGAATGTTAGGGGCTAAAGATCAAAAAATTTCTATCTTTAATCGAGCGGCTACCCAACATGTATATAGGTCAAAATTTTGAAGGCTTTGAACTTGAAGAGGTCAGAAGACACTCAATCTTAATGATGACCAAACGTAGGTTTATTTTTAATTCAAAGATTGAAGGTAAATTCAAGAGGGTCCTGGCCCCTCCTTTTAAGTGAGCTAAACATTCATGACAAAATTCTCGCACAATGCTATGCATGACTCTCAGCGCTTCCCATAATTTAATCAAAGATGTAATGGAAAGCCCTGGTCTTAAATTACTGCACTTACAAAGACTTGTACTCCTTTGACTCAAGCAGCTAAATGTCTAGGATTGATAAAAGATCTCCGTGTTAACTTAGCCCATCTCCAACAAATGTTTAGTCATGGATGTTGTTGTATCATGTACCCCAAAGTATAGCTTATCAGATCTTGGGGGCTGGGTTATGGAACTATGCAAAATGGACATGACTACATTATCCTTATTTTTTAATCGACTAGAAGACTTTATACAGTGAAATCCCACATGCAAGATACACAATGAAGTCAAGACCGGCCCCAAAACTCTCCTCTCAGATAAGTTAATAAGGTCACTTTGATTCTTTTATACTGTTTAATGATGAAACACTATTAACAAATCATTTCAACACTAATGGTTGAAACAAAGGAAGGAATACAACACCTGAAATGTCATTAAATAGCCTATGGTATCTCAGTCCTAGCAAATCAAACACACCTGGAACTAAGTCATCAACCATTAAACTTAAAACTTGAATAATATAGAAGACAATCCTCAACCCGATGAAAACTTGTGAGAACTGCTACTGCAAAGGAGCATGCACCAATTTAACTGAGCAGTTTTCTGAAAATGTTCCTCTTCGGACTATGACACTATGGGCTTGCACTGTAACAACACAGAAAATCGGATTACTAACACCTAAAAAATCACGCTGAGTGGCTTTATGAAATTAAACTTTCTGTTCTAATAACATTTAAGGTATCATGAAATCCCTTCTTCTTAAAGCTTGCATCTCTGAAAAGTAAAGCAAGAGAACAACCACGATATGGGGACCTTAATTAACTGGCTAGGGCAAGTCAATGTATAATGCAAATCACCCATTTGTGGCCTACCTAATGATGCTGCGGATCTTTTGAAACATTTAGAAGTCCAACCGACTTTTGTCCCAAGGAAAGAAATATTATGTACCACAATTATATTTACTAGAACTCGCCCAAATGACAGTGATGACATCTCGTATTTAGATCACCAAATTTGTCCTGATAACAAGAAACATTAAGTGTATTGATGGAGATAAAAGAAGATTTCATGCAATCTGGGAAATGAGTTTGAATCTATAGTTCAGATATCTAATACGACACACTGCATGTTGGAAGAAAATTCTTTCAGGAAGAAGAACTCGTTCCGCGGAGTTGTAGATAAATCCTTCGTACTAGCAAAACTTAGAGACCAAACAGACTGAGGACCAAAAAAAAGAGGAGTTAGAACTCGTTTAAGATGATAGTTTGCCTGGTTATCTGGTTTCTAGGTGAACTCTGCTTTGACTTACTGATGGCCAAAAACTAAATTGAACCCTGAATGCGAGGTAGAGTAAATGCAAGAGAAAAGAGGAAACCTAAATATCAAACTATCCAGAACTTTCCCTGGCCAAAGCCACAAAACTCAAATACCGAGTCGTTCAAATAATTTTTCTGATATTTCTTTGTGATGAGTTATTAAGATCATAAATCCTATGACATCAACACATGCTGCACCCCTCTTAAAGAAAAACTGGAAACCATTCAAACAAATCTCAGCATTGTCCCCCATTCAGCTGTACTGTTAAGAAGGAAATCATGAAGACAAACATGCTGTATTATTGTCCCTATTATATTCGAGTAAAATAATCTCGTGTCTCATGAGAAGACCTATAAATCAGTTTTAGATGGATCTCTTAGAAAATTTAAACAAAGCTTCATCAAAAGACAATTACCTTTCCCAAGATGGATCATATTTTATGCAGGGTCTGAAAGAATTTCTTGTTAGATGGCTATTCAGGTGGTATAATCAAGTCTTAGTTCACCCCGATGATCACCAAAGGCCTTGATACACCATGGGGCAAATTTTCTACAAGGAAAATTCCTTGGTCTAATGGAATGTCGAGCAACCTTCGAGAGCCATGGACATAGCATTTCAAGAATTAGTTTCTTCATCATTATCTATCTTGATGATGTCACTATGTTTTCAAAACAGTTGTAGAACACTTAAGAACATTTGAGGAAAGCGAAGAAGTGCAGTTTGGAATATATTTAAATCCCTAAGAATACTTTATTTAGTCTCCAAGAAGGTACCTAAAAGGTCATTTTGAAGAGGTATAAAGATAGGATCCAAAGAGGATTATGCCACATATTTTGCAAATTTCTCATCCCTAAAACATCAAAGAGTTTAGCCTTTCATTGGGAAGATAAACTTTGAGAAGGTCATCTTAACCTAGCCGAGCTCCTTAGGAATATCACAACATGTTGAAGAAGAGCAAGGGATAAAATGGACCTTGGAAGCAAAGACATCCTTTGAATTAAACAAGTAACTAAAGGAATTGGTTTTATAAATCCTCATTTTTCAAAGGATTTTTATATTCTTTCATTTACAGCTGCAACACCTTATCTGCCCTTTTGGCTTAAAAATCCACAAGGAACAGAGCAGCCTATCACATTCTTTATGCAAGGCATTGAGATGCCCCTTTGTGCTACAATATTTGAGAAGTGTGCTTGCTTTTTGGTGGAAGGGTTTGAAAGACTTTGCAGAGCAAGCATCCTTCACCATATTATTTCCTTGTTCCAAATTCACAGCAAAGACATTTTAAATATTGTGGACTCCAGATGGGTAAGAGAGGTAAGTGGATTTATGTTATTCTTAATACGAGATAAGACCCACTAAGCTCATCAGCTTATGTCTAGCTAGATTAATGGCTGAATCAAAATTGTGAAGTTCTTGATATTAATAAGGATTAATGCTTTGATAACCAAGAAGAATTCCAACTCACAGAAGACCATTTTTAATTCCTCTATGGTGATACTGGATATTGTTTATGTTTTTCTTAATCCTAATACACCTCCCGGTTTATCAAAACAAAGTGCAAGGTTTTAAAATTAAAGGTCAGAAGTTTATTGCATTATTGATAAAGTCTTTACTGAGAAATAAAAGGGAATATTGCCTGAAATGTTTCTATTCTAGCTTGATGCAGAGAAGATTAAGTGAATTTAGGCGATATGGAGGCCAGTTGTATCGTAGTCACCCAACAAAATTTTGAGGGTCGGTTTTATTGGCTCACTTTTTTTCTCCTTCTCGATGTTCACAAGATGACCACCATTTGTCACAAATGCCAATATTTAAGGCAAGAAAATGGACACTTCTGCTTTGCATCCAATCACCAGCTCATTTTCAATAGTGGGGACTTGACTTCATAGAGAAATTCATCCACCATCTTCCTGCATAGGTGGATTCTCACCACACAAAAATTACTCACTAAGTGGATAGCCATCCCCTCAGATGTGCCAATGATTCAAAGAATCATAAATTTTATGAGACACATCCTTTCCTGCATTTGGTCATCTGGTCAAGATCATCGTTATAAGCAAGAAGATTGGATCAAAGAAATATGAATCTCACATATTTGAGCAATACGGACATTCCATGCCATTACCCTCACATAGTAATGATCATAACTGTCCAACAAAAATCTTGTACATAATCAAGAAAATGTTGGAAGACAATAAAGAAGTCTTGGCACAAAGCAGACTACACTTTGGGCCATATTTAGAATTTGAAGAAATCCTCAGACAGCATGTCATCTTTCCAATGCTAGTATGGTATGTATAATTTTTCCTAATAGTCTTGGTGTACTGCTGAGGAATTAATTGGCAGAGTTGCGATCAAGAAATGACATAATTAGCAGATAAATCAGACTATCACATCTTCATAAACCAGAGGTGAAGGCACAAAGCATTACAGAATAAGAGTCAAGAGAATATTTGATAAAGAAAAAAAGGCCAAGCACTCTCTGGATTGTACAAATTTTTAAAGTGGACTCCAGGAGGGAAGACAAGAAGTGGGAAAGAATAGTAAATTTGACAATCTATGGCTTGGCCCTTTACTCTATTCATTCATTGTTATTTTAGGGCAATGCATTCTTCTTACAAGAGCTTGATGAATGATTTGTTGGGTTTGGGGTCCTCATAATGGCAGATGCTAAGCATTACTTCTTTGATCCATTTTTAAAAGGTTAAGTTTCTTACTCAAGTCATTGTGAATATTTCATCCACCTTTGCATTCCACAGGAGAAATCAAAAAAAAAATACAAAAACAAAAGAAAATGAAAAGAGGGCAGAAATGAAAACAAGAAAGCAAAGCCCCATGCCAAAAGAGAAATAAACCAGCAGCAAAGGCGCTTAAATGTCACTCCTAAAAACACACTTCGTAGTTAGCCAAACCGCGAAACTGATCAACTAGTTTTCACCTATCACGAAGGTGAACTAGACACAAACTGATTCAATTCCATTTATCAAAGAGATAGATTAGATAGAAACAGTATCAAACAAACTCGTAAATCTGAACCAAAGTTTTTCCAAAGAGAGTGACCAAAACTGCTTTATTTTCTCTGAGTCATAAAAGAGAAAAACTGTCTAATTTGGTCAAAATTGAAACTAGACATCAAGGAAGAGGAAGCCAACAAAAGTCAAACAGATTCGTGAAAATAAGAAAGGGCCATGATGAGAACTTTCAGATTCAAGCCTTCCAATTTTTATTTATTTTTCTTAAATATAATTTGTGTGCTTGTTCTTATGCGAGATCACAAGTCAAAAGCTATATTATTGACTTGACTGCTGTTAAATTTTCTCACAGAATTTAGAGAATGAAAGTTTGTTGGACTGCTTGACCTCAATGGACAGAGATTAGGTAGAGAAATATCCGAGCCCAATCGTTGGGACTAAGTTCATGGAGAAATAAGGAGTAGAAACGTATTAGATTTCCCGTTTCAAAAGAAGAAAGGTTGGGGACAGTCTCAACTGGGTGCACCCATGCAAGAAAATGTTGGATCAAAGAGATTCAGGTAGGGGTTGTATTGATGAAATTGTGTTTTCCTGATAACAGAGATTATTTTTCAGAGAAAAGCAGAGCAAGCAATGGGTCAGCACCGTCAAGATCCTAGAGAATTGAAGTCAAATTGATACCTTCAAGCAAGGCACCATCCTGCAAGTGGAGCCACTGTTAATAATGATATTTTTCTAATGATATCAATGGTATGAATATTTTGCAGCCTTCAAGAAACAAATGCTCTAAGTTGTTGGTGCTTGAAGTCTTTGGTGAAACTCATAAGGTCAAAACTCACACTGGTTTTCCAAACCTCTCTATATCCTAAGTAAAATCCAAGTCAAGTACCGCCGTATTCCTTTTTTTGAGCCTCTTCCAACTTGTCTCATTCTCCATTTTTCTTCCATGAAATCCCTAAAATTCATATGTTTTCCTCTATCCCTTCATAAAATTCATCTTGGTTGCTAAAAACTCACTTTTGATCTTATTCAACCTTGATTGCCCCTCTGTGGGTTTGAAAATCACATAAAAGGCATATTTTATGTGCATTTGGGTGCTTAGCCTTCCAAGCCCCTGACCCGTTTTCTCCATATACCCGAGCCGAGACTCACCGGTTCAAACAGTTAAACCAAAAGACTCTTCCTTTTGAAAACTCCGAAAACCTCACTTTAGTTAATGGAAAATATTTGTGTCTGTTTTAATAATACTCATCAATCATCAATCCGCTTCCTCGCATATGATGGAGCTGAGCACCACCCGACACCCCCTCCTCCGCCTCCATTTTCCAAAACCATTGCTTTCCTGACGACCGCTCCGAGCCGTGAGTTCGTCACTGGGCGACATTCCATACGCCACTGCATCCTCTCGCCATTGTTTCAAACCACGTACACTTTTTCACGCCGCTTATTCTTCGCATTTGCATTCACGCTGTGGAATCCACTTCACCGGTC
Source organism: Pinus albicaulis (assembly GCA_034641835.2). Classification (NCBI taxonomy): domain Eukaryota; kingdom Viridiplantae; phylum Streptophyta; class Pinopsida; order Pinales; family Pinaceae; genus Pinus; species Pinus albicaulis. Next base: position 1,467,467,898 of record CM076572.1, on the reverse strand, counting down.
CATCTGGCTTCATCCACTGATTTACCGATTACTCCTACTACTTGACTTTAATGACTACGACACTGTTAACCCGCCGACAAGTATGGCTCAAAATCCTTAATTCTCCGCTTATTGACTCGCATCACGTTATTATTCCTTCATTCATCACCGTCGTATTCTCCTGCATTACTGCTTCTCGATCCTTTATTATTACTGTAGATTGATTTGGCCCCATTTGATCTTTTCTTCATCCTTTTCCTTTGATCGCTGCAGATTCATCTCAGCCAGTTGATGATGCCATCCTGAATGCCCACGTTCTTCCACACATCTCCTAAAATAAGGATTTGGCTTCATAATTAGATTTTAGCGTGTTTTTATATTTTGCAGTGGTTAAGGTCATCACTGCATTAGAACAGCTCTGTCCGAGGGGCATGAATCCTAATGCTCCTCACTTCCAAGGAAATCACTTACAAAAGTATCACGTCCCCTTCAATGTTTCCTGACCTGATTGATATTCTTTCCTCGCTCCAAGTCACCCCTATGTTTGTAAGAAACCATGAAATAAACATGTAAAAGGTAAAGGCATCGTAGATTACGCACCTGTGAGGACGAACCCTAATAGCAGCATTAGGTGGGGATTAAGGCTAAGACAGCCTATCTAATGCCTAATCCCCATTCTCGTATTACGCATCAAAGGAAAACTAAAGTGTTTCAAGGAAACCCTTCACCGCCACAGATGGAAGCAAATTGATTCTTCCCACCAACTAAAGCTGTCACCTATTCTCAAAAGCTCAGTCGAATTTATTGAACAAGATCATATCTCTCGCCTCAAACAAATCAAGAGTTATTTCCTGCCAGAATTAATGAAAGAATGTCCGTAATAACCTTAACACCACGTAGCCTCAAAGGTCAAAGCTCCTCCGAGCTTACTTCATAGTGTAAATCCCATTAATGCAGCGTGGAACACCCGTATGATTTCTTCATCAGAGCTCCAAGGCCATTAATTTTATTTAATTATATTTGAGATATTTCTCATCAGATCTTCACCTCCCTCATCCTTCTATAAATACGTAGGAAGATGAGCGAGGGGTTGGATTGGTTGGTTGTTAATGTAATGCCTACATCAGAGTTGTAATCGAAACAAGAATTTGATCAGAGATAGTTTCACTGCCTTTCTTGGAGCTCAATGTACAGGCTACAAAGAGAGATGATTAAAAATTGATCTCAACATTAATTGTTTAGTTGCATCATGTCATCAGGACCTCAGTCTATGTTGATATGATGTTATTCTCACCAAGAATTTGTATTTTGCTTCGTTTTCAATTTGTTTCATTTTCCACTATAAAGAATAGTTTAAAACAGGTTAGAGAACCATCTATGTTATCGCAACCTTCTCTCGTCGTAGAATTTTATTTTTAAATGTTTTCCTTCAATCGTGTTATTTGAAAATGATTGAAATTTAGTTTATACAGTGGATGCTTTCATGCCTCTATCTTTGTCAGCCGGATGTTATTTTTAAATGCTATCAATATCCATTGTGGTGAGGATGAACTCGAGGAAATCATGTTAATTAGTCCTTTCTTATTTTCTCAAACTTTTGATTGCCTGTGGATGTGTTAAAGTCAGATTTGTTTCAAAGTACATCACTTTATTCACCATTCTTTGTTATCTTAGCATTTCCTTTTGTTTTTTATATGCTTTTTCTAGGTCGAAGTGTATCAAAGGTCGGATAGTTTCAAAGTGCTTTACTGATCTCAGTTGGTTTCTATGTTTTCTTAAGGCCTATCAAAGGCTTCAGTTAGTTTCAAAGCACTTACCGATCCCGGGTCGCTCTTTGTTCTGCATCCACGTTTCTCCCTTTCTTATTGTATCACTCCATTCGTAAATCAAACTTTAAAAGATCCTTAGGAAGTGACTTGCCCATAGGCCACTCTTGAACTGCCGATTGCTCAATTAAATCCCATGACTCAAATTTCCAATGGACTCGAAACTTGCCATTCTTTCTTCTTGATTGTGCTTACTCTTGCTTGCAACTCCCACCTTGAACCTCGCTGCATATAGATCTTTCCGCCTTTTCGTATAAAATAAACTATACCCAACCATCCGAAACCAAACAAACCCTCAGACTTCATAGCTAGCCTCTAATATCATTACCCTAAACTTCAAAGACAATATCCATCTTTGTACATATTGGAGAGATCCCTCTTCGGATTCAGGAGGGCTAGATCCTAGAATCCAAAATTTGGTTGAAATGATGTTAACTCTGTGATCGTACTTTTTCCAATCTTGCTTATTACAGAGACCTAACAGGTCCAGATCCAATCGGCGAATCGCAATCGGCGGAGGAACAATGTTTAAAGCGCTCAGCAAAAACTTGTGATACGATGTAGCACGAGCAGTTGATCTAAGGATTAGATCAACAGTGGAGAATGAATTGGAGGGTTTGGACGATTGGGAGGAATAAAAAAACATGCCCGATGAAACTTGCGATGTGATTGAGCACTGAATGTCGATCTGCAGATCAGATCGACGGTGGGAGATGCATCGGGAGATCATAATCGGTAATCGGAGGTGGGGAAAACATTAAACCGTATCTAAAGGAAAACTTCCGATGCGATGGGCGCCCGGTTGCGGGGTCTGGTCTATATGGAACTTTTAATAGGCCCGGGGATTATGTATATATGGGCCAATCGAGATCGGGCCTTCAGGCTTGGGATTTTCAATCAACCCATTCAAAACTTTCGATGCGATTGCGCGATTGGGTCTTTTTAATCTACCCATTTTTATATTAACACGTGACTTTGGCATATTAGATCAAAACTTCGAGTAAAATGGTTTTATGTTTTAACAAAGGAAAAAGACCATTGGGGAGTGAATATTTATAATGTTATAGCACCCAATGGCGGGCCCACGGGTTATATGAAATGATAATTCGATCGGAGGGCATAAGCATAAGGCTTAATCGCATCGGAACTTTTCGGCATGACACAAAGAATTGTGCGCTCGGATTTGTGCGATGCGATAAGAGCCGAAAAGGACTAAGCGCTTGGTCTTAGCACCATGGGCATATGGTGTGGAAGTGGTTAGGACTTAGCCCAAGGGGGCTTAAGCCTTTATACAAAAAATATGTATTTTTTATGCTTTTTCAATGTTTTTCAATGTATTTGGGGGTTTTGATATAGTTTAAAAATGAGTTTTAAACTATGTAAAAATGATTTTCATGAATGGAAGAAGGGAACTCATGAAAAATAGAGGAATTTAATGGAGAAAAAGGGGAGCAAATGAAGGTTAGTTTTGAGTGGAGGAAGGGAGAAAATGATGACTTTTGTAGTAGTCTTTTCTCATGAAATCAACAAAATTTCTGAGTATAAAAAGGGAAACAGCAGTGAAGATTTGGACAGAGGCATGACACTTCCAAGAGTCTTCAAGAGCCAACACTTTTTTGCAATAAAATGTGTTCCTTGAAGGCTCCAAAAATGATTTAGCCACCTTTTGGTATAACAAATTTATAGGTGGCTAACAAACCCCATTGCCCAATGGACTTGTGTTCTCTTTGACTTATCTCCCCATTGCTAAGAAATCCTTCTCTACTCATTCCTTTACCTTACATTGAACCCTTCCTTTATGTTTCCCAACCAAACAAACAAAACAAAAACCCTTGTGCTCTATAACTAGCCTAACACCTTAAACTGAACTTCAAAGATATACATTTCTTTGCCTTTATAGAGAGATCCCTCTCTGGATCCAGGAGGGCTAGATCCTGAGATCCCAAAGTGGTTTGATGTTGTCTTGTCATTTGGTACTACCAAATCTACCAAATCAAAGGAACCACATCATAATGGTGACTCCACTGGGGAACTTTGATTAAAACACGCTTAGAACATCTCCAAAGAACTCAAAGAAGACCAATTAGCCTTGATTTGGTATAGATTGCTGATGGTGGACAACAGCCTGCCTCAAAACATTTTAAACCCTCCACCTAGCGACTCCACAGTTCCTAAATGACCAAGAGACTCCACTAGTGATCAATAGGCCTGCTGATTATCTCTGTTTTCACAAGACTACACTGGGAGACCAGTTTCATCACAACATCATCCATATTAAAGGAAACACATAGGATTAAGCTTCTTTGTTCAAAGATAGTTTTCCTCTTAAAGATTGTCATACCCAGCTAACTTTCTTAGTTGAGTTTGAGGACTTAACATACTAGCTTCAAGAAAAATCCATACCAGAGCTTATCCTAATCCAAATCCACCTAAAATAGTTGACAATCTAGAGAGCATTCTTAGGAAGTCTCCCACTTCTGGGGACTCAACTACTGTCATACCCATTCATAGAGCTAACTCAGCACCGGAAAACCTTGCAGCTCTATCAGAGACTCAATTTGACTTATACTTACCAAGAAATAAATCCTTTAATGGTATAGACCAGACAGACTTTGAGTCTTCAAGTTCACCACCACAAAGTGGTCAGCATATTTGTGACCAAGAAACCCCTCCATCCACACCTCCTGATATACATTTCATTCATAACTTGGGTATCTCCCACCCTAAATCTGCTCAACAGTTTGTTGCAGGTCCAAGCATTTCTGTCATCCACATACTTGTTGTCCAAGCCACTACTTCCCCACCACAAAACACTATCATGGCAGCATGGTATGCTCCCCTAGTGTTGCCACAGCCTCTGGCTCCTTTACCCAATTAATATCAATCTAATATTCCCCATTTCACTGAAAAGAATCTACCACAGCTCAACAACATGTAGATAGGAAGGAAGATGCTTTTGATTATATGGAAATAGAAGATGAGACAATTAAGATGAGAATTTTCGCTCAGAGTTTAGGAGGAGAAGTAAAAAAGTGGTTTAAAGGCTTAACTCCCAATAGCATCAATGACCTTCCCTCTTTACATCAAACTTTCATAAACAAATGGGAAATCAAAAGCAACCCTCTCCAAATATTAGCAGAGCATAAAAATCTTAAAAGAAATCAGGGAGAGAGTGTTCATGATTACTCCACCACGTTTAACAGTGTCTACAATGCTCTCCCACCACACATGAAACCTCCCCAAGGCCTAGCCTTAGTGAAATATCCTGAAGGCTTCGATGTTGATATGGCATATCAACTAAGGGAGAGAGATTATTCAACTCTAGAAGACATGCAGAAGGGAGTTGTGAGTGTAGAAGAAAACTTAATTGAAAAAAGAGCTAGGATGAGAGCTGAAATGAAGGTAACCTATAGGGAAGACACCACAGCTTCTACATCTGATCCCAAATTTGATAATCTAGCCAAAAACATAGATAGGCTAGAAATAATGATGGAGAAGATGGTTGTCCAAGTCAATAATCAGAACAGAAACCAAACTTAAAACCGGAACCAAAACTTTAGGAGGAACACTACCCCTAATAGACAAAGGGATTCTGACCAACAAATCATACCTCCATTCCAAGAAAATTTCCTTGATGAGGATGAGGGAGTAATAAAAGAATCATAGGGAACTATTATAAACATGGTGGAAGTGGATAACCAAGATCACACCTTTTTCACAGAAGACAGCCAGACCTCATACACACATTGGGATGAGGGAGGGTTAGAATCTGAAGAATATAGGTTAGGATTCGAGGATGCCATCATTCAGGTCCGAGAACAATATGATCTCAGAATTAAAAATAACCCAGAAACTCCCAAACCAAAAACCTCTGAAATCACCATTAAGAAAAGACCTAAAGAGACTCCTAAAGGGACTGTTGAAAGCAACAAAACAGTAGATAAGAGATCTGGAAAAAACAAGGACAAAGACATCCAAACCACTGATAAACCAAGTCAAGAAACCAACAGCACTATCATTGCAGCTAGTTCTCCTGAAAAAACAATTTCAACCAATTTACATAGTGAAAATTAGCAAGCTAATTTTTACAATAAAATAGTGGCCAACAAAACAGAATTGAACCTTTCAAAGAACCAATCTCCTTTCAATCTGGAAAGTGAAATTTCCAAAATCAAAATTTCCATCCCTCTCACTGAGTTGGCCACCCAAGATGCATATAAATTTCAAATCTGGAAGGCTCTGAACTTAGGAGAAAATAGTGACTCTGTCAACTTAAATGATGATCAACCAACTCTCTTGTTTGGCCCAAAAATTGAAGGGAAATTTTAGGAAGGAGTAGTGCCCCCTTTCTATGTCAGTCTACATATCCATGAAAAAATCCTACATAATGCTATGCATGACTCAGGGGCTTCACACAACCTCATGCCAAAGGTGATCATGGAAAAATTAGGCCTAGAGATAACCAGACCATATAAGGATTTATATTCTTTTGACTCTAGTAGAGTGAAGTGTTTGGGCCTAATCAAAGACCTCTATGTAAATTTGACCCAAATACCTACCAAGTGCATGGTAATGGATGTTTTATTGGCTGATGTACCCCCTAAGTATGGCATGTTGCTATCAAGATCATGGGGTGCCAAGCTACAAGGTACAATGCAAATGGACATGACATATGCCACTATCCCTGTTTTCAGCCAGCTTAGAAGACTATATAGGGAAGCACACATGAAATTTATGGTAAGTAGCCCAGAGAAACCAGAAAATTCCCCACTTTACTCTATCCATACAGACCTAGACTCTTTTATCCTTTACAATGATGAGTTTACAGATGAACAAGAGCTAGAGAATAAAAATTCAAACAGCAGAGTAGAGCCCACAAATATAAACATAATGGCAGTTCTGGATACAGAGGAAAATAAGGGAGAAACATTTGAACAATCTGCAGATTTAGGAAATCTGAACCAAGACTATAGGGAGCAGATTACCCATCAACCTGATAACCTCAGGAAACAAGACAACAGTGAGAAGGAAATCGATAACAAATATGCAAACAATCCTTTATGGAGCATGAGCTTTGATGGGTCTTGCACCAAAAGGATTGTAGGAGCTGGGGTATGGTTGCACAATACTGAAAAAAATTACGCTAAGAGTCATGCCTTAAAGCTAGATTTCAAATGCACAAACAACATAGCAGAGTATGAAGCCCTACTCTTAGGACTGCATCTATTGAAAAAACTAGGAGCTAAAAGGATAGTTGTTCATGGAGACTCAGAACAGGTCATAAAACAAGTGAATGGAGAATACACGGCCAAAAATCCTAGATTAAGGGCATATAGAAATGATGCCATGGATCTGTTGAAAACGTTTGTAGAATATGAGCTTGTGTTTGTCCCTAGAAGTCAAAACATACTTGCAAATGGATTGGCCTGTGCTGCTAGTTCATATCAGAGACCACTTAATGACAAAAAAATCATTGTCCAAACAAAATACAGACCAGCAGTATCAGATAATGAAAAATATTGGCAGGTCTTTGAGGGTGACAAACAGATAGAAGATTTCCTACTTTCCAGGAATGAATTTGAATTACCTGATCCAAACTTTAAGCTCAGTGAAGACAGTTTAGATAAATAGCCCCCAGATGAAGAAAAATCATTCCCTACTGCAGAAATAAACATGTTGACCAAATAATTTGATAATCAAACAAAGGAATACATGAACACGGATAGAGAGGATGTAGAGATACTACAATCCAAAGACAAAAGCATACCCAAAGGACTAGCACCTCTAGAAGACCTCTTTGATTTTAATGATGTGGCAAAGAAGCCCACTATAGAACCCACCAAATCTTATGTTGAAGAATGCAATATAGGCAACAAGGATCAGCCTAAGATGATCAAATTATCTAATACATTGCTAGCTCATATCAAACATAAATACATCGATTTATTTAAAGATTTTTTCGATGTTTTTTCTTGGATTTATGAAGATTTGAAATCCTATGACATAGAGATCATCCAGCACAAAATACCATTGAAAGAAAACCAGAAACCTTTTAGGAAAAAGCTGCGCAGAATAAACCTCGTGCAGTTACCATTAGTAGAAAAGGAAATTAAGAAAATGTATGAGGCTGGAATCATAGTACCTGTGAGGTTTTTAGATTGGGTATCTAACCTTGTGGATGTAAGAAAAAAGACAGGAGAAATAAGGTTGTGCATTGATTTTAGAAATTTAAATAGAGCCTCCTTAAAGGAAAATTACCCTTTACCCAAGATGGAACACATCCTACAGAAGGAAGTCAGCTCTAGGAGGATTTCTCTGTTAGATGGATTTTCAGGGTACAACCAGGTTTTAGTGCTCCCAAAAGATCAACTTAAAACAGCCTTCACCACTCCTTGGGGCACTTTCATGTATGTGAAAATGCCCTTGGATTAATGAATGTTGGTGCCACCTTTCAAAGAGCCATGGACATTGCATTCTCAGAAGAAATAGGTCACTTCATTGTAATTTACCTTGATGACATTATAGTTTATTACAAAACTGATGAAGAGCACCTGAAACATTTGAGAAAAGTCTTTGAGAAATGCAGAAGGTTTGGGCTATCTGTAAAGCTTAAAAAGACAGTGTTTGGTCTCCAAGAAGGTAAGCTTCTTGGTCATATCATATCCAAAAAGGGGATTAAAATAGATCCAAAAAGGATGGAGGGAATATTGCAGATTAGCCACCCAAGAAACATCAAGGAAATGCAGTCCTTTATTGGGAAGATTAATTTCTTGAGGAGGTTTATACCTAACCTATCAAAACTCCTTAGGAACATGACAAACATGCTAAAGAAAGAGGTACGAGTCAAATGGAATCTAGAAGCAAAGAAGTCTTTCGAACTGGTAAAACTTGCACTCACCTGAGCACCAGTTCTCATTAGCCCAGATTTTACAAAAGATTTCCTTATATTGTCATTTGCATCAGAACATACTGTGGCTGCTATCCTATTGCAGAAAAATCCAGAGGGACAAGAGCAGCCAATTGCATTTTTCAGCAAGGCATTAAGAGATGCACCTCTGAAATATAATATCATGGAAAAACAGGCCTATGCCCTGGTAAAGGCCTTAAAGGATTTCAGAGTGTATATTTTATATTCCCATATTATTGCTTTTAACCTAGTATAGTGGTGAAAGACGTTTTGTCACAAGATCTAGATGGCAAGCGAGGAAAGTGGATTGTTGTGATACTAGAATACGATTTGGAAATCAAACCCACTAAACTCATCAAGGGTCAAGGCTTAGCACAATTAATGGCCGAATCTAACTTACAAGCCCTTGACATTAACATTGTAGATTCTTTGGATGAACAAGAAGGATTACTGGCTCCTATTGTTGAAGAACAGTTCCATAACTCACCATGGTATGCTGATATCTTATATGTGCTCATAAATATTAATGATCCTCCTGATTTATCTAAAACAAAGGCAAGGTTTTTAAAGTTGAAAGCTAGAAATTATTGCATTTTAAATGAATGTTTATATTGGAAAAATGCCAATGGTTTATTGCTTAAATGTTTGCCTGAAGTTGACGCAGATAGAATCAAGCATGAGTTCCATGAAGGAGAGTGTGGAGGCCATCTCTATTGGAAAACTACTGCAAATAAAATCCTTAGAGATGGCTATTACTGGCCCACCCTATTCCAAGATGTCCACAGAACGATAGTTGCCACAAATGCCAAATCTTTGAGGGCAAAAGAAAACTCCTTCCTCTACCTTTACAACCAATCACTGTTGAAGTTCCTTTTTAACAGTGGGGCCTAGACTTCATAAGGGAAATCCATCCTTCTTCATCTGCCCAATATAGATGGATACTCACAGCCACTGACTATTTCACCAAATGGATAGAGACCATCCCTTCTAGGAATGCCACAGACTCAGTTATCATAAAATTCCTTGAAGACCATATCCTGTAGAAATTTGATAACTGATATGTTATACACCAAGATTCTCCTTATCACACACTATTTTAACTTCATGCACAATACAGAATCTCTTCTACCATTGATCATTAATTGCAGAAATAAAAACAATCGCATTCACACATTAAAACCATAAACAATCACACATATGAACACATTATTTTATGGGAAAGCTTAAAGCTGAAAACTCCCAACTATCTGTATATTATATGTCATAGAGATCATGTAACAATCATCATACAAAGCTCCTCACAAGCTCTCAGTACAATCTCCAATTTCTACACACTAATCAAGCCCGATCTAGCAAATCACATGCTCCAATCTCTGCCACCTAATAGCTTGCCTCTACTGCACAATCACTACTGAAGAATGGCTCATAATGAACTTCGAACCACCTGTCTTGTACTGTGCAATCCTCATTGGCATCTCCATCAATGTGTGGTGCAAACTCATGCACTAGTATAGTCACAACTAATAGTCACACTGCTCTTTCACCTACCTCTTCATTGGTCTCCACTGAAACTGTCCATGCACTGAAATTAAATGATGTATTCTTTAGTTGATTAATGAGTTTATAATTAGTGAATTAATTAATAATTAATTCACACCACTCTCACTAGTGTATCAATCAGTTAGACTAGATACAACTAGCTCAACTATGTTTAACTCAGTTAAACTGAAGACAACTCCATTAACTTCATCAATCAATTGCACCAAACTCTCTCACATGAGTTCTAACTGAAGTATCCATGCAATAGCTCCACTTAACCCTCAGGAATAGCGTAATTCCTTTTGTTAGCTCCTGTGCCACATCCGTGCACTTAACTGAAGTGCTCCAAGAGAATAAGATAATGTTTATAGTCCAAATATTATTAAGAGATAATAATATTCGACATATCTATTTTTAGACTGGCAATCTAAAAATAGATTCCGCCCTATATGTCTAAAAATAGAAGTCCATCTATTTTTCCAACTTGACTAACCATCCACAAATATCATCCTGCAACTCATAGAATATGATCGACATGTATAAAAATAGACATAGTCTAAAAATAGACTTTGTGCCAAAAATATCTTGCGGGCCCACTTAGTGAAGGAGACTTCTTTCCACTGAGCTCATCATCTTGTTGCAATCTCAACATATCTTGTCTAGATTTGGCAACCCTAGGAAAATTATCACTGACAATGTTGCTACATTTGGTTCGAAAAAGATGATTGATTTTTGCCACAGGTATCAGATTGCACTTGGTCATTCTACTGCTTATTACCCTCAAGGTAATGGGCTAGCAGAATCATCAAATAAGAGTTTGGTGACCATCATCAAGAAGCTGCTAGAAGAAAATAAAAAATCATGGCATAACAAGTTGGTGCATGCTTTATGGGCAGACAGGTTGACAACAAAGAAATCCATTGGAATGTCTCCCTATCAGCTAGTTTATGGAGCAGATGCAGTATTCCCTACCAGTTTGGGAGTACCAGTGATAAAATTGGTCCAATAAATACTGTCAGAAGAAGACAACATGGTAAGGAGGATCAATCATACCATACATCTCTAGCAGACAGGGGAAGAAGTATACAACAGAGCTCAGAAGGTGCAAGAGAACATCAAATTTTTTTTTGATAAAAGGACAAAGGATTGTGATTTCAAAATTGGGGACAAGGTACTCAAATGGGACTCTAGGAAAGAAGATAAGCATGGCAAGTTTGACAACTTATGGAAAGGCCCTTACGTCATTCAATCTGCAATTGGCCCCAATGCATTTTTCCTGCAAGAATTGGATGGTACAGATCTGTTTGGGGGTCCTGTCAATGGCAGGATGCTCAAACATTATTACTGCTGAAGTTCAGATTAGAGTTTTCACTTCCATTGTAAATACCGTTGCTCTATTTTGTTTAGAAAAATAAAAATAAAAAAATTCAGACAAGCTCAAATCTTGAACTTATGAAGTTCCAAAAGAATGGCTCAAACTAGACCAAAACCTGAGCCAGAAAAGAGAAAGTGAAAGGTTGGTTCTAACATGCTCAAAACATAAACCAGCAAAGAAAAGAAGAATAAAAAGCTCTAACAAGATCAAAACCAGAGTTGGATTGAAGAAAGAAAGGTGACTCTAAAAAGCTCAAAATCTGAGTCACAAGAAAAAGGAAGTGTTGGCCACCTATAAATTTTTTTCTACCAAAAGGTGGCCAAAACATGTTCAGCCTTCAAGAAACAGTTTCATGATCAAAATGTTATCTCTTGAAGCCTATGCAAGGCCTCATGTGCGTGTCTGAAATCTTCATTTATGTTCCATGAGAAACTCACAAATTCTGCTAAAAGTTTCATGAGAAAGACTGCTCCAGTATCCCCCTTCTCCCCTCTTCCTCCTCTCAGAGACTAACCTTCGTTTTTTCCATCATTGGCCTTTGTTTTCCATTTTCCTCATCTTTCCTTCATGAAATTTTCCTTTGCCGAGCTTAAACTCCTTTGAAAACTCTGTCAAAACCCTTTGAGAACCATCAAAAAACATGAAAAAACCCATTCTTGCATTTAGGGTTTAGGCCCCTTAGGGCCAAGTCTCAACCACTTCCCCACCATACGCTTTGGGGCTGGAACCACAGGCTAAAAGGTTAAGGCGCTTATCGCATCGCAAGGATCCAAAGTGCGCAATTCTGTTTTCATTGTGTCGACAAAAAGTTCCGATGTGATTAAGCATCATGGTCATAACCTCCAATGATACCATTATTTCATGTAACCCATTGGGCCCGCAATCGGGCGCTAAAACCTCATGAAATAATCCTTTCCCGATCAGTTATTTTCCATGTAAAACCCAAAAATCCATTTATCCAAATTTTAGATCTAAAAACCTAAGTCACGTGCTGAAATAATTCAAATGGGTAGATCAAAAAGACCCGATGCGCAATCGCATCGGAAAAATCCAAATGGGTTGATCGGAAGGACCAGGCCCGCAGTCTCGATCGTGATTGGCCCTTTTTTGTGTTTTACGCCCCAAGCCCATGGTATTTCATATATCCAATAGCCCCGCAATCGGGCGCCGATCATATTATATATAAATATGCCGCTTCGATCCGCCAAAAACTTTGTATTATTCGAAAAATTTTGGTTTTATAAAGTGTTAAAGGGTTTTCCCGCTGATGCATAATCCACCGTTGATCTTAAAACGATCGGACGGACAGCGCTTAATCGCATCGCAAGTTTCAATCGGATGTTTTCTGTGCGACCTGCCGATTACGATCCTCCGATTAAATCTGGACCGTCCATGTGTCCGAATCGGACGGCCCAGATTTTTTCCCACATTACTCCATCGCCCTCTGCCACTACCAAAGGATTTTTAAAACCGATCCCCACCGTTGCTCATCGCGCGATCGACGGTTCTGTTTAATTCTTCCTCCCACATCATTTAAAAACTCCTCTCGGTTAATCTCCACCGTTGGATGATGCCATCCAACGGTCCTGCTCTCTTCCTACACCTCTGAAGCAGTTGACCCAATTTACGCAGGATTTTATAACAAATTGTTGTATTTTGCAAGTTTTCAAATGATTTTTCCGCCATTTTGAAGAAACCACAAAGGCCGAGGGTGACGATCCTCTGTCTTCTGAGTTCATAAAGAATCATTCGAAGGGTGTTAGATTTACATTTTATCAGTGAATTCATGACCCATTGATGCCATTCGACCCCGCTACTGCCCTGCGTACCAGAAGACAAGCACCATTCATCATTTGTTAAAGAGTATCAGCACCGAAGACAAAAGTTCTCAGAACCGGAGATTGGAGACCCAAAACACAGATTTCAAGTTAATTAAAGGTGTTTTGGGAACGACGAAGACATCTGTCAAGCTGAGAAAGCCTCCACCGTCATAAAAAGAGGCTAATTGAACCCTCCATAGCTCCAAAAGACACCAGCAGCCTCGCAGAAATTAAAGATCGCCGAACAATTAAAGAAAATCAAAGAATCTTATCTCTAATTGTCAGAAAAACCATTCTGGAAGTTGAAGAACAGTCGAGAAGCAGGCCTCTTCAATTATTTGGCCTCGAATGACACAAACAGAGTTATGAAGTAGAGTTATAAATTATTATATTCCCACCTCATGCCTTGCCTGGTTCCCAAAGGCCAGGAAGTGCATTAATTGCATAATTGATAATACTTGACCCCCGGGAAATCCTCCCACCTCTTCATTTTTTTTTTTTAATATAATATTGCTATAGAAGATGAGAAAATGTTGGTCTCTGGACATCTGAATGCATGTAGTGGTTATTCTGAAGCTACTGATGCCCTGTCTTGTAACTGAAAGATACATAAGCTGATATAAGAATTTCAAAGCCGTAGAGACCCACCAGGCTTGCAGATTGTAACTGGTTTGAAACATCAATACAAGTTGCTGATTCATGGAATCCTCAATTATGTCAATGTTGATGTGCTCCTTACTGTTAATTGTTATTTCGTTTAATGTTTTCACTCTGTTCACTTTCTATGATAAAGAGCAGCAAACATAGAGTTAGGATGTACTCTCCACGGTACCCTACTCTTACTGAAAGCTTTACTTCTATGTTTTCTTCATTTGAATGTTCTCTTTGAAGAGTATATTAATGCAGGTTATTTTAAAAGTACTTCCCTTATCTAGATTGCTCTTTAAAACGAGCCTTCCCTGTGTTTTCCTTAGAGTATATTAATGCAGGTTAGTTTAAAAGTACTTCCCTGATCTAGATTTCTCTTGGTGATTATCATCTGTGTTTCCTTATCGAATATGCTGAAAGCAGGCTAGTTTAAAAGCACTTACCTGATCTTAAGCAGTCCGAGTTGTTTTCTAAATGTTTCTGATTAAAAGTAATTCAAATGCAGGCTATTTTAAAAGCACTTACCTGATCAACAAAAATACGTTTATGTTTCCCCTTAAGTACATGTTGAAAGCAAGCTAGTTTAAAAGTACTTACTTGATCTTAGACTGTGCTTTGTCTTTCCTTTTGTTTGGTCTTTCACTTTTTATCTGTTTCATTCCATAAAATCACTTTAAATATCCTTTGATATAAGCAACTTGCCCCATGGGTCCTTCTTGAAATTTTGCTGTCCAATTAAATCCTCCTATGACTCCATAGCCCAATGGGTTAAAACTGTCTTTTCCCTTTTCTGTCAGTTGAATCATTCCTTCATTTGCAGACATCTTCACCCTTTATTTTGAACTGCCTTGCATCTTCACCATGTTTTTGCCCAACCAAAAACAAACAAATCAAACCCATGCTCTTCATAACTAGCCTAATATAACAATTGCAGCCTTTGAAGATCACATCCTTTAACTCATTTATAGAGAGATCCCTCTCTGGATTCAGGAGGGCTAGATCCTTGAATCCCAAAGTGGTATGATGTTACCTCTGCAATTGGAATTTCTCCAATCTTGCTAATTACAGGGTGCTAACATAATGGAGACTCCACTGGGGACATTTTTGAGTTCATAGTTGCTTGGACAGCTTTTATAAACTCTTTAGTTTCCATGCAACCACAATAACTCAGAAAACCCAAAAATATTTCAGATTGGTATCTAATAAACATGGTAGTGGACCATAAATACTTTTTCCTCTGAAAAGGAGCTAAAAACTTCCACTTGGCGACTCCACAATCCTGAACAGACCTTAAGACTTCACTGGGAAGAACCCTCGTCGCTATACTATCCTTTAAACTCAGTCAGAGGACTATAGGATTGAAGTTTGTGTAAAAAAGATCAGTTAACCTCTCAAAGATTGTCATACCTGGTTGAACTTTTCTTGTTATTAGGATCTAAAAAATATAGCATAGTGGCTCCTAGAAAGATTCACACTAGAGCCCATCCTATCCTAGATCCACCTGAAATAGTTGATGACTCAGAAAGCATCCTTCGGAAGTCTCCTAGGATTAAATTATCAATTGTTTTCAGATTACCCTTGAGAGCTAATTCTGTCCCAGAAAATATTTTAGCTCTACAACAATCAAAAGATGACTTAGTAAATCCCTTTAGAACCAGGTCTCTTGGCGATTTAGATCAGTTAGATTCTGAGTCTTCACTTTCATCTCCTGAGACAAGTGAAGATCCTGGTGGTAGAGAAACCACACCTCCTGACTTACATTTCCTTAACAACCTAGGTCTCTCTCATCCAAGATCAGCTCAGCAATCTATTCCTGGTCCATCTACTTCCACTCACCCTACATCCACTGTCCAAACCACTCCACTCCAGCCTACAGTCCCTCTTGTAAATCCACCTTCACCACCTGCCATGGTTGCATGGTATGCTCCTTTAGTCCTTCCTGTACCCCTAGTCAATCTTCCACAGGACTATCAGTCCAAAATTCCATTATATGATGATAACAATGCTACAACTGCATCACAACATGTGGATAAGATGAATGACTACTTTGACAGAAATGAAATTGATAATGATTCTGTCAAGCTCAGATTGTTTGCTCAAAGTCTAGGGGGAGAAGTAAGAAAGTGGTTCAAAGGTATAGCCCCCCATAGTATCAATGATCTCCAAGCCTTCCATCAAACATTCTTAAACAAATGGGAAGTAAAGAAGAATCCCCTTCAAATCCTTGCTGATTACAACAACCTCCATAGAAACACTGGGGAAAGTGTACAAGCTTATTGTACTAGATTCAATAGTATCTATAATGCACTTCCCCCAGAACTAAAACCTCCATAGGGCTCAGCTTTAAACAAATTTCCTAAAGGGTTTGACTCTGACATGACCTATTCATTAAGAGAAAGAGACTTTGCAACTCTTGAAGATATGCAAAGGGGTGCTCTTTCTGTGGAAGTCAATTTAATGGAGAAGAGAGCAAGAATGAAGGCTGAGAAGAGAGTATATTTTAGAGAGGAGTCCACACCTTCCACTTCAAACTCAAAAATGGAGAAAATGATGGAGGAAATGATGAAGAAAATGAGCATTCTTGAGAGAATGCAAGCCAGTCAAAACCAAACTGCCTCTCAGAACAGAAACCAGAACCAGGGTCAGAATTTTAGAAGAAATCAACCTCCAAACCAACCTAGGGAAGATGACCAACAGATCACCCCTCCCTTTCATCAAAACTTTGTAAGTGAGGTTGAGGGAACAGATGAGATAACAGAGGAAGAGGATGTCAACATGTTAGGGGTAGATAATGATGACTGTGAGATTCATTATGATAGAACACAAGGACTATATACACCTCATGTTGACACAAGAGATGATGATGAAAATTATTATCAAGACATGCAAAATGTTGTCATAGAGTCTCAAAAAGAATATGACCTCAGAAGAAAAACCAGTCAACAAACCCCCAACTCCAAAACCTCTGACAAATCTTCACAGAACAACCCTGTAACTAAGCCTAAATTTGTCAAACAGAAGGATAAAATAGTGACTGAGAATTCTGATAAAGGTAAAGAGAAAAGCACTCAAAAAAATGAAAAACAAAGTGCAAACATTAGTAGTACTAACATCTCAGCTAGTTCTCCTGTCAAAACCATTTTGTCAAGTGTAAATAGAACAATTCAGCAAACTGATGTTGCTGAGAAATTGACAGCGAATAAGACTGGAACCAGCACTCTAAAGAGTCAAATTCCTTTCAGCCTAGAGCAGGAAATTTCAAAGATCAAAATCTCTGTTCCTTTGACTGAGTTAGCTACCCAGCATGCATATAGAGCCCAAATTCTGAAGGCTTTAAATATTGAGGATAGTAATGACACAGTCAATTTTAATGATGACCAGCCAGAGCTTATTTTTGGTCCTAAAATTGAAGGTAAATTTCAAGAAGGGGTAGTACCCCCTTTCTATGTCAGCCTAAATGTCCATGACAAAATCTTGCATAATGCTATGCATGACTCTGGAGCCTCACACAACCTTATGCCAAAAGCGATAATGGAAAGGCTAGGGCTAGAAATAACTCGACCTTACAAGGACTTATATTCTTTTGACTCTAGCAAAGTGAAATGCCTTGGCCTAATCAAAGATCTTTGTGTGAGTTTGACTCAAATCCCAGCCAAGTGCATGGTTATGGATGTTGTAGTGGCTGATGTGCCCCCTAAGTATGGCATGTTGTTATCAAGATCTTGGGGTGCCAAGCTGCAAGGTACAATGCAAATGGATGGAACATATGCTTCTATCCCTGTCTTTAGCCAGCTTAGAAGATTATACAGAGAGGCACACTTGAAATTCATGGTCAGTAGCCCAGAGAAGCCTGAAAATTCCCCCATTTACTCTGTCCATACTGACCTGGATTCATTTATCCTTTATAATGACGAACCTTCAAATAAGCCAGAGCTAGAAGACAATGACTCAGCCGAATGGTTAGAAAACCCAAATCTGGAAATGAATGCAGTTCTAGAGACGGAAGAAAACGAGACAGAAACCTTCGAACAGTGCGTTGAAACAACCCACCTGAATGAACATAGCCAAGATGGCAAACAACAAACTTCCCCTCTCCTTCAACTCCATGAAAATCTGGAGGAACAAGATCCAGCACAACATCTTCTAGATCTCAGAATAGAACATAATGATGACACACTTACTGAATCAGTCACTTTAACAGGATTGATTGTCGATGACGAGAAAGAGAAACACAACTCAGAAATGTCAAAACAGTTTGATACATGTCAAGGCATTAGTAAACCAAACAAAGATCTTGAGCCATGGGATACCTGCCCATTGCCCTTAAAACTTGAAAATCAGGACAACAACCTTCAACACAACAAAAAACCTAAGAACTCGAAACCAATTCAACTAAGGGCTGATTTTCAACAACAATCAGAGAGCACGTTAGTTGACGAGGGCACTAACCAGGATGAAACCGAAAACGGTCCTCTGTGGACTATGTACTTTGACGGGTCATGCACTAAGAGCGCTGCTGGTGTGGGTGTCTAGATTATTAACACTGAAAACAATCACACAGAATGTATTTCCTACAAATTAAACTTTCAGTGTTCTAACAACATCGCCGAGTATGAAGCTCTTATCTTAGGCTTGCATCTGTTGAAAAAGTTAGGAGCCAGAAGAATCAATGTCCATGGGGATTCAGAATTAGTGATTAGGCAAGTCAATGGCGAGTATAATGCAAACCATCCCAGACTTAGAGCCTATCGAAACGATGCCATCGACCTTTTAAAAACTTTTGAGGAGTCCAGATTGAGTTTTGTCCCAAGAAAACGAAATATTGCCGCACACAATTTAGCCTTTGCCGCTAGGACATGCTTAGCCCCATATGAAACTAAAGACTGCACAACTCAGATGAAATTTAGACCAGCCATGCCTGATAATAAAAAATATTGGCAGGTCTTTGAGGATGAAAAACAGATAGAGGATTTCCTGCTTGGCAAGAATGAGTTTGAATCATCTGATTCAGATTCTAAATCCAATGAAGACTGCCTAAACGAACAACCCCCTAAAGGAGAAGAACCATCTCGTCCCGTAGAAATCAACATGCTAACTAACAAACTCGAAACTCATACTACAGAATACGAGGACACAGAAAATGAAGACATTGAGGTATTGTCGGCAAAGGACAAGAACATACCTAGGGGGCTAGCACCATTAGAAGACCTGTTTGATTATAACGACGTGGCAAAGAAACCCACATTGGAATATACAGAGTCTGAGGTCAAATAATGCAACATAGGCACTGAGGATCAGCCCAAAATGATTAAATTAGCTAGGTCCTTGCCGTCAGACATCAAAAAGAAATACGTTGACTGTTTAAAGAATTTGTCGATGTGTTTGCCTGGAGCTATCAGGACTTAAAGGCCTACGATACAGAGATCATCCAGCACAAGATTCCTTTGAGAGAAAAACAAAAACCCTTTAAGCAAAAACTACGTCGAATTAATCCGATACAACTGCCTCTAGTGGAAAAGGAAATCAAGAAAATGTATGAGGAAGGAATCATTGTGCCTGTGAGGTTTTCAGATTGGGTTTCTAATCTTGTAGCTGTGAGGAAAAAGACAGGAGAAATAAGACTCTGCATTGATTTCAGAAACTTTAACAGAGCCTCCCTAAAGGACAATTATCCTCTGCCCAAAATGGAACACATTCTACAGAAGGTAGTTGGTTCAAAGAGGATTTCCCTGTTAGATGGTTTTTCAGGATATAACCAAGTTTTAGTACTCCCTGAACACCAACTCAAAACAGCTTTCACCACTCCGTGGGGCACTTTCATGTATGTGAAGATGCCTTTTGGACTAATGAATGCTGGGGCCACTTTCCAAAGGGCCATGGACATTGCATTTTCAGAAGAAATAGGGCACTTCATTGTAATTTACCTTGATGACATAACGGTTTATTCCAAAACCGATGAAGAGCACCTTAAACATCTAAGGAAGGTCTTTGAAAAATGCAGGAGATTTGGGCTATCCTTAAATCCCAAAAAGACAGTATTTGGCCTACAAGAGGGTAAACTCCTTGGCCATATTATATCAGAGAAGGGAATTAAAATAGATCCAAAAAGAGTTGAGGGAATACTACAGATTAGCCACCCAAGGAACATAAAAGAACTGCAGTCCTTTATTGGAAAGATTAACTTCTTGAGGAGGTTCATTCCCAACTTAGCAGAGCTCCTTAGGAACATGACTAATATGCTCAAAAAGAGTGTAGGAATAAAATGGACTGTAGAAGCCAAAAAATCCTTCGAATTGGTAAAACATGCACTCACCCGGGCACCAGTCTTGATCAACCCAGACTTTTCAAAAGATTTCCTTATTTTTTCCTTTGCCTCAGAACATACAGTGGCTGCAGTCATATTGCAGAAAAACTCAGAGGGACAGGAACAACCTATGGCTTTTTTCAGCAAGGCTTTAAGAGATGCACCCTTGAAGTATAACATAATGGAAAAACAAGCCTATGCTTTGGTAAAGGCCTTAAAGGACTTTAGGGTGTATATTATTCATTCCCACACCATTGCTTATGTGCCTAACATAGTGGTAAAAGACATCCTGTCTCAAGACCCAGATGGAAAGAGGGGCAAATGGATTGCTGCAATCCTAGAGTATGATTTGGAGATCAAACCCACAAAACTCATTAAAGGTCAGGGCTTAGCTCAATTAATGGCTAAATCTAATCTACAATCCCTTGACATTAACATGGTAGATGCCTTGGATGAACAGGAAGAATTATCTGCTCCCACTGTGGAAGAGCAGTTCCAAAACTCACCTTGGTATGCTGACATATTGTATGTACTTACAAATCTTAATGCCCCTCCTGATTTGTCAAAAACAAAGGCAAGGTTTTTAAAGTTGAAAGCTAGGAACTATTGCATTTTAAATGAATGTTTGTATTGGAAAAATGCTAATGGTTTATTACTTAAATGTTTGTCTGAAGTGGATGCAGAGAGGATCAAGCATGAATTCCATGAGGGAGAGTGCGGAGGTCATCTCTACTGGAAAACCACAGCCAATAAGATCCTTAGAGCTGGCTATTACTGGCCCACCCTCTTCCAAGATATCTATAAAATGATAGCTTCCTGTCATAAATGCCAAATCTTCGAGGGAAAAAGAAAACTCCTTCCCTTACCATTACAACCTACCATTGTTGAAGCTCCTTTCCAACAATGGGGCCTAGATTTCATAGGAGAAATCCATCCTGCTTCATCTGCCCAACAAAAATGGATTCTCACAGCCACTGACTACTTCACAAAATGGATTGAAGCCATCCCTTCTAGGAATGCAACAGATTCTGTCATTATAAAATTCCTTGAAGACCATATCTTGTCTAGATTCGGATGTCCTAGAAAGATTATTACTGATAATGCTGCTGCTTTTTGTTCTAAAAAAATGATTGAGTTTTGTCACAGGTATCATATTACACTTGGTCATTCTATTGCTTATTACCCGCAAGTTAATGGGTTCGCTGAATCATCAAATAAAAGTTCGGTGACTATCATCAAGAAGATGCTGGAGGAAAATAAAAAATCATGGCATAAAAAGTTGGTGCATGCTCTGTGGGCAGACAGATTGACCACAAAGAAATCCATTGGAATGTCCCCTTACCAACTTGTTTATGGAACAGATGCAGTATTTCCTACTAGCCTGGGTGTACCAGTGATAAAATTAGTCCAAGAAATACCGTCAGAAGAAGACAGCATGATAAGGAGGATCAATGAGACAATACATCTCCAGCAGACAAGAGAAGAGGTTTACAACAAAGCTCAAAAAGTGCAAGAGAACATAAAGAAATTGTTTGACAAGAGAGCTAAGGCTTGTGACTTCAACATTGGAGATAAGGTACTTAAATGGGATTCCAGAAGAGAGGATAAGGGTAAACATGGCAAATTTGACTGTTTATGGCAAGGTCCTTATATCATTCAGTCCACCATTGGTCCAAATGCCTATTTTCTGCAAGAGTTGGATGGCACAGATCTGTTTGGGGGTCCTGTCAATGGCAGGGTCCTTAAGCATTACTACTGCTGAGTTCAAATTTTGAAGTTTCATTTCCATTGTAAATATCATTGCTTTGTTAGTTTCAAAAAAAATAAATATATATATATATATATATATACAAAAACAAAGAAAAGAAAGAAAAGAGGGAAGATTGTAAAAACAAGAGAGGCATAGTCCCATGCCAAAAAAGAGAAATAAATCTGAAAGTGTGCAAGCTCAAATGCCACTCCTAAAAATCACACTTCTAGTTAGTCAAAATGTTTATCTAGCTTTCAATTTTCTGCTGATAGGATAGTGAATTTGATTTTCCAAACCGTTTAATCTTGGCTTATCAGTAGATAGATTAGGTAGAAAATCAAAGGTTCAAACATGCTCAAAACCTGAACCTAAGCTTCAAAGAAGAATGACTCAAATATTTTTCAAATTATGAGTCAAAGAGGATGCAAATCTGGTTCTAATCAGCTCAAAATCTGAACCAGTTGAAAAGGAAAGAACAGCTCAAAAAGAATTCAAAATAGAGCTGTAAGAAGATGGAGGAACTGCTTTGAAATTTCAGATCTTTAAACCTTCAGTTTTTGTTTAAATTTCTGCAAAATAATGTCTATGTGCAGTTTGTGTTCTATGCCATAGATCACAGCAAGTCAAACAGTGTAATCTTGACTTGACTATTTTTAAATTTCTGTTTTAGAATATAGAGAATGAAAGTCTATTGGACAGTTTAATCCCAACGGATAGTAGATTAGGTAGAGAATTATTATGGAATCAACTATTTAATCTGAGTCCATGGAGAAATAAGGAGTAGAATTAGATTAGTTTCCCTGTTTTCAAAAGAAATAAATGTTGTAAAGAGTTTGCCAATCTAAGTGCACTCTAAATGAAGAAAAAATGTTAGATCAGTAGGACTGGGTAGGTAGAAAATTTGTGTGATAAAGATCCATTGTTTTTTCAATACTGCTATTATGTTTTCAGAAAGATCATCCAGCAAAGGAAGGGCAGCCCAATGGATTAGGCACAGGTTGGAATCCCAGAAAGAACAATGGATGAGGCAACTGATCAGACTCCCAGAATGCAGGTCTGAAGTTCTTGATGTCTTCAAGAAGGCACCATCCCCAAGTGGAGCCACTGTTGGCCACCTATAAAAAAATTTCTACCAAAAGGTGGCCAAAACATGTTCAGCCTTCAAGAAACAGTTTCATGATCAAAATGTTATCTCTTGAAGCCTATGCAAGGCCTCATGTGCGTGTCTGAAATCTTCATTTATGTTCCATAAGAAACTCACAAATTCTGCTAAAAGTTTCATGAGAAAGACTGCTCCAGTATCCCCCTTCTCCCCTCTTCCTCCTCTCAGAGACTAACCTTCGTTTTTTCCATCATTGGCCTCTGTTTTCCATTTTCCTCATTTTTCCTTCATGAAATTTTCCTTTGCCGAGCTTAAACTCCTTTGAAAACTCTGTCGAAACCCTTTGAAAACCATCAAAAAACATGAAAAAACCCATTCTTGCATTTAGGGTTTAGGCCCCTTAGGGCCAAGTCTCAACCACTTCCCCACCATACGCTTTGGGGCTAGAACCACAGGCTAAAAGGTTAAGGCGCTTATCGCATCGCAAGGATCCAAAGTGCGCAATTTTGTATTCATTGTGTGGACAAAAAGTTCCGATGCGATTAAGCATCATGGTCATAACCTCCAATGATACCATTATTTCATGTAACCCGTTGGGCCCGCAATCGGGCGCTAAAACCTCATGAAAGAATCCTTTCCCGATCAGTTATTTTCCATGTAAAACCCAAAAATCCATTTATCCAAAGTTTAGATCTAAAAACCTAAGTCACGTGCTGAAATAATTCAAATGGGTAGATCAAAAAGACCCGATGCGCAATCGCATCGGAAAAATCCAAATGGGTTGATTGGAAGGACCAGGCCCGCAGTCCCGATCGTGATTGGCCCTTTTTTGTGTTTTACGCCCCAGGCCCATGGTATTTCATATATCCAATAGCCCCGCAATCGGGCGCCGATCATATTATATATAAATATGCCGCTCCGATCCGCCAAAAACTTTATATTATTCGAAAAAATTGGGTTTTATAAAGTGTTAAAGGGTTTTCCCGCTGATGCATAATCCACCGTTGATCTTAAAACGATCAGATGGACAACGCTTAATCGCATCGCAAGTTTCAATCACATGTTTTCTGTGCGACCTACCGATTACGATCCTCCGATTAAATCTGGACCGTCCACGTGTCTGGATCGGACGGCCCAGATCTTTTCCCACATTACTCCATCGCCCTCTACCTCTACCAAAGGATTTTTAAAACCGATCCTCACCGTTGCTCATCGCGTGATCGACGGTTCTGTTTAATTCTTCCTCCCGCGTCATTTAAAAACTCCTCTAGGTTAATCTCCACCGTTGGATGATGCCATCCAACGGTCTTGCTCTCTTCCTACACCTCTGAAGCAGTTGACCCAATTTACGCAGGATTTTATAACAAATTGTTGTATTTTGCAGGTTTTCGAATGATTTTTCCGCCATTTTGAAGAAACCACAAAGGTCGAGGGTGACGATCCTCTGTCTTCTGAGTTCATAAAGAATCATTCGAAGGGTGTTAGATTTACATTTTATCAGTGAATTCATGACCCATTGATGCCATTCGACCCCGCTACTGCCCTACGCACCAGAAGACAAGCACCATTCATCATTTGTTAAAGAGTATCAGCGCCGAAGACAAAAGTTATCAGAACCGGAGATTGGAGACCCAAAACACAAATTTCAAGTTAATTAAAGGTGTTTTGGGAATGACGAAGACATCTGTCAAGCTGAGAAAGCCTCCACCGTCATAAAAAGAGGCTAATTGAACCCTCCATAGCTCCAAAAGACACCAGAAGCCTCGCAGAAATTAAAGATCGCCGCAAAATTAATGCAAATCAAAGAATCTTATCTCTAATTGTCGGCAAAACCATTCTGGAAGTTGAAGAACAGTCGAGAAGCAGGCCTCTTCAATCATTTGGCCTCGAATGACACAAACAGAGTTATGAAGTAGAGTTATAAACGATTATATTCCCACCTCATGCCTTGCCTGGTTCCCAAAGGCCAGGAAGTGCATTAATTGCATAATTGATAATAGTTGACCCCCGGGAAATCCTCCCACCTCTTCATTTTTTTTTTTTTTATATAAATACTGCTATAGAAGATGAGAAAATGTTGGTCTCTGGACATCTGAATTCATGTAGTGGTTATTCTGAAGCTACTGATGCCCTGTCTTGTAACTGAAAGATACATAAGCTGATATGAGAATTTCAAAGCCGGAGAGACCCACCAGGCTTGCAAATTGTAACTGGTTTGAAACATCAATACAAGTTGCTGATTCATGGAATCCTCAATTATGTCAATGGTGATGTGCTCCTTACTATTAATTGTTATTTCGTTTAATGTTTTCACTCTGTTCACTTTCTCTGATAAAGAGCAGCAAACATAGAGTTAGGATGTACTCTCCACGGTACCCTACTCTTACTGAAAGCTTTACTTCTATGTTTTCTTCATTTGAATGTTCTCTTTAAAGAGTATATTAATGCAGGTTAGTTTAAAAGTACTTCCCTGATCTATATTGCTCTTTAAAACGAGCCTTCCCTGTGTTTTCCTTAGAGTATATTAATGCAGGTTAGTTTAAAAGTACTTCCCTGATCTAGATTGCTCTTGGTGATTATCATCTGTGTTTCCTTATCGAATATGCTGAAAGCAGGCTAGTTTAAAAGAACTTACCTGATCTTAAGCAGTCCGAGCTGTTTTTTAAATGTTTCTGATTGAAAGTACTTCAATGCAGGCTAGTTTAAAAGCACTTACTTGATCAACATAAATACTTTTATGTTTCCCCTTAAGTACATGTTGAAAGAAAGCTAGTTTAAAAGTACTTACTTGATCTTAGACTGTGCTTTGTCCTTCCTTTTGTTTGGTCTTTCACTTCTTATCTGTTTCATTCCATAAAATCACTTTAAAGATCCTTTGATATAAGTAACTTGCCCCATGGGTCCTTCTTGAATCTTGTTGTCCAATTAAATCCTCCTATGACTCCATAGCCCAATGGGTTAAAAATGTCTTTGCCCTTTTCTATCAGCTGAATCATTCCTTCATTTGCAGACATCTTCACCTTTTATTTTGAACTTCCTTTCATCTTCATCATGTCTTTGCCCAACCAAAAACAAACAAATCAAACCCATGCTCTTCATAACTAGCCTAATATCACAATTTCAGCCTTTGAAGATCACATCCTTTAACTCATTTATGAGAGATCCCCTTCCTGGATTCAGGGAGGGCTCGGCTGATCCTTGAATCCCAAAGTGGTATGATGTTACCTCTGCAATTGGACTTTCTCCAATCTTGCTAATTACAGGGTGCTAACAGGAAGGATACTCTTAATTTTCATAATTTCAAGCCTTCACAATTTTGTTTCAGTTTCTGCAAAGTTTTAGTTCATGTGCAGCGTGTCTTTATGCCATGGACCCACAGCAAATCAAACAGTCTAATCCTGGTTTGTATATATTTAAATTTCTGTTTTATAATGTAGAGAATGAAATCTGTCAGACAGTTTAATCCTGGCAGATAGTAGTTTAGGTAGAGAAGTTATGAGTCCAACTGTTTAAACTGGTCTCATGGAGGAATAAGGGTAGAATTAGATTAGTTTTTGCTTTCAATAAAAAATAATGATGAATAAGGTTTGCAAGTATAAATGCACCTTGGAGAAAACATGTTAGGACAGTAGGATGGGTAGGTAGTTGTTTGGGGAAGTATTTTTGCTAATGTAATATCCATCATTTTTGTAGCAGTCGATCAAAGAAGAAAAGGATGGTCAAGCACCAAGCATCTGGCCTAATTCCAAATATTATATCTAAGATTCTTGACACCTTCAAGAAGATTCCATCCCCATGTGGAGCCACTGTTAGCCACCTATCATATTTTGCTAAAGAAAATAGGTGGCTAAATATGTATCTGAGTCTTCAAGAGAAACATTTCCTCTGTAAATCTATCATTCTTGAAGCCTCCATGTGTCTTTTATCCTTTAAAGAATCTCCACTACTATTTCCATTAATGAAACCCTACTGCTTATGAAAGAAACTGTTTCAAAGGCCCCCATTTTCTCCATTTTCCCCCACTCATACTTCATTTTCCTTCATAAACTCCCTTTGATAAGGTTTAAAACCTCTTTTTTAATCTTATCAGAACCCTCAAAACCCTCCAAAAATTCTTCATTTTGGCCTAAAAACCCACTTTCAGCATTTAGGTCTTAAGCACTTTTCGGCCTAGCCCTTAGCCCTTTCTCCGCATATGACCCAGTGCCCAGGACTAGGTGCTAACCCCAATCCCACAATCGCAATCGGGGTTCGCAGTTTCTTTGTTACCTTTTATGTAAAACTCCGATGAGATGAGCCCTGTTCCTCCGATCCGCCGATTTGATCTGGACCGTTGAATCCACAAGAACCAATGGCCAGGATCTCATTGCGCTCTGCCCATAGCCCTCCGACATCACCCCGCCGATTTAATCTTGACCGTCGATCTCTCGCTCGATCGAACGGCCCGCACTGCATCGCATGTCGCAAACGCAGTCTTCCCTTTTTTCGTTTCCTCTAATGGCCCAATTTCCTGATTTGATCCTGACCGTTGAATCCAAAAGAACCAATGGCCAGGATCTCGTCGCATTTCACATTTTCCTTTCTCCTTTTCACTAATCCGCTGATCACCGATTAGATCTCCGCCATCCATTCCCACAGATACGACGACTCCCATCTGTCCGCTCATCCACTTACCCCATTTTCCTCCTGTTCAAAATCTCTGCCTTTCTTGAAATCTCGACTGTCCATCTCAGAAATCCAACGGTCAGGATTTAACCTGATATCCTTATGCCTTCCCATTGTGCTCCAAGCCGGCACACGTCACCAAGGGTCCCACCGCACCTTCCGCTCGCGCATCTCACATGTTGTCGCATTCATTCTTCACCGTCTGATCTGCCTTCAATGATCTAACGGCTGACGATGAGTTTTGCAAAAATTTTGCGCCTAGGGGTTAACGTTCCGAAATTATGTGAAAATGGCGGTTTTGGGTGGGCAAGTGTCAATTAACGTATGGAATCACATTTTATTTGGCAATACCTCTTCCACTCATTTATTTTTCGAAAACCATCCCGGTTTTCTGCCATACCACCACCCCCTCCGCAACGGAATTTCCACTTTTAATCGCAGTCGTTGATCTCTAAAATATAATGGCCCCGATCATATCACTATTTCATTTTCCCACCATTCATCTGACCTCCCAACGACTCCATCCACCGATCTCCACCATCGATTATTCTAATCCAACGGTCCACAACCCATGACGCCCCAAGCTCCCATCAGACCTGTTTTCACCTTCCGCCATGGTTTTTCAGCTGTTTTTCTGCTGCATACACCTTTTCCATCACTTCTCTTTCATCCCCATGAGACTCAGAAGTAGCCTACCCCGCTCTCGATGGTTTTTATAACGAGTTTTTCCGTTGTTTGCAGGTTTTAGAGCATGGTGAATCCATACAGTCTCCATGGTCACTGTCATGGTGATATTTAGTGCTGAGAGACTGTTTCGAAGCTGAAGATCGCAGAAGACACCACTAAGAAGGTTTAAAACATGTTTTATTGAAAGATCAGTGTTATTAACCCTGACATAAACCCTCCAGTGCTTCTGTAACCTGTATATTCAAACAGACGGGTCAGCAGAAAGTCTAAATTGTATCAAGAAGGGATCAAAGAGATCAGCGCATTGTATTTAAAGCTTAATCCACAGTTACAAGAATACAGGACACGGATGAAGACCGGAAGATGATCAAGGAGGCCTAATGAGGCCTAATGCACATAAACAAGTCATGTCAGTGTTTCAAAGAAGCCATGTCAGTGATTAAATATTAGTAGAATGTTCTTTTTCTAAGAAGGACAAGTTCCCACAACGTTCCCTATTCCTCATCGAGCCCATAACAATTATTATTCTGACAGAAGCTCCCAGAACTGTCAGTGCATTAGTTACAAAGCATGGAAGACCTGAAAGACAATCCTCACATTTCTTGTTTCAGAGTATAAATAGAGTACTACAGCCAGGAGAGTACTTCAGGAACATACCCTTGGAGTTATTATCAAACTGACGAAGACCAAAAATTCAGCTAAAGAGTAATGAAAGTTAATGTAAAGATATTAAAACAAAATGGGCTTCGAAAACACTTCTCCCTCTATTTTAATGAATCATTTAAAGCCTATCTACCACTACTATCACTCTTCCACCTATAAGAACTCATAATAAATACATTGTAAATGTTGGTTGGTTAGTTGCCTGATTGGAAGCTGTTTCACTGAGTTAGAGTTCTGTGAGTAGTAGTTGTAAATAGGCTGGGAGATGATTTCTAGATGATATCAAGCTATTGGATAAGAATGTATGTGACTATTTTTTCTCTACTAATATGAAAAGCATGTTCATCAGATCCTGATCTAAATCATTGGTGATGTGTTCCTTCTTTGTCATTGTTTTCCCTCTGTTCTCATCATGTTTCATTTTCTCTGATAAGAATCAGTAAATTTAACTTAAGACATACTACTGCAAGTACCCTAATGTTTCCTGCACTTCTCATCTTTAATGTTTTCTACTAATTGCATATCTAAGAACAAATTCAACATAATTTAACCAATATAGAAGTCAGTTTTTCCATGCTTACTGATGTATGAATTTAGAGTTTGTTTCTTAGATGTTCTTGTTTGGTTTCAACTGAAAGAATTGGGAAAGTGGGAGGTTTAGAGTTAGCCCTGTCCCCTAGGTTCCTTTTCCAACAGTTATCCTTTTCTAAGATCCCCTTGAGTTGAATGTCAAAAGCAGAGAAGGTTAAAATTCTTTCTCTGATCTTAGATTTCACTCTGTGTTAAAACTTAAATGTTTTCTATTGTCTGAAAGTAGTCAGGAGGACTGCTAGATTATTGTCTTTAAAGTTAGCCTTATTAGGATTTTAGATCATAGAGGTTAAGGCATGCCTTGTCCCTATATTTACTCCGAAGTGGTCATCTTGGAAGGTTTTCCTTGTCATTCCCATTCATTTCCTTGTTGTTTCATCCCATACTATCATCTTAAGAGATCCTTTGATATATGTGACTAGCCCTTTAAAAGCCTTGGATATTTGAATTGCAAGTAAACCCTTTTATGACCCCATTGCCCAATGGACTTGTGTTCTCTTTGAATTATCTCTCCATTGCCAAGAAATCCTTCTCTACTCATTCCTTTACCTTACATTGAACCCTTCCTTTATGTCTCCCAACCAAACAAACAAACAAAAAACCCTTGTGCTCTATAACTAGCCTAACACCTTAAATTGAACTTCAAAGATATACATTTCTTTGCCTTTATAGAGAGATCCCTCTTTGGATCCAGGAGGGCTAGATCCTGAGATCCCAAAGTGGTTTGATGTTGTCTTGTCATCTGGTATTGCCAAATATGCCAAATCACAGGAACCATAACACACAGAACCCATAGTAGTTAAGAACTACATCGATGGTATGACGGTCAGGCCTGCGGGCTGCCAAGAGGGCGACCCGGGGTCAATTCCTGCCACCATACAAAATTTTGATACGCTAAATTTTCCACGACCTGGGGCCACATGACGGCCTCTGGGCTTACCACATGTCACCCTTTGATTGGCTTGCCAAAATAAAAGTCAACCATCCATCAAATGATATAATTCCACTTGTCCATCCTTCATTTGCCCAGATGGAATATTTTATGGAATATTCTAGAGAATATTTGAAGGAATATTCCTAGAATATTCTTTGGAATATTCTTTTTTTAAATTTCCACAGTCAAAGTCAACTTTGGTCAACTAGATTTTTGAAGGATATTGGAGACTTCAAACCTGCATAACTTTCACATACGATGTCAGATTTGAGTGCCATTCACGGTGCCAGAATCGTAGAAATGAGTCCTATCTGGTCGTTTAGGTTTCAACCAATTCTAAGAAATTCCATTTTTGAGCATTTTTTAACTTTGGACATGATCACGTAATCACACCTCCCAAATGGGAAGCTTTTGGACCCCAAAAGCTCTCTAATTTACAGAAATTGAAGATAAGGAGATTGATTCTCCACTCTTCCAACCTTGAACCACTGAAATCTTCCTGACTTCATCAAATTGAGCTTCTCATAAAAAGATAAATTCTTCCTTGAATCCGCTGACCGACCGTTGCTAACATTGACTGAGTCATGATGCAAATTTTTGAAATTTTCAGGAACAACAACTATTATTTGCAGAAAACATATTGCTTCTACAATGGTCTACCTTCAAAGGAAACTGAAATTGAGATTGACCTTGCCAACTGTCCTTATGGTGAATTTTTGCCAAATGAGCCATGTACTTGTGTCGATTCTTGACCAATTTTTCTCACCATACCATCCTACCATTATGAAACTAGCAATGACCCATGTTGAACTTTGTGCCCTCTTTGCTTGCATGCTTTACCCTCTCTTTGATTCTTGCACAAACTTGCACCGACACTTTGTTCTCTGCACCGATCGACACCAAAGGCACTTTCTGCAACATCTTGTTCCAAAGACGACCTGCTTTCAAACTGAAACATTTCATCATTTACATCAGCAATAACATGAAAAGGATTATGTACAAAATCTTTTTGCTTAACCATCAACAAAGTCAAATTTTGACTTGCATTGACAAGCCTTTTCAATTTCCCTGCATTCACTAAAGACGATTCAAAGCTTCTTCCGATGTGCTCTCACAATAAACTCCTTACCATCTTTGAACAAATGGTACTTGTTCTCATGGCGATGGAAAATCACTTTTCTATCATATAAATATGGACTACCCAACACAACACCTGTAATTTCAAGTGGTACCACATCTAATTCAACCAAATCAACATAATGAGATGTTATGGTGAAGTGCAACATGCACTTTCTTGAGACTTGTAAATTAGCATCCTTGCAAATCCATCCAAGTGGATATGGCTTTGGATGTGGAATGGTCTCAAGTTTCAGCTTCTTGAATAAGTATTCTGAGATAAGGTTTGCTTGATACCCACTGTCAAATAGTGTGTCTATCTTTTTGTGTTTGGCTATTATCCTCACATGAAACAACTCTATCCTCCTCTCTTCATTTTGAGCTTCTATGTGACAGTTTACAGTGCTATAATTGAGATTTGTTTCCTTTACAACCTCTTTTCCCTTTATTTTCTTTAGTATCATGGATATGCTTTTAGTTTCATCACCTGATTTAGACCCGAAGTCTTGTTTAGTAGTTGCAACTGTTTTTCCCTTTTCTTTAGCATCATCTTTGGTTTTAAAATTTTCTGATTTCAGCTCCGGATGAAGTTTCTAGCAATGGTCTTTATCGTGGCTTGTTTTGGAACATTTTTTGCAAAATAACTTTCCTTTTTCTTTCCTAGAGTTTGCATTTATTTTCCTCCCTTTGCCTTTAAATTCACTATCCATATTCCCATCAAAATATTGTTTCCCTCTAGCCTCTAAATGTGTAGCTTGTACATAAACTTCATCTAGACTAGTAGGATTGAACATAAGGATAGTATGTATAATATAGCTGTGTAAACCATCTATATATTTCAGCAAAGTATCTTGACTATGAAAATAAATTCCTAAAAACATAGCCCTTCCTCTAAACTCTTGAGTGAAATCTTGAACACTTTGTCCCTTAAGTTGTCTAAAAAATTTCCAATTCATGATAGCCTTTTGTAAATGAGCTAATGGATAAAATTGCTACTTAATTACATAAATAAATTTAGCCCATGAAAAAGTGATCATGCCATGTTTTTTAATTTCATCCTTGGTCTTGGATTCCCACCATACCAACGCTGCTCCTTCCATTCTTAAAGAGGCTAACTGAATCTTGGTGTAGTCTTCATGAA
This sequence comes from Pinus albicaulis, assembly GCA_034641835.2. NCBI lineage: Eukaryota > Viridiplantae > Streptophyta > Pinopsida > Pinales > Pinaceae > Pinus > Pinus albicaulis. The sequence continues at coordinate 1,467,434,851 of CM076572.1, read as the reverse complement.
GGTTTTGTATCCTCAAGTAAACTTCCAACTGTCTTATACAATTTTCAAGTCTCTTTGCATTGACCTCACCATTAAACATAGGCAACTCAAATTTAACATCAAGCTTGAAAAATGGACTTTTACCAGTGGTTTGAGACTTGTGAGATTGATTCACCAAAGTTGAGGATGAAGATGTAGAGAAAGAGGATGAAGATGAGGATGGTGGATCACCATTTCCTCCGTGTCCTTTCTTTGACTTGTCATCACTTTTCTTTCCTCCTGAAGAACCATCTCCTTCTTTTTGGTGTCTATACCCTTCTTCTGCAAGCCTATCATTGCTTTCTTGGTAGAGTATCCTTACCATCTCTGTCATGTCTAGGAAAGCTTTTTGGAATACCCATTCTTCTTCTTTGGGACCAATATCTTGAGGAGCTTCTCCTTCTCTTGAAGACATTCTTGAGGCTTCTTCAATGGCTCTTGGAGGTGGCTCATTGGCCCTTCTTGGTTATGGATTTATTTGTGCACTAACCAAGTGTCATTCACCTCTCTTGAGTTTAAGCCTAGTACGCATCAAAACTTGCAAACAATCAACTGTATCTTTGCACAAAAACAATGATGAGTAAAACTCTAGCTCCTAAGGCTCAAATCCTTAGCTCTGATACCATCTAATCTAAAAACGGAAGTATTTGTAATGATGTGAAAAGTATCCATTTCCATTAAATTAAGTGTGCAAAGTATTCTCCATGTCTTGCAATTTAAACAAAGTGTTTTTGGTAATTGTTTCTGAGTTTATGTGTGAGGGAATGTTAATTAAAATCAATTTTTAACATTTTAAATCAGAAATAAACAGTAGATAAACTTCACCATAACACCGCATAGCAACATGATGAGGAAATTAACCCCTCCTAGGTTACATCTGCCAGGTCTAAGACTCCCAATGGGCATGTCCTTGCTCTATTAAGTTGCTCAAATTGGTTATACAGTGAAAAATATGCCTAAACAGGAAAAACCGACTCTGAAATTGCATTTAGAAGACATAAATAAGCTAAAAATTGTTTTTGTTTCACCTCAAATAGTGAAGTACAGCCCAATACAGCTCCATTTCCCTCATGGCCCTAATGGCTCTCCAATATTACCTGAAGCAAAAGTTATAGAAGAACACCTTTGTTGGCTCTAAAACCTGTCCCAAACTCTCAAGAATGCTCAGAATACCTAAAATTGACCAAACTTTCGTCCAAATTGGTTCAATATTGAATAATTTATGATGAAAACAAAATTCTGCCCAATGTCAATTGAAAACCCCACTAAATGTGGGAGAACTGCAGTTAATCCAACCAAATTGGAAAAATCTGCTAGAAATAGTGGCATGATCCAGAAATAGTTGGGTGGTTTAAATCTGGCATTAAATGTAGAGGTGGGGAGTGGTCACATGAGAGGTCGAACTGTCGGCAGAATTAACGTTAACCATAATGGTGACATTTATTGCGCGGTGAATGTGCTGGTCACATTCCGCATTAACCGCGGAATGGACCGGCTATCTAACCTACTGGAGCTAAGGGTCTGGTCATGGTGTATAGTCACGTGGAGGGTCTATGTGTATGGGGGCTGGCCCCCTTTTCCCCCCAACGTTATTTCTTTGAAAGTTCAAATATACGCGGAACCCATAGTAGTTAAGAACTACAACGATGGTGTGACAATCGGGCCTACAGGCTGGCAAGTAGGTGACCTGGGGTCAATTCTTGCCACCATACAAAATTTTTATATGCCAAATTTTCCACGACCTAGGGCCACGTGGTGGCCTCTGGGCTTGCCACGTGGCACCCTTTGATTGGCCCGTCAAAATAAAAGTCAACCATCCATCAAATGATATAATGCCACTTGTCCATCCTTCATTCGCCCAGATGGAATATTCTATGAAATATTTTGGGGAATATTCCAAGGAATATTCTTTTTTTAATATTTCCAAAGTCAAAGTCAACTTTGGTCAACTGGATTTTTGAAGGATACTGGAGACTTCAAACCTGCATAACTTTCACATACGATGTCGGATTTGAGTGCCATTCATGGCGCCAGAATCGCAGTGACGAGTTCTATTCGGTCGTTCAGGTTTTAACCAATTATAAGAAATTCCATTTTTGAGCATTTTTTTAACTTTGGACATGATCACCTGATCATATATGGTCTTTAAACAAGTTCTAAGGCATTGGATAAGTTTTTTTTATGGCTATTGAAGGTTTTTTGGAGGTTGATTGGACACTTCCAGTGTTCTTAGCAACAATTTCAATGGCTTTTAGGTTCTTTGAGTGTGAAAATGGTGTAATGGCGCTCGATTTTTGAGTCAAAAAAGCTTTGAAAAGGGACATATAATGCAGAAAAGGGTTCAACTGCATGCAATATGAAGTTTTTATAATGTTTTAGGCTTAAAAAAATATTGGCATTGAATTCATGTAATATCAGAGCATAGGCAGTTTGGAGCGTGAGGCAGAAAACCATAGTCGGTTATTGCACTGGTTATAAGTGGTAAGTGGTTTGGGATGGATCGAATGCGATCTAGTAGGAATTTGTTGCGTGGAGGAGAGATAAAAGTGTGAAACTTCCCATTTCGCGCAGATTTGGCGTTTGGATGATCGCATATCTTTTTCACGCGATTTTGGATGTCAACCGTTAGATTTGAGAGTTGAACGCGAACGGTCCAGATTAGTTTGGGAGTTGCGTTGGAATGATAGGTGGGACTGAGGTTTATTATATGCGCGCAATGGGTTTTGACTTTATAAATATACATTGGTTTAATTCAAAAACTTGGGTTATACGATGGGGAAGGGAAATGTTTATTGTTATATGGCGAATATAATTTTTTAATTTAAAACATATATGAAATGTTTCAAATAAAGCATATGCGAGCAGACTTATTATATATTATATAGTTTTATCAAATGCACTACACACTTGTTTAAACTACATGGGGCGGGATATTTATTTAAGGATAGGTTTATACCAATGGGTAATTGGGTGGGGTATTATATATTTGCGCACATGGGGATATTTAACTTCACTCTAAACTTAAAATAATGGGTTTTGGAGTTTATTTTAATATAAGGGTATTAATATATACGGGAGGGTGTAGTTAGGGATTTAATATAATAAGTTAGGTGTTAATATGAAAAAGGGATAGTAAAAGGAAACAAAACACATATTATCTCTAAGTAAAGTATAAAAATAAAGCATTGCTCATCTTTTATATTACTTCACTAATACTTAGGATAAATGTAATTTTGAGGGTTTTATGAATGATTTTAAAAGGAATGAAGTTAATTATTTTAGGGTTACAATTTTACTAAGTAATAATGTGTTTTACTTAGGAAAAAGGGGGTTTGAGGTATGAATGAAGGGTAAATGCTGAGAAATGTGGATTTAATGTAGGGACTCAATATTTTTAACTAAGCAGTCATCGAGCCTTCGGTCCGGTCCCAACAGAAGTTAGAGAAATGCTCTTAGCCTTTTTTACTGATATTTTAGAATACTGAACACTTGTAGGGAAGGGGAAATTAGTGATTTTGCCCGATGATGCTTGTTACATGATTTCTCAACTGCTTTCTACCTACCCAACTTTATTTCAAACATTTTTTCTTCATTTTGTAGGTGCATTTAGACTTGCAACCTTAAAACATTTTCTTTCAAAGCATAAAACTATCTAGATCTACCTTATTTCATCCAAGGGCTCAGATTAAACTGTTGAGCTCCTCATTATTCTCTACCTATCTACTGATTTGTCAAGTTTAAACTATTTGACAAATCCTTATTCACTATCTAAAACATGAAATTGAAAGCATTAAAACTGTTTAACTAATCATGGATTATGGCATTTATTGACACTTTGCACATAATCATTATTCTTGTAGTAAAGTAAAAGTAGTGGCATTTGGAATTTCTCACTTTCAGGTCTTATTTTTATCTCTTTTTTCTTTTGGGTTCTACATTTTTCTAAGTCCTTTGATTTTTCTTTTAGGACATTTTACCCTCTTTTTGGATTTTTTATTATTTTTCATTCTTATCAAAATATGGGAAAAAAACTTGCAGAAAGCAAGGTATGTACATATTTACAAGACTATCAAAGTCAATTCAAAATTTATGAACCCTATTATTATAGGACCCTAACAGGTCCTTGATCAGAAATAATATTATCGAACTTCGTCATTTTGTGGCTCTACATGATACACAATAAAAAATACATATTATTTAAACTTACATATAGTTCAAAAATAATATTTTTTGTAAAGAATTTACAAAGAACTTGCCTTTTTTTCTTTTCTTGATGTGCTATCAATATTTTTTTACTTGATCTCTTGTCAGCCATTTCTTTATCAATATGAAACCTGTACCATATAATTCATTAATATATTTTATAAATAAATCATCAACTTTTCAGGTTAAAAAAAAATCAAGAAACCGGTGTGCCTTTAATGATGTACGCACCGATGTCGGTGCATCGTGTTCTTATAAACTCACTGCCAAAACAGTATAAAAACCGTACGGTGCTCTATGTCAACAAGGAGCACCAGTGTGTTATATATTAACCAACACACCAATTAACACAGATAAATTAATAAAAATCCTCTAGTGTTAGTTTTTGTAGCATATGGTATCGTGGAGGGGGCGGTGTGTGATCTGAAATGACTGTATCAATTTTTTTGTGCTAAGGGTCTTTAAGTTTTAAAACCATGTGCATAATTGGTTCATTAGTTTGCATGAGGATTAAGGAGTTTTACCAAGAATTATAGATGAAATTTAGTGAATTAGAAGCATAAAATAAGCATAAATAACACTGAACAACAGTGTAAAACAGAGATATAAGTCACCACATGAATTTTACAAAGCATGCATGATGAAGCAGTTCACCCCACCTGGGCTACATCTGTTGGTCAAGCTCCCAATGGCTTGTCCATATTTCATTATGCTAAAAATTTTTCTATTACATGTAGTTACAATGCTCTAATGACTTTTTTTCTCTATTCCAATGGCTTCAGAACGCTCCTATTTGTCAAGAATGACTCCTCATTCACCAAAATTGGTCGAAAATTGAACCTCCTGCACTTTTTCCTAGTATCTCCTAGGAATACTCCACTAAATGTGGAGAACTCCAATTAACTGGAGTTAAATTAGGGTTGACCGCCAAATTTGGTGTGCCCCTATCCACTCCGCCAAATAAGCCGCACAATTAAATTTTATGGTTAGGGTGGTGGTCACATGTGCACCGACCAACCGTTAGTTGGCTTGACGTTTAGCGGAACCTCTACTCGTGACTAAATATAATTGTGGACTGTGGTTTGGTTGCCATTTGGGTAGGCACTGACTATGGCAGTTGGCTTGGCATTTACCGTGCCATGTAATAACTTCCGGGAACTACTGGTGTGTTGGGACTGTTGGCAATTCCCAACCCCCAATAACATATGTAGTAAAATTTAAGTCAAACCTGCAACCATGTATTGTTAAGTAACATCGTGTAGTGCAGTTGGTAAACCATGTGCGTGTGCAAAGGGAGGTCAGGGGGTCCAGCCCTATGACCTCCATAAAATTTTACAAATAATTTCAGGGCCACATGGTGCCTTCTCATTGGCTCCTCCAAACACATTAATCCACTAAAACAATGACACTTGTCAATAATTGATTAGTCTAGTAGAAGGAATATTCTGGGGAATATTCTTTTTTCTAACTATACAACCTAGTAAAACCTAGTCAAACTATCACAAATTTACATGTTTTCCATTTTGATCAGAACGCAATATCTTCCTCATATGACATCGATTTTTCGAACCGTTCACAGTCTTAGAATTAGGAAGAAGAGATATATGAAACCATCCTAGTTTCAATCCAATCATGTAACTTTGAATTTTGAGAAAACCTTTTGAACTCCTGGTCATTCCTCCCCATTGGGAAGCTTTTTGACCCCAAAATACTTGATTACCTGTTAAGTAGATGAGGGTACAACTCCCTCACCTTTCCAATCTCCATCCATTTTTCCTTGCTTGGTTTAGTGCCTTTGAGCCCAACTCGAAGGTATTCAACACTTCTTCTCTTTGATGCTCTTTTCGTCCTATCAAGAATTGTATCCTCTTTCATATCATCCAGAAATTCTGGTGATAAATATTCAATAGAAGGTAGTTGAACATCACTTCCTTGATCATCAATTAAAGGAGGCTCATACTAGCGTAAGTTTTCAACATTAACAACTGAACACATTTGCATGTAAGAATGCAATTCAAGTTGGAATGCATTATTAACAACTTTCTTTATGATCTTGAAAGGACCATAGAGAATGGGTTCGAGCTTTTTACCTTCCCTTTGCATCTTTTCTTTGCTAATGTGCAACCATACCTCATCTCCCTCTTGAAACTTGTGATCAAATCGGTGTTTTTCATGCCTCTCTCTGTACTTGCTTTGAATTTTCTCGAGCTATTCTTGAACTTGTCAATGTATGATCTGAATTTTCTCAATGAACTTTTCAGCCTTATCAATATCACTATGGCCATCAATTGCAACATCCTTTCCAAAGATGAAGCCTAATGGCGATTTTGGCAAATACCCAAGGCATGCTTCAAAAGGTGAGCTTTTTGTTGAAGGGTGCTTTTCCCAGTTGTAAGCGTGTTGAATGTAATGCAATTATTCATCCCACAACTTAGGATGTTTGCTGCAATATCCTCTCAATAGATTCACAACTATTCTATTCACCACTTCGGTTTGTCCGTTGGTTTGTGGATGAAAAGCGGTACTCTTTTTCAATTTTGTGTCCATCATTCCCCATAGATTTGACCAAAAATTCCTAATGAACTCGGAATCCCTGTCACTAACAATAGAAATGGGAAATCCAAATTGACCCAAACATTTTGAAAATAAATTTCAGTAGTATGTTCAGCAGTAATGGTCTTCTTACATGGCATAAGTATACACATTTTACTAAGTCTATCCACAACTACAAAAACATAATCATGTTGCTTTCTTGACATAGGTAGACCTCCAATAAATTCCATGGAGATGCTCTCCCATGGCCTTGATGGTACCGGTAGTGGGGTGTAAAATCCAAGCTTTCTATTTCTAGGCTTGCTTGTTGCACACATAGAACAACCTCTTATAAAACACGACACACTATCTACCATGTGAGGCCAATAACAATACCTCTGTAGATGTGCCAGTGTTTTTCTTACACCAAAGTGTCCAAAAATAAGAGAAGAATGAGATTCTCTCATGACACTTAGCCTCTCTCCTTGTGGAATACATAGCTTTCCCAAATGAAACAGAAAATTGTTATGCATGTGATAATCTCTTTCTTCAACTTGATTCCCTTCACTCAAAATAGCATACACATCTTTGAAATTAACATCATGTGCATATTGTTCTATGTAACTCTCATGTACAACAGAATCATTTTTGAGTAAAGTATAATCACTAATGACCGGCCTTGAAAGCATATCTAAAAATTTATTGAATATACCTTTTTTGTACCTTATAACCAAGTGAAATTGTTGAAGAAATCCCATCCACCTAAAATGTCTTGATTGTTGCAATTTTGTTTGCGACTGCAAGTACTGTAATGGTTGGTGATCGGTGTGTAAAATAGTCTCCTTACCCATCAAGTAGTGTTTCCACTTCTTGACACTTTGTACCAACGCATATAGTTCTTTGTCACATGTAGGATAATTAATCACAACACCATTAAAGGTTTTGAATGAAAGGCGATAGGCTTACCATGCTGCAAAATGACTGTGCCCATGGCATAGTCACTAGCATCAGTTTGTATCTCGAATGGTTGTCTCAAATTTGGTAGTGCAAGGACTGGAGCTGAATTGATCTTGTCTTTTAAAGCTTCAAAAGCTTGCTGCTATTTGCCTCCCCATTGGATGCCTTTATTCACACTTCTCACTGCATGCATAGGAGCTACGATGGAAGAAAAGTTAGTAATGAATTTCCTCCAATATTGAGTTTCACCTAAGAAACTTCTTACCTCGGTAACTGTTTTGGGTGTGGGCATTTTCATAATGGCCTCCACTTTAAAAGGATCAATCCTCAATTCTCCTCCTCCGAAAATATGTCCCAAATAGACCAAATAAGTATTTCCAAACTCACATTTTGACATCTTAAGAAAAAAATTCTCTTTATTCAAAATATCAAGCACTCTATTTACATGCAAGACATTATCTTCAATTGTTTTAATGAAAATAAAAATTTCATCTAAGTACACAATTATAAATTCATCAAGGAATGGTCACAAAACATTATCCATAACCCGCATGAAAGTTGTCAGTGCATTATATAAACCAAAAGGCATGACTAGCCACTCAAAGAGTCCTTGTTTGCTTTTGAATGCAGTTTTCCATATATCACTTTCTGCAAGTCTTCCTTGATGATATCCAATTAGTAAATCTAACTTAGTAAAAAACTTTGCTTCTTTCAACTGATCTATCAAATCATCTTTTCTTTGGAGTGGGTAACGATTTTTTTATCATAATTTTTTTCAAAGCTCGAAAATCTACATGCATGTGCCAAGTCCCATCTTTCTTTGGTATCAATACTATGGGTGAACCGCATGGCGAGGTGCTTAGCCTTATGATACCTTTATCCAAAATCTATTTGATTTGCCTCTTTATTTCAACATTCTCCACTACTGACATGTGATACATACCGATATTTGGAAGAGGAAAATCCTGCTACAACTGAATCTCATGTAGAATTTCTCTTTTTGGAGGAAATCCTGTTGCCTCTTGATATATCTCATGATGCACATTAACCACATCATATAATTCTGATTTCAACTTAGGATCACATCCCTCAAAATATTCATGATTAACACCAACTTTAGGCTTAATTATGAGAAGAACAAAATTCTCACTTGAATTTACCAGCCTCTTAACCTGTCCAGCATTTACCAAAGCAATGTTTGTCTGCTTGCAGTGTGGTCTAACAATTAACTCCTTTCCATATTTGAATAAATGATGCTTGTTCTCATGGAGATGGAAGATCGCTTTCCTATCATACAGGTAAGGACTCCCTAATACAATACCAGTTATGTCAAGCGGAACCACATCTATTTCAACTATGTCAACAAAGCTTGCAGTGATTGCAAACCTCAATATACATTTCCTTGTAACCTCTAGATTTGCATCCTTACAAATACAACCCAATGGATATGGTTTTCGATGTGGTATGGTTTCAAGGTTAAGTTTTTTGACCAAATATTCATAGATTAATTTTTCTTATTACCCACTGTCAAACAGTGTGTCAATCTTGGTATGCTTAGATATGACCCTCACATGAAATAATTATATTATTTCTTCTTCATTTGGAGTGTTTATGTGACAGTTTGATGTACTAGTATTGGGTTTAGTTTCGATTTCTTTTCCCTTCATGTTCTTCAATCCAATGGATGTAATTTTAGCCTCATCACCTGAATCAGACCGTAAGTCATGTTGAGCTATAGCAGCAGTTTTCTATTTCCATTTATTGTTGGGTTTCTTTGGCCTCAATTCTAGATGTAATTTCCAACAACGAGTTTCATCATGGCCTTCTTTTGAACAATTTTTACAAATCACTTTTTCTCCCTCTTTCTTAACAAATGCATTCTTTTTGTTTTTACCTTTTGGGGTATTTTCTTTATCTTTACTCTTAAAAGGTTACTTCCTACCCTCTTCAGGAATTTTCTTCCCTCTAGCTTCTAGATGTGTGGCCTGAACACAAACTTCATCTAGACTGGTGGGGTTAAACATGAGAATAGTATGTTTTAGGTAGCTATGTAAGCCTCCTATGTACTTTAGCAAGGTGTCTTGGGTTTGTAAATCCACCCCTAATAAAAAAGATCTTCTCCCAAATTCCTAGGTGTATTCTTGCACATTTTGTCATATGAGATAATGGATAAAATTGTCGTTTAATAGAAGAAATAAAATTTGACTATGATAGAGTAATCTTACCATGCTTATTGATTTCCTCATGTGTCTTGGCTTCCCACAAAACAAGTGCTGCATCTTCCATTCTCAAAGAATCTAATTGAATTTATATATGATCCTATTGAAGGTTATGGATTCTTGAATAGACCTCCAATTGTCGAATCCAATTATCTATCTTGTCTGCATTTACTTCACCATTAAACATTGGAAATTCAAACTTAACATCAAGTTTTAATAAAGGAGATTTACCAGTGCTCTTGGACTTGTGTGGTTGATGTACTAAAGAAGAGGTAGAAGATGATGATGATGAGGGTGAAGATGGTGGTCCTCCATTGCCTCCATTTTCTCCATTTCCCTTCTTTGACTTGTCTTCATCATCTTGACCTCCTAAAGATCCTTTTTCTCCCTTTTGGAGTTTAGATCCTTCTCCTTCTAGTCTCTCATTCCTTTCTTGATAAAGGACCCTAACCATCTCATTCATGTCAAGAAATGCTTTCCTAAACACTCTTTATTCTTCCCTAGGGTCAACTTCTTCATTAATTTCTCCTTCCTCATGAGGCATGCTTAATGGAGCATCTTCTTCTTTAGGAGGTGAACTAGGTGGTGGATATTGTGGAAATCTTGCTCTCCTTTGCTTTGGCTCCTTTTGAGACCTTCCTGCTTCCACTAGTTTGCCTTCTCCCCTTTTGAATTTGAGCCTTGTAAGCATCTAAAAATTACAAACAGTTAAACAATTATTTGCACTAAACAACACCATAGAAAATCTCTAGCTCCGATACCATTTGATTTGAAATGACTATATTAATTTTTTCTGTGCTAAGGGTATTTCAATTTTAAAAACATGTGCATAATTGGTTCATTAGTTTGCATGAGGATTAAGAAGTTTTACCATGAATTATATATGAAATTTAGTGATTTATAAGAATAAAATAAGCATAAATAACACTGAAAAACAGTGTAAAATAGAGAAATAAGTCTCCACATGAAGTTTACACAGCAGGAATGATGAAGCAATTCACCCCTCCTAGGCTACATCTGTTGGTCTAGCTCCCAATGGCTTGTCCATATTTCTTTATGCTCAAAATTTTTCTATTACATGTAGTTACAGTGATCTAATAGTTGTTTTCTCTGCTCCAATGACTTCAGAATACTCCTATTAGTCAAGAATGACTCTTAATTCACAAAAATTGGTCGTAAATTGAGCCCGAAAATCACCGAAACCCAGCCTGACCAACCTATGAACGATGACACTTAAGTGAATAACCAGCCTGAGGGTGCAACCGAGAGGGGCCAGGGAAACAAGGGACGTGGTGATAGAGGCCGTGGACAAGGTCAAAATATGGGACACCCTCACCATAACTGAAACCAGAAAAAATTCCCTTTCCTTTATAACTCGTGAAACATTAGGAATGTAGGGAACCGAGGGAGAAATCAGGACATGCAGTCCCATCATGAGGGCGAAGCATCTGGGTTAGGCATAGGGAGAAAATATGAAAGTGAAATAGGGCATGTTTACATACTGCGCCACTAGCAGGCTAGGTGTGTGCAACCTTTGGCTTGGATGGCACAATCTCCCTTAGCTCTCCATGGTCCCCTCCATGACATGCCCCGACATCCTGAGAATTACCTCCCCAAGTTCGACCCTAAAAAGGTTACATTGGCCGAAGATCACATAAGAAACTTTTACCTGGTCTTACAAATGATGAGGGTGTAGTTTGACGATGTAGCATGTCGTCTTTTTCCTCATACTTTAGAGAATAAAGCTGCTACATGGTACTGGTCTCTCCCTGTTGCTTCTATTTCTTCCTAGGAGCAAATTCGTGGTACTTTCCTTCAAAAAATTTCAGAAGACAAAACTCCTTATATGCTTCTCACAGATCTTAGTACTTTGAAATGCTAGAAGAAGGATAAATTCAAAGACTTCAATCAACGCTTCGCTGCTATATTGAACAAATTCCCGCCAAATATGGCCTTAGATGATTCCATCACCTTTGACTACTACACACGGGCTCTCCCTCGAGATATTGTCATGTTTGTGAAACGCAAAGCTAGAGCTACCCTAGCTACAAATTACACCACTGCCCTCGATGTCAAAAGGGACATGCTATCCATAGGAGCCATCGACCATGATGGTCGGGATGATCAAAAGCTGACCACGAAGAGAGTCCAATCCTCAAACCATAAATCCAGAGACAAAGACAAGGACCCTTTCGAATTTGAAAGTATCACCAAGTCCCTTAGGCTATTGACCAATGAACTCTCCGATATAAAGAGGAAGAACAATGACTCTATCTCAGGTGCTAAAACACAGAAACCATTCTTCAGAAAGAATAACCCCGCTGTAAACCGGCCTCCGTCGAAATCAAGTGCCAGCCTCAATGTTGAAGAAATCGGCAAGGATATTTTTTGTTCTTTCCATCAAGCCTCCCACTCAGAGAAAACTTTCCCCCAGTGGATCAATAGCATGATCGTCGTGGTGAACCAACTTCTAGAAGACTAGAACCCTAGGGATTTAGAGGAGGAGGCTACTTCAGAAAACGAGGAAGCCTCTCCCTAAGTTGAAGATATGGGTTCCACTATCCTTTCTTTTGAGGTCATCTGCAAGGAATTTCCCCCTTCTGCAACTAAAATAAAGTTGGCTGACGACCCTAAGTCCAAACCCCCTCAGAACTATGGCTTGAGGAGAAAAGGCCCAGTCCTTGAGTAGTCCTTCGAAGAAAAAAGAAAAGCTTTCTTAAGAAAAATCTTGCCACCAAACACAGAAAACCAAACCAAGACTCGTAAGAAATTTAGCCCAACTAATCTCCGAGAAATCCCAAAGGCTAAATCTTCATCAGTTTCTCCGAAAACCGCCACCAAACTTACCTTACACATAGAATCCAGGTATAACATTATCGAGGATATGAAGAAGACTCGGGCCAATATTTCTCTCTACGAACTTGCTCGCATTGCTAACCAGTGAGATCTTATCATCAAAGCATTTTCCAACCTACTGGCGACCAAACCCATTAGTACCACATCTGCCCAAGCTGTTGCTAGTCCCTAGTCTATCATGAATGTCGTGAATGCCAACTCTAGGGGATCCACACCACCTTTCCTTCTATCCTTCGAGATCTTCAACTTCAATCTCCATAATTGCCTCATCGATTCTGGTGCATCCACGAATGTTATGCCCTTGTCTGTATGCAAGAAGTTAAACATCCACCCTAATAAATATGATGCCAAGATCATTCAACTTGATAGATCTCAGATTCCTACAGTAGGTGAATTAAATAATTTTATTATCTGCCCATCCTCTGATTCTAGGGTGCATCAGTGCATTGACATATTAATCGTGGATATACCCAAGGCCTATGGCCTTATTTTGAGCCGAGATTGGTCTAGCAAGCTGCCAGGATACTTTGCCACTAATTGGTCCCACCTATGGCTCCCTTACAAGGGCAGGAAAAGTCAAATCCTGGTCGAAAGCGAGCCTTACATGAAACACACGGTGACCGACCTGGACGCAACTAACGAACCAGTCAGTTTCGCGCAGGAGGAGCTCACTATGTGTTTCTTAGAATCCATTTTTGGATGCTACCAAACTCCCTAATCTCTGATCACTCAAGACGTCCAGTCTGAGCTATTGTTGGTCACTGACAACCACTCCGCCTCAACGGAAGACCCGTTAGAAACCGTTGCCCCGAGTGTGTCTCCTATGTGCTCGGATAGCCTTGTCAAATCAGAATATGAAATGTGGACCTTGTACTACGACGGTTCCAAAACCCATGATGGGGCTAGCACAGGTTGTATCCTGCTGGACCCTCAGAAGAACAATTTTCTAATTTCCTACCGGCTAGAGTTCCATTACACTAATAATACAGTAGAGTATGAAGCATTACTACTTAGGCTCAAAAAAGCCATAGATCTCAAAGTTCATTTTTTAAAGGTAATTGGAGACTCTGATATTATCACCCATCGGGTACGTAACACTATCCATTGCTTGTCTCCACATCTGAAAGGCTACTAGCAAGAGGTATGGCAATTTCTGCTTTTGACGCTTTCGGTATTAAATCCGTACTTAGAATGCACAATGCAGCAGCTGATACACTTTCCAATGCTGCTACTAGGTTCACCCCACTTAGAGATGGATTTTCTATTGAAATTATTTACAAGCCATCCGTACCAGACAATGTCACTAATTTGCGCATTTTTAATGATGATCAACATGTACTGGATTTCATGCTCAATACAGACGTGTTCAAAGATGCAATTATAGAAGAAAAGGATCATGATCAGGCCTTGCAAAAGGAACAAGGGGATCATAATTAAAATCCCATACCCAATGGGATCGTGCCACTCAAAAATAATTTTGACTTACAGAACCATTTTCGAGGCCCTCCCAACACGAAGGTGCAAAGTTTCACGTTAGCACACCGACAAATAAACCTCAGGATAGACAAGGAGCCCAAATTCGTCAATCTCAGTAGTGAATGCACCCCTCAAGAGAGGCAATATTTCACTGAGTTATTTAAGAAATATTGAGATGTGTTTGCCTGGATGTATGATGAGATGCGAACCTATGACACGCGGATCATCTAGCATGTGATACCCATGAAGGAAGGAATGAAACCATTCCAACAGAAACTGAGGAAATTACACCCCACCTTAGAGCCGATGATCCAAAAGGAACTGAAGAAACTCTTGAATGCACGTATAATTTTCAAAGTCCGACATTCAACCTGGGTGTCAAACTTGGTCCTAATTCGTAATAAATCTCGCGAAATCTGTCTATGTGTAGACTTCCAAAATTTGAACAGAAATTCGTACAAGGATAACTACCCGGTGCCCCCTATGGAGAAAATCCTTCAAGCTGTATCGGGATCGGAAATTTTCTCTTTATTGGATGGTTTTTCAGGTTATAACCAAGTACTAGTGGTTGAACCTGACCGGCTGAAAACCACATTCAGAATTAAATGCGCAACTTTCACATTCAGACGCATGCCCTTTGGCTTGATCAATGTTGGTGCGACCTTTCAGAGAGCCATGGACATCGCCTTTAGAGGCCTCATAGGGAAAATCACGGTGATATACCTTGACGATGTCACCTTATTTTCAAAACGCAGGTCTGACCACCTACATCACCTCAAGCATATTTTTGAAAGGTGTCAAAAATATGGGATCTCACTAAACCCGAAGAAAAGAATTTTTGCCGTCTCCGAGGGAAACCTATTGGGGCACATCATAACTCGGGATGGCATAGTAGTGGATCCAGAACATGCGAAATTCATCACCTAGATACCTCCCCCAAGTGGTAAGAAGGCCATGTAGTCTCTCCTCGAGAAAATCAACTTCGTGTGAAAATTTATATCAGATTTCACCCAAATTGTGAAACCGTTGCAAGGTAAGATCAAGAAGAATGCTAACTTCAAATGGAATCCTCCCGAGAAAGAAGCTTTCAATAACATAAAGAGGGCCATCACGGAAGCACCTGCTCTTCATAGTCCAGATTTCAACAAAGGCTTTATCTTGTACACCTTTGCCTCAGATTCATCTTTGGTGACCTTCCTCACTTAGAAAGATGACAAAAATGATGTGCAGCCCATATCATTCATGAGCGCTGGGTTGCAAGGTGCCGAGCTAAATTATCCAGATATTGATAAGAAAGCTTACACAGTGTACAAGGTGGTTAAACACTTCAGCCCATATATTTTGAAGAGTCACGTCACAGTATTCATACCTCACCCAGCTGTTCGCTCACTTTTCGTACAACAAGAGCTAGGCAAGAGACGAGGCAACTGGATGACGTGCCTTCAAGAGTATGACCTAGAATTCAAGCCAAAAAACACTATAAAAGGCCAAGGACTATGCTGGATGGCCATGGAAGCCGCAGACTCGCAAAGCAGTGAAGAAGAGATTTGGGAACATGAAATCGACATGTATCAAACTGATAGTATATCCTGACAGAATACCTCCTCATGGTACGTTGATCTCCTGCAATATCTGAGCCATGGTACCATGGGCCCCACTTTGACCGCTCAGCAGAAATGTGGGTTAAGACTGAAAGTTGTATCCTACCGACTAGTGCAGGGTAAGTTGTTCCGCAAACACCATAGCAGAGTCCTGCTACTTTTTTTGGAGTATGATGAGGCACAAAAAGTTTTGATGGAACTCCAAGATGGTCCAGCGGGTGGGCACTATGTGGGGGATACCACTGCTCACAATATCATGCGTGCCAATTTATATTGGCCTACTCTGTTCAAAGATGCACATGCTTATGTCTGGAAATGCCCACAATGCCAAAAGTTCGCTAATAGGGAAATACGGCCATCCACCCTGTTGCAGTCCGTCACGGTGGAAGTACCTTTTCAGCAGTGGGGGTTTGACGTGATTGGGGAAATATTTCCACACTCTTCCAAGAAACATAGATACATCCTCACAACCATGGATTACTTAAAAATGTGGGTTGAAGCAATACCGTTGCGTCAAGTCAATGATCAAGAGGTAATAACTTTCATCACCCAACACATCATGATCAGGTTTGGCATTCCAACCTCCCTTTTTTTTTAGAACGCAACATATTTTTCATCTTTTAAATTATATGAGTTTTCTCTAGAAAACGGTATAGTGTTGAAACACCCTACCAACTATTACCCCCAAGGAAATGGGTTAGCCAAGTCAACTAATAAGAAACTCATCTGCATCATCAAAAATACTTTGTTGTCCCAACAACGAAATTGGCATAACACACTCCATAATGCCCTATGGGCTGATCGGGTCACACCCAAATCATCTTTGGGCACCTCCCCATTTTTTCTTGTGTACGGAAAAGAGGTTATTCTTCCTCCCAACTTGTCTCTCCCAGCCCTTCAATTGACTCAAGAAACTCATGGCACCCCTTGCCCTGCCTTACAAGCCCGAATAGACACATTATTGAAGTCGGAGGAGGAAAGGCTGAAAACCTGGGAAAAATTCGCCATCCACCAAAGTCAAATAAAACGATGGTTTGACAAGACGTCTGCCAGAAAAAAATCTTTTGAAGTAGGTGACCTTGTCCTCAAATGGGACAAAGCTCACGAGGATAAAGGGAAACACTCCAAATTCCAAGCGCTGTGGACAGGTCCCTTCCAAATTAAATAAAAGGTCGGCTCCCACACTTACAGGCTACAAACCCTTATAGGGAGAATTGAGGTCCTCCCGGTAACCAGGCACGACCTTAAGCACTATTTTACCTGACAGCCCCAAGGGGGGTTGTCACCATACCCTGTACCATAGTTTTGTTTTGTTTTTTTTGTTCTCATTTTTGTTTTGTTTTCAATAAATCGCTTGTTTCAAGCAGGCTCTCATTGGCCCTTTCACTTTGGCATGCCAAGTTGAAGGAGAGATGTAGAAGTTACTTAATTGGAATGTTGTGCTGGAATCTATGATGGTGAAGAATCACCCTTGAAACGCAAAAAATGGCACGAGATTTCCTGTGATGTGCACCCAATGGGGAAACATAGCCAATTGCCAGGAACCAACCGCAGGTAGCTTACCTAGTATGCTGGCCCAAGGGACTTCTGTACAAAAGAAAGACTCGGTGTAATGAGTCACTAGATGGAAAGGGGACAGAGTTGACCTTAGGAGACAAAAGTATATTTGGGAAAACTTGAAAAGTCCTCATATAGACCAGGAGCAACCTCTCTTGCAAGAAAAATAAGCTGGGATCCCTCATCCGCCCAGGCAATAAATTCCACAGTTAAATAAATGCCTTGAGCACAGTCAAATAAGTGCCCCACGCACATGTAAAATAAGTGCAAATTAGCACATGAATAAAGGGTAAAGGATTGAGAAAGGATTCCTGCACAGAGAAGCGATACTACGACTCCACTGGGGTACTGACCAGGCTTGTTGGTAGCGGAGTAACGTCCATGACTCCTAGGAAGTGACTCCGCCAGGACCACCAGGTTCGCTGGCAGCGAAGCAACACAATGAGGAAAAAACAACTATACCGGATCCTGGAAATCCCTGAGGTTACTCCAACCTTTTCCGTCCAGTCTCGAGAAATGAAAATATGATGAACCAGCACCATGGGACATGCAGATAGGTGGAGCAAACACGCAAGGCACGAGGATTAAAGTAGTGGGACCCATGGAGTGAAAGGATCAGCATGCTAAGCCCCCCCACCCCCCACAAGATGAAGCACCGGCAGAGATCCTGGGTCATACCAGTGAATTTCCATTTGTTGTAGTCGCTACAACACCCTCCAAAATTTTTCCCCTTTTAAATTTTTGAGCCCCTAACCTTCTGAAAAATGGAGTCAAGCCTAAGTTCACTCTTTCAAAATCTCAAGTCGCTAAGTCACATAATTTTTCAACTCATCTAATTTGCAACCCTGCGACCTTGCGACCCCTCAGGTTGCGAAGTCACAAGGTCGCATATCATCCTGAAACCAAACAATTGCGACCTTGCGATAATGCGACCCCGCAACCCCCCTAGGTCGTAAGGTCGCAGAGTTGCGAGGTCGCATATTTCATCAACTCAACTCATTTGCAACCTTGCTACCCTAATTTATTATCCACACGTGTGACCCCTTTATATATAGAAGGGTCGCATAGGTCACATTCAACCTGTTGGGGTTCCCATGTTTTGGCCAGATTGGCAAGACCAAAAGATGAGACAACATCAGAACCACTTTGGGGCCCTAGGATCTAGCCCTCCTGGACCCGGAGAGGGATCTCTCCAAATAGATCAAAGAATGATGTATCCTTGAAGCTCAAAACAAGATGTTAGGCTAGTTATGAAGCACAAAGAGGGGTTTTAAATGATTTGGTTGAAGGGTTGCTGGGTTGATTAGGAGATCATAGACTGGGAAAGCAATGGGAGAAAGGGAACGAAGCAGCAGGATGTTTCAGCAGAAAGGATAGGCCAAGACAGTTCCATCCATTGGGCTATGGAGTCATGAAAGGGAATTACATGCAACAACTAGCCAAGGCTTTCAAAGGGCAAGTCATCTACACTAAAGGATCTTTTAGGCAGATGGTGGAATGGAAAATTAAGGAGAGACAATGGGAGAAGGAAAGACAACCAATTTTCTGTCTATAGATCAGGCCAGAGGTCATTTAACTCCAGACCTGCTTGGACATACTCAAAGGCAGCTCTCAAGGGAACAACGGGGCTGCTTATAGATCAGACCAGAGGTCATTTAACTCCAGATCTGCTTCAGCAACTCCAAGGAAAAAACAGAGATAAGTTATACAGAGAAACATCTAAGAAGCAAACCCCCAAGTTTATACATCAGCCAGCAGGCAATAACATCCGCTGCACTGGTTAAACCCGTGAACCCACTCTTAGACAGAACCTAAGAACAGTTTCAACCAACTCATACATCAGCCAGCAGGCAATAACATCCGCTGCGCTGGTTAAATCAACTGAAACCAGCTCTCAGATAGCACGTAGAGCAGAAAACATAAAGGTAGGGAGAGCATACAGCATAGGGCACATAACAAGGGTGAATCCTATACCATTATTCTGATGCCTACCAGAAGAACATGAAACAATATGAAAATGTAATGAACAGAGTAAAGAAACACATCACCAATAGTAATAGACCAGGATCCTGTGAAATGTGCTTTGATTAATTAATGCAAAACCAGTCATGTACAATATGGCTCAATGGCTAATACAGTCCAGACTTCTCCTCCCAGCCTATTACCTACAACTACTCTGCTACTTCCTCCCAAGACTGTTCTAACAGTCAAGAATGAATCCCACTAACAGCAAATTTCCCAACAGCTGCACAACAACCGGGCAACCGACAACAACCTTTACATTACGTTCTCGGGGATCTTTTATAGGAGAAGAGGAAGCAACATAGGTAGGATATACAATAAATGAATCTCATTAAGACAGTGAGGCGGAAGTGTTCACGCCCATACTGCTTAATGGCTCTCTGCAGCTCTGTATGTACCCTGTAGACTGTTTGGAGGCTCTGTCAGGTCAGAGTTTGACCTCTGGTGTTCCGTGAAGTCCTTCGGATGTCTGGAGCTCTGTGCTAGCCATGCTGAAATAAATGAACTGGGTGGGATGATCTGCAGGTCTCTCCATGTGCCATTACTGCTGTCCGACTATCTTAGATGAACTTCATTCGGCATAATTAATCGTTTCAGAGCTCGAGGGGCATGGAGATTTCCGTAGGAGGTGGCCTGTCTGGAAGAAAATGTACCCTGCCGATATTGAACATAGATAAGACTCTTTGCGTGCTTAAGTCTTCAACTGTGTTTGAATCCCTTGACCTGTAGGATTAAACATTAATCTTCAATTACAGGCTCTAATCCTTCTCAAATCCTGCTTCTGCTGCTTCGCTGGCCGGCTGAAATGGCCTCTCTGTGCTAACCCGCACAGTGGGAACAACTGTAAAACCAGGCGGCGGTGGAGGCGGAGGAATGGTGGCGGAATGATGAAAACAGTGGAGATGCAGACGGAGGAGTGAAACATGAGCAATCTGGTTGCCGTTGGCGGCGGGAAGTGCGGCGCAGACCGATGAGATCATGATGCAGGGGGCAAAAATCAGTGGCGATGGGCCGACGGTAACACAGCAGGAAAGGCATACGAAAACACGAAATATGTAAATGAGAGGAACAAATGCAAGAGTGGGACCCAGTGGAGGTGGAGGGCGATCGAACACGGACCGTCAGATCTGGGAGAGACGAACGGTCACGATCCAATCGCTCAAACGCAATCGGGGGTCAGCCGAAATGGTTTGCGATTGCGATCGGGGAGGGTCTTGCGATTGAGCGCTGACCGTCCGATCGGGGATCAGATCGACGGTTCAGATGCAATCGGAGGGCGGAGAAAAGGAATTGCGATCAGCGATCGGGAGGAAGGTGCGATTAAACGAGAACCGTTGATCGGGAAGAATGGACGGTCAGGATGAGATCGGAGGGTCAGTGCGATCGGGGGATCGGGGGTTGCGATGACCGTCGGATCAGAAGGGAGATGGACGGCTGCGATGTAATCGGAGGATCTCAATCGGGAGGTGCACGATGAGTGTTGCGATTGCGATTGAGCGGGGCAATGCGATTGAGCGATGACCATTAGATCTGAGGACTGATCAACGGTCAGGATTAAATCGGAAGGGAGACAGAAGGGCTGCGATCGGAGGAAATGAGCGATTGAGCGATAGCCTTTGGATCGTGTAACAGACGGACGGCCAGGATTTAATCGGGGAGTCGGGAGAAGGACATGCGATCGGCAATCGGGCGGGGGTGCAATTGGCGGAGGACCATCGGATCGTGGGGAGATCAACGGTGGAGATGTAATCGGGGCACGCAATCGGAGGAGGAGCAGAAGGCTTGCGATTAAGCGTTGGTCGTCGGATCACGGGGCAGATCAACGGTGGGGAAGTGGATCGGGGGGGCAGTGCGATTAACGCGATGACCGTTAGATCTGCAGGGGAAAGGACGGCCCAGATCCAATCAGAGGGTTTCAATCGGGGCGGCACTACTGCGACTTGCGATTGCGATCGGAGAGGGGTTGCGATTAGCGGCCCGCCGTTGGATCTCCGCGGAAGATCAACGGCGCGGAACGCACCGCAGGTCTTAACGCTATAATCAATCGCATCGGGGATTTCTTGCGTTACAAAGGGTTTTGCCTCCCGCCAATGGTTCCGATTGCGATAAGCGCCGGGACTTAAGCACTTGGTCCTGGCGCGGGGTCATATGTGGGGAAGTGGTTAAGGGGTTTGCGGTAAGGGGCTAGGCCTTATATTAAGGTCGGAAAGTGGGTTTTTTAGCCCATTTAATGGATTTTAGGGCTGGGGAGGGGGAACGATAGAGAAATAAAGGGGAGAGAAGGACAACGAAGGTTGGGGAGAGAAAACAGAGGCTTTGGGGAATGACAAAAGAGGGAAAAAGGGGCCTTGGGGCATTTCTTCGCATAGCAGAGAGGCTTTAAAAGGGGAACTAGCAGAGGGGAAACTATCAAAGGGTAAAGGACACAAAGAGGCTTCAAGGAGACTGTTTTCAGAGGAAATGCATTCCTTGAAGACTCAACAACAATTTAGCCCCCTACTTGCTTGTCAAAAATTTCATAGGGGGGCTAACAGTGGCTCCACATGGGGATGGCTTCTTCTTGAAGGAGCCAAGAAACCAGAAGATGATCTCTTGGTGTAGGCCAGATGCCTGCTGCTTGAACCATCCATTTCTTTTCTTGATCAACTGCCACAAACTATGAAGACAACATATCAGCAGTACAATTCTTCCAAACAACTACCTACCCACACTATAGTCCTATAATTTTTCTTCTTGGGTGAATTTGGACTTGCAGACCCTTTACATCATCAATCTTTCAAACAGGAAAAAATAAACCTACTCTACTTCTACCCTTATTACTCCATGAGACCAGATTAAACTGTTGGCCTCATATGCTTCTCTACCTACACTACTACCTGCTAGGATTAGACTATCTAGCAGGTTTCTTCTCTATATTCTAAGACAGAAAATGAAACAACTAATCTACTTGCTCATGTACTGAGCTTTATTGAGCTTTTCCTACCTACCCTACTCTACTGACATATTTACAGGTCTAGCTTACAAACATTGTCTTCCAATGTAACCAGTCCGCCAAGTGATCCCATGGCTGGTCCTTCTTGCTCAACTCCTTGAGCGTGCTGGATAGGCAGGGCAACTCCCACTCTTTTTGTTCAAAAACAGCAGCTTTGAAAAAATTTCTTTGTGTCTGTAACATGCTGCTGAGCAAGACCTTTGATCCTTCTCCCAACGTATGCAGGAAATGTGCATAAGGATCATGAAAAGGTACCTGGCTATGAATGTCTGGCAAGCTGGATTCGACCAGGATCTCTTCCTCTTCCACTGGATCAAGAAGAAGACTCTCCTGAAGTAGAGTGTCTCCTTCATCTTCTGAACTGGAGGACTCATCGTATATTGGGGCTGAGTCCTCTCGGAGCTCCGATATGTTGTGGTCTGAGGTGCAGGGCTCCGTGAAAAGGTCTGTATATTCTTGAGCAGTGGTTTGTTCCATTACCTCCTCCTTTTCAAGAGAAAGCTCTTTTCTTTCACTCTGCTCAAGAAACTCTTCTTTGCTTTCCTCCTCATCTTTTGAAAGGAAAGACTGCTGGCGTCCGATCTCGTGACACTCATCCCTGATGCTTTCATGACTTTCCCCATCAGTGTCATAGATAGGCGGATCTGACCAAGTCCACCATTCTGGGCGCGCAGTGGGTCTTTCTTCATTCTGATCCACAGAGGATTCTTCTGAAACTGAATCCTCAAACTCATAAAATGGCTGAGCAGGAGCTTGTGTTCTGTAGAAGGTTTATGGGTCGGACCGCTGGTTTAATATCCGATCAATCTCTTCTTCTGTCAAAAGAGGGATTTCCCCTTCATTATGGACAGAAGCACAACAATCCTCTCTCTCTTGCATTAGCTGACTGGGAGGCGGGATGTCTTCTTGAACATCTTCTTTCATATCAGATTCTGCCTCTTCCATGTAGTCATCTGCTTCCTCAAGGCAGCTTTCCCTATCAGCCTTTGCTAATAGGTCCTGATATTCCTTGGTCAGCGTAACACAAGGCATAGGTAAGCAATCAGGCAATTCCTGATCACTTTCCTCTTCATCTTCTACAGATTCTTGAGCATCATACAGGTCCTGCTCATCTTCTAAATCTTGAGTTTGTTCTTGCTCTGAAGGAGACATGGGCTGCTCTAAATAGTCATCATCTGCATTCATATTGGCCATCTGCGTCTCCAGCATTTTGGTAAGCACTTCTATTATTCTGCATACTTTATTATACAAAGCATTGTACTTTGCATCCCTGTCCATGCTTGGATTCGTGCTTATGCAAAGAAGGCTACTATCTCTTCTCAACCAGTTCAGTGTTCTTCACCAGTGGAGTCATTTGGTCTTTGGATCATAGGGAGTGTGGAGTCGCCAGGTGGAGAAATTTGACCGTTTGGAGCAGAAGGTTGTCCACCATCAGCAATTAAAAGCCAATCTAGAGGCAAAGCAGTTCCTTCCCCAGCGGAGTCGCCATTATGTTGGTGACGACAATGGGAAATAGACCAGCTATCAGCAGTTCTTGACTCTCAGATTCTCCCCAGTGGAGTCGCCATTATGTTGGGGTTCCCATGTTTTGGCCAGATTGGCAAGACCAAAAGATGAGACAACATCAGAACCACTTTGGGGCCCTAGGATCTAGCCCTCCTGGACCCGGAGAGGGATCTCTCCAAATAGAGAAAAGAATGATGTATCTTTGAAGCTCAAAAATAAGATGTTAGGCTAGTTATGAAGCACAGAGGGGGGTTTTAAATGATTTGGTTGAAGGGTTGCTGGGTTGGTCACGAGATCATGGACTGAGAAAGCAGTGGGAGGAAAGGAACATGGCAGCAGGATGCTTCAGCAAAGAGGATAGGCCAAGACAGTGCCATCCATTGGGCTGTGGAGTCATGAAAGGAAATTACATGCAACAACTAACCAAGGCTTTCAAAGGGCAAGTCATCTATACTAAAGGATCTTTTTAGATAGATGATGGGATGGAACATTAAGGAGGAAAGTGAAAGAAGGAAAGCAACCAATTTTCTATCTATAGATCAGGTCAGAGGTCATTTAACTCCAGACCTGCTTGGACATACTCAAAGGCAGCTCTCAAAGAGACAACGGGGCTGCTTATAGATCAGACCAGAGGTCATTTAACTCCAGATCTGCTTTAGCAACTCCAAGGGAAAAACAGAGATAAGATTACAAAGAAACATCTAAGAAGCAAACCCCCAAGTTCATACATCAGCCAGCAGGCAATAACATCCGCTGCACTGGCTAAACCCGTGAACCACTCTTAGACAGCACCTAAGAACAACTTCAACCAATTCATACATCAGCCAGCAGACAATAACATCCACTGCGCTGGTTAAATCAACTGAACCCGCTCTTAGATAGGACATAGGGCGGAAAACATAAAGGTAGGGAGAGCAGATAGCATAGGGCACCTAACAAGGGTGAATCCTATACCATTATCCTGATGCCTACCAGAAGAACATGAAACGGTATGAAAATGTAATGAACAGAGTAAAGAAACACATCACCAATAGTAATAGACCAGGATCCTGTGAAATGTGCTTTGATTAATTGATGCAAAACCAGTCATGTACAATATGGCTCAATGGCTAATACAGTCCAGACTTCTCCTCCCAGCCTATTACATACAACTACTCTGCTAGTTCCTCCCAAGACTGTTCTAACAGTCAAACTGAATCCCTCTAACAGCAGACTACCAGCAGCTGAACAACAACCCTTACATTATGTTCTCGGGGATCTTTTATAGGAGAAGAGGAAGCAACAGAGGTAGGATATACAATAAATGAATCTCATTAAGACAGTGAGGCAGAAGTGTTCACGCCCATACTGCTTAATGGCAGAATGCAGCACTGTATGTACCCTGTAGACTGTTTGGAGGCTCTGTCAGGTTAGATTTTGACCTCTGGTGTTTCGTGAAGTCCTTCGGATGTCTGGAGCTCTGTGCTAGCCATGCTGAAATAAATGAACTGGGTGGGATGGTCTGCAGGTCTCTCCATGTGCCATTACTACTGTCCGACTGTCTTAGATGAGCTTCAGTCGGCGTAATTAATCGTTTCAGAGCTCGAGGGGCATGGAGATTTCTTGTAGGAGGGTGTCCTTTTGGAGGAGAGTACTTCTGCTGATATTTAAACACAGATAAGACTCTTTGCGTGCTTAAGTCTTCAAACTGTGCTTCGATCCTTCGAATGTAGGATTAAAACATTAATCTTCAATTACAGGCTCGAATCCTTCTCAAATCCTGCTTCTGCTGCTTCGCTGGCCGGCTGAGATGGCCTCTCTGTGCTAATTCGCACAGTGAAAAGAACTGTAAAACCAGGCGGC
Organism: Pinus albicaulis; assembly: GCA_034641835.2. Taxonomy (NCBI): domain Eukaryota; kingdom Viridiplantae; phylum Streptophyta; class Pinopsida; order Pinales; family Pinaceae; genus Pinus; species Pinus albicaulis. Next base: position 1,467,409,070 of record CM076572.1, on the reverse strand, counting down.
GGTGGTGGAAAAATGCGGTGGAGGCGGAGGAATGGTGGCGGAATGATGAAAACAGTGGAGATGCAGATGGAGGAGTGAAACTTATGAACGATACGTTTGGTGGTAGAGTGCAGCGCAGACCGTCAGATCATGGTCTGGTGGCAAAAATCAACGGTGGCGATCGGGCGACGGAGTAACATTTGCAACGGGAAAAACATACAAAACACATGAAATATGGTGGAGACAAATGCAAGAGTGGGACCCAGTGGAGGTGGAGGGCGATCGAACAAGGACCGTCAGATCTGGGAGAGAGAACGGTCACGATCCAATCGCTCAATCGCAATCGGGGGCCAGTCGAAACGGTTTGCGATTGCGATCAGGGAGGGTCTTGCGATTGAGCGCTGACCGTCCGATCGGGGATCATATTGACGGTTCAGATGCAATCGGAGGGCAGAGAAAAGGACTTGCGATCAGCGATCGGGAGGAAGGTGCGATTAAACGTGAACCGTTGATCTGCGGGAAGAATGGACGGTCAGGATGAGATCGGAGGGTCAGTGCGATCGGGGGATCGGGAGGTGCGATGGCCGTCGGATTTGCACGGGATGGACGGCTGCGATGTAATCGGAGGATCTCAATCGGGAGGTGCGCGATGAGCGTTGCGATTGTGATTGAGTGGGCAATGCGATTGAGCGATGACTGTTAGATCTGAGGACTAATCAACAGTCAGGATTAAATCGGAAGGGAGACAGAAGGACTGCGATCGGAGGAAATGAGCTATTGAGCGATAGCCGTTGGATCGTGGGGAGATCAACGACTGAGATGTAATCGGGGCACGCAATCGGAGGAGGAGCAGAAGGCTTGCGATTAAGCGCTGGCCGTCGATCTCGGGGAGAATGGACGGTGGAGATTTAATCGGAGCACGCAATCGGAGGAAGCGGAAGGAGTGCGATTAGCGTTGAGTCGTCGGATCGCAGGGCGGATCAACGATGGGAAGTGGATCGAGAGGCGGTCACGGTGCGCGATGACCGTTCGTCTGAGGGAAAGGAGCAGCGAGATCCAATCGGAGGGTTTCAATCGGACCCTCTGCGACTTGGGTGCGATCGGAGAGGGGTTACGATTAGACGGCCAGCAGATTGGATCTCACGCGGAAGATCAACGGCGCGAAGAACCTTACTGCATGATCTTAACGTTATAATTTAATCGCATCGGGGTTTAGAGTTTTATAAAGGAATTTCTCACCCGCCCGACTTCCGATTGCGATTGGCTCCGGGACTTAAGCGCTTGGTCCTGGGGAAGGGTCACGTGGGGAAGTGGTTTGAAAGGGGCCTGCGGGAAAGGGGCCAGGCCTTATATTAAGGTCGGAAAGAGGGTTTTTTAGCCCATTTAATGGATTCAAAGGGGGAGGGGGAACGATAGAGAAATAAAGGGGAAAGAAGGACAACGAAGGTTGGGGAGAGAAAACAGGGGCTTTGGGGAATGAAAAAAGAGGGAAAAAGGGGCCTTGGGGCATTTCTCCACATAGCAGAGAGGCTTTAAAAGGGGAACCAACAGAGGGGATTTAATCAAAGGATAAAAGACACAGAGAGGCTTCAAGGAGACTGTATTTTCAGGGGAAATGCATTCCTTGAAGGCTCAAAAACAATTAAGCCCCCCTAGTTGCTTGTCAAAAATTTATAGGGGGGCTAACACAACCTACGTGACAGAGAAAGAAAACACCTCTAACAAGCCATCTGGAGCACGTTTTTCCCGGGTAATTTTCCTAATCCTCCTGTTGTTTCCTTCTTCTTTTTTAACTGACTGTTGCCTCCATTTCCCTCACCTTATCCTATTTAAAACTCAACCTAGCTTCTATTTTAAGCTTCCATGAATCTTGTTGCTATAACTTGCCCCTCCCCATAGCTTGACTTCCCTGTGTATCTCCTCTGGAAGTCTCCCTTACATCAGTCTATTCAAGTTCCCTTTCTAGCCCTTTCCAATGAGGAACTTCATCATGCTTTCCACTTGATGTGTCACCTTACCTCCATTTTTTTTTGGTTAAAAGAAAGATGAAGGCCTTCGTCGCCGCGTAAACCATCTTCCAAGCCCTAGAGCGACTTGCGTCGGCGACCTCAGTCGCTAAGTCGCAGGGTCGCTAGGTCAAATATCAGTGAAATTTTAGAGTGACGCGACTTCGTGACTCAGTGACCTTGCGACCTAGTCGCGAGTCACTACGTCACCAGGTCACACTTCCATGAAGATATAAACCAGCACGACTCCATGACTCAGTGACCTCGCGACCTAGTCAAAAGTCGCCAAGTTGCTAGGTCACTTTTCTGTGAAAGTTTAAACTAATGCGACCCAGTCACAAGATCACTAGGTCGCAGGTTCATCCATTTCCTTGAAAATAGTTGAGCAGAGGTAGGAGCAACCCAATTATTTATAAATATGACATCTGTCTTATCGTGGGATTGTTTTATGAACATGCCAGGGAACCTTGAAGCCAACCTAGAGTGCGTATCCATCTCATCAGCGTCAAGTGATATGGGGCCTCCGGAAGTTCGCAAAAGAAAAAAAAGCCCTGAGATAGAAATCTAGAAGGAGGAAATACCTCTCTCTCTTCCCCTATCTATGGAGACACCGCCTGTAGATTTAGCAAAGGGGACAGTATGACTTGGTATCAGGTGTACCAAAAATTCACAAAGCCTGAATTTCCAAAGGACCTCCCAAACTGGCAGGTGTATGTTCAGGTTAAAAGATCCAAGCTCCACTACACGGGGGCCCATCTGCCTATATTCCCATGTGCAGAGCTGATCAAGTGGATCCTGCAAAAGGTCGACCCCAAGATCTGGGTTATTTGGGATCATGTCGGGAAGTCATTCGCGAATCTGAAGGGACAACATACAGAATTCTATTATGTGCTTCCCGCCCGAGAACAAACCTTCACCAAGGAGTGGGCCACTACTCATGTATTTCCCATTCCCGAGACCTTAAGAGGATGTGGGAGGACCCAGAAAAGTTCCGGCTCAATAAGGACCAAGAATATCAGATAGCAGGTCTCAAGAAGGTCTATAAGCATGTAGTTGCGATGTTATGTAGGATGTATGGCCGTACAGATGCAACCACTTTCAACGACTCTTGGGTTTCTCTTATGTACACTGTTACTGTGTACGACACCCGCTTCAACTCGGCCAACATGATAGTGATGGCCCTTATATCGAACATATCTATGGCACTAGCACCTGATGAAGGATATGCATCAGAATTTTATATGGCATCTTATATTTTGGATGCAGTATGTGCAAGGTGCCATTTTGAGGGGTGGGCACACAACTGGGATTCGGAGCGTGGCGGTCCAATTCATAAATATTTAATGGTGTTATGGGATTCCATATATAAGAAATACATGGAGTCAATCACGCACAGCTTCATCCCTGCTCTCTACGGGAAACTATTTGGAAAATACACCCCATGCATGTCCAGACAAGCCATGGCGACGATAACCCGAGTGGCCCACTAGTTTCCTGAAGCAGATAGTACTTTCATCTGAGTCTTCGAGTCACTCAAGGCTCCTCACGCACTGCCCCAGTTCGTCACCGACAAACTCCTCCTCCAAGAAACATGTTACCAGATGTCGAGCAGTTTTTCAAAAGTTCTCACTAAGGGTAAGAAGAAGCCATGGCCCACTCTGCCACTCACTATTGGCACCTACACAGTGAAATATTTCAGGGAAGTAGAGGCAGAGGCCGAGCAAGTCAAAGGATTTTGTCTACCTCCCGTGTCACACCAGACATATGATCCTGAGAGAATCATCCCCACCCACTGCAAGTGGGCCAAATTTAAATGGAGTTACCAGCATACTAATTTCCCAGCTAAAGATAGAGTCAAGAACTGGTACAAAAAACACAGGGAGGCCACTCTAGAGGAATCAAATGATTAGGAAGATCAGGACAACCAGATCTTAGAAGAAAGAATCCATATGCTGGGAGGAGCCTCATCTTCCAAATCCAAGATGAAAAGGACCGGTACAGGCCATAACTCTTCCGCCCAGCGAAGAGAAAAGGAGGCTAAAGCTCAGTGTGAAGCTGAGGAGAAGACAAAGGAGGAGGAGGACAAACGAAAGAAATAACTGAAAGAAGAACAAATAAAGAAGCGGGAGGAGGAAACCGCAAAGAAAAGGGAAGAGGAACAACGGAGGAAAGAAGAGGAAGAAAAGGCAGAAGCTAAGTGCCAGCTAAAGATAAAGCAGGATAAAGCAGAAGCTGAGCACCAGCTAAAGGAAGATTAAGATAAAGCATAAGCTGAGCGCCAGCTAAAGGAAGATCAAGATAGAGCAGAAACTGAGCACCAGCTGAAGGAGGATCAAGATAAAGCAGAAGCTAAGCACCAGCTAAAGGAATAACAGGACAGAGTAGAAGCAGAGAAAAAAAGGAGGGAGGAAGAAAGTCAGAATTCAAGGGAAGATGCCTCCAAGGGAACCGAAGGTAGTAATACACCTCCTCCAGAGACAGAGAAACAAACGGAGCTACCACACATCGAGGTGCCCCAAACAACTCCTGCAACCAATGTGCGTTTTTCCCTCTCGGAATTGGGTACCTCGGAGGATCTAGATGAGGGAGTGCTTGATCTGACAAGACTTACCTATGATCAGTTCACACACAAGATCAGGTAGGAGAAGAGAAGATGTTTGGCACGGGACCCTGCTTCACCCCTTACAGTCACCACAGAGAAGTATATAGTCTTGGATACCAGGACCAATCCGGTTATGATCGCATCATCTGGTACCGCTTTTACAACAGCTACCGAGGAGAACATAAGTAGAATGCATAGAGAAATTTTGTCCCTACAGAATAGACTACAGGCCTCTGATGAAAAGATGGCTAAGTCAGAATAGGAAAGGAAGGCGCTACAAGAAGAAGTCCAATAGCTTCAAGTTAGGAATGCCCCTACTAATCAAATACCAGTCACTATTCAGGGAGAGCTGGTCACTTTGGAGGCCACCATGAAGTAGGTATATGAAGAACTGTTCACGATAAAAAAAATCGTTGCGCCACTATTGAAATCACAGGTAGAAACCAAGAAGAGGAACACACAGCTAAAGGAAGCCTCTACTGCCTTGGAAAGAATACTGGAATGGTCGAACGTATCCACAAGCTCTAGACACCTTACCTAGAAAAGATTGGATTGGCATCCAAAATGACAAGGTTCAAATTCAGATAAAGGTACAATACAAAGAGAAACTGATCAAGGATTTGGAGAAAGTAATGTCCGCGTATGAACATCTGATCAGTGGCATTGAATCAATGGCCAAAGTACACCACATGGCAAAGAAAAAACGTGGGAAGAAGTCACCAAAGATATTCAAGAATTTCTACAACCCATAAGGCAAGCAACCACCTCTAAAGACCTGCCGACATCACAGGAAAACCTGGTTCAATTCATCATGACACCAGTCCGGATCTATACCAAACTGGCCTCCCTATCGAACTAGATCACGATCAAGAGAGACAATTTGATCCCAAATTCTCTTGAGTGCCTTCATAGGTTGAGATAAGATACACCTTACGTCTCCCAAGTGGCTGCAGATTATCGAGCATGGTGAAGTTACCTCAAGGAATAGCAACAGGTAGATGTCCCTTATCTTGCAATCACCCAACTGCCTCCATAACCAAGTCAAGTATTGCAAAAAATAAAAGAGGTGGCAAGTCGCAACAAACAAGGGGGGTCACAGGTCGTAGAAAGGGTTAAGGTTTCAATTCGTAACTTCCCTTGGGTCGTAGGGTATGTCAACGGTGAGGAAGGAAAAAATTCAGGGATACCCAAGGGTCAATTGTTTTGTATAAATACTCCCTTCGGGGAATTGTAAAGGATATTTTTTTGGGGACTCCAAAGGAGCAAAGAGAATTGTATAGCATTGAATGCACTTTTTTAAGAATGAATACAAGCACTTGTTTTGATTCCACTCTTGGATCCGATGGGGATTAATGTGTTAACACTATGAATATTTTGTCTTATGTATCTGATATCTTTATGATTAAGTAATCTACATTTTCTACTTATATAATTTATACATTTCAGCTCACTAAATGTGTTAATGATGTTAGGTTGTTTATTTAGAAGATGTTATAAACTCTGTTATTAATATTTATCTCATCTCTTGATACCGCTTAAGGAAGTGAAGGGTGCTCTAACCATAAAGAATTGTTTCTTCTGTGGTTTGAACAACTTTTACAAGCGTGACCCTAATGATGTGCTGCTAACAGTATTTCTTTTGTTTGCATGCTTTAATTCATCTTTCTATTTGTAGTGTTTTATGTTCATTAAAACTCATCAACCATTTGTCTTGTACCATTCGAATAATCGTGTGTTCATATGTCTGCAGGGCTCGTTTGTGTTCGAGAAAAAGGAGTATTCAGCGGTAGCTGGACCCACACCCCAGATGGGATCCCTGTCACAAATGGTTTAGAGTCTAATCGAGACTTTTTACTAGGGAGATCCCTTACTGTTGACCAGACATCTTTTCCCGTCAATAGGTTGACCGCCAAATTTGGCACGCCCCTATCCGCTCCACCAATTAAGCCACGCAATTAAATGTTACGGTTAGCGTGGTGGCCACATTCACACCCCCAACCATTAGTTGGCTTGACGATTAGCAGAACCTCCGCTCATGACTGCAGTTAACTGTGGACTTTGGTTTGGTTGTCGTCGGGTTAGGCTTTGATCATGGCGAATGGCTTGGCATTGACCATGTCATGTAACTACTTCTGGGAACCGCTAGCAGGTTGGGACCACCGACGGTTCCCAACCCCCAATCACATATGTTGTAAACTTTAAGTCAAACCTGCAACCATGTATTGTTAAGTAGCATTGTGTAGTACAGTCGGCAAACTATGTGCGTGCCTAGAGGGAGGGCAGGGGGTCGAGCCCTACGAGCTCCATAAAATTTTACAAAGAATTTTAGGGCCACGTGGCAGCCTCAGGGCTTGCCATGTGGCGCTTTCTCATTGGCTCCTCCAAACACATTAATCCACTAAAACAATGACACTTGTCAAGAATTGATTGGTCCGGTAGAAGGAATATTTTGGGGAATATTCTTTTTTCTGACTGTACAACCCACTCAAACTTGGTCAAACTGTCACAAATTTACCTGTTTTACATTTCAATCAGAATGTAATATCTTCCTCATACGACATCGTTTTTTCGAACCATTCACGGTGTTGTAATAAGGAAGACGAGATCTATGCAACCATCCTAGTTTCAACTCAATCCTATAACTTTCAATTTTGAGCAAAACTTATGAACTCCTGATCAGTGTGGCCTATTCTTATAAACACACCATGCAAACAAGGGACCACAGTATGGTGCTCTATGTAAACAAGGAGAACTAGTGAGTTATTGTTAGAAAATTAAATATTACAGAGCAATGCAACACATAAAATATGCGGAAAATAAAAGCACACAAAACACATAAAACTAGAGAGACACAGATATACGTGGTTCACCTAGTTTGGGCTACGTCCACCCCGAACAGTCAGTCCTTCATTTCTATTATCCAGCAAAAATGAAGAGACAAAACCTACAGAAGATCCGTTGTAATATCCTCTGTTCTCTCTCACAGTCTCCCTCTCTGTTTCTCGCTCCGAGAATACACATACAATGCACAGCCGCAATACAATGCCCTCATAAAAGCGAGGGTTGCCTTCTAGGGAAAAAAACCCTAATCTAAACATAACTTCTACCGTCAGATCATTTTCCTAATGAATGGCCCAGATTAAATAGAAATTACTATACTTTTACAAGGCAATGTTACATCTGTTTTTAGCTTCGGGGGCGCTGCCCCCGAAAACCCCCGCTAGGGGGGGGGCTCTGAAAAGTGTTGCCTCCCCCCCTGGACCCCCCACGGCAGCGATTAATTTCAGGCGGCGTTGCCACCCCTTTTAAGGTACAGGGGTCTGTTGAAGCCTAGAAAATGTCTGCTTCAAACATCGGGGAAAACCACCCGGTCGGGACCTTAAGACAACTCCTTTTCCGTTTGGTATGGTGGCTCCGACTGGATTTAAAGGATCAGTTTCCTTATAACTAAATGGATTGGTTTGGATGGGTGGAAATGGGACTAAATTAACTGAAATAAAACTATCTAATTTAAACTAAACAATGGTAAAGAAATTCTAACACTAACCCGGGTAATTATATGTGAATACAACTTAAGATTGTTCCAATTTAACAATAACCATGAAAATGTATTATTATTTAAATTGAAATGTGCAGAAACAAATAAAGATAACTCTGTTTAAGAAATTAAACAGAGTTGTATTAACATATTGCATTCATCCATTGTATACCATCTATATACACTTATGAAAGATAACGTTTCAATTATACTCAGAAATGATATATAAAAGGAAGTGTTGTGAAAACAAATATATATAAATGATAGCAATTTTAAAGCGAATATCATAAGACAAAAAAAATCAACAGTGAAAGGATAGAAATACCTCATTCATCTTGAATACTTTCAAATACAATGTGATACTCTAATCCAATAACTTTGATGCAAAATCAAATTCCAAGGTACAGAAATGCAACACTTCAAAGATAATTCTGCATGAAAATCACCAGATGTGATCCTTTTTAAAAATATATAAGACAATGGAGTACAGAAATGCAATCTCCAAGTCAAAAATATTAAGATCCAGGACCCTTCTCTAAATGCATGAAAAGGGTTTAAATACTACTTAACTAAATCTAAAAATAGTCTTATTACAAAAATTAAGGATTCGATTCAATGACCGTCCTTTTCCTAGGCTAAAATACAGTAAAATTAAAACTAAATCTAACTATCTATGAACTTGTTCTTTAAACTTGCAGGCATCTAGCATAGTTTTGAGAAAATGCGGTTGACCGACTTCAGAATTCAACTGTCCTGAAAAGACAGAGTCGGCAAGCGTAGGAGAAATCTTCTCTGTAGCATTGGTTATACAATTAAGCGCACTGTGCTGACTGTGTGGCTTCACCAAGTACATCCAGTATGAGTCCCAATTAAATCTTGTCAGCCCTTGGATATATTTTGCTCTTTCTTCTGCCTTTTGCCTCCATTCTGTTTGCAATTGATTTTCCTGTGGGAGATATCCTGGAATGGTTTCAGGAATCAAATTAGCTTTGTGTAAATTGTCATTTACACAATCAGTAAGAATGTTTGCCATTGTAACCGCCTCCTCTGCCCTTCTGATTTGTGCATTTTCCTTTATTTGAGCTTATTGCTCTGTTATTAATTTTGCAATTTTATCTTGATTTTGCTTCGCCATTTTCTCATATCATACTTTAGCCAAAGTAGTTTCGTTTTTATCGATTTGACCTTTCGCAGTAATTTTCCTCTGTGCCGAACGCGCTCCACATCTTTTTCCTTACTCAGCATGAAGTGCCTTGAATTTGGTCAATGTTTCCTCATTTTGTTTTACAGTTATTTCAAGTCTTCTTCAACTCCCGATTTTTCTCAAGAAGAGCTTTATGTTTCTCTGAGAACTTTTGACCTCCAACAGCGTCTTCAGTAACTTCTAAAAGCTCTATAGAGGATAAATTTTGGCAAACTTACATACCTTATCTTGTGGTAGAAACTGCGTCAATTTGCCCACTTGGATGTTTGAACTTGTGAACAGCGTCTAAAACATCCTTTTTTGGTACTGTCCACCCGTGTTTATTTTTCTTCAATGGTTCATCTCTTTTGGTCCATTCTTGTGTGCATTCTGACAAATTTGCATGTTCTCTGGAAAATTCTTTCATAACTTGCTTATTATAAGGTGCATGAGGTTCCGGAAACTTATACATCAGCCTCACGTCTTCCGTGGAGAATGACCCGATTAGCTCTTCAGATGGAGTTTTAAATTGCCTGTCTGAAATATCAGTGTTGTCCAGTACCCATTTTACCATGTCCGTATATGGGAGAATCCTTGGTCTTGCCGCTATCCTATGCAGAAATAAACAAGCCAGTTCTCTAAGGGTTGCCTCAGACATATTATTGGAACCTGCTGTAGCTACAACTTTCATCACCACAGGATTTTCTTCCTCTAACAGATTATACATCCCTTCCCAAGTGGATATACAGGCATCCTTATTACAAGCGGTGTCTGCATACAGCGAAGCCATTTCTCTGTTTTCAGAACTCGAGCTCTTCTCCATCTTACCCATAGTGTTTCGTGAAAGCTTTGTATAGACGTTTGCTCCTTCATGCCTGCGTTTTACGAGTAAATGAGATTAATGGCATAAGAAAGGTGATGAGACTGTTTTAAATGTGAAAGCGGATGAAATATAATATTTTAATTGTGAAATGACTTTCAATCTAAACACAATCTCATTTACCATTAATAATCAATCCAATCATTTAATTTAATCATTAAAGCGCATAATAGATTTGATATATGGGAAGATTGCCTTTGGACAACGCGCCTACATGAATCTGCGACATTGCGATTTGCTGCGCAATATCGCAATGTCGCAATATCGCAATATTGCAAAATGAATTCGTCGCAGTTATGTAAAATAGCACAAAAGCGGAAATTGCGCAATAGCGCACATCGCAAATCTCGCAAAAGCGCAAAATTGAAAATAGCGCAAAAGGTATTCATTAATCACTTCTGTTTTCTGCGCTATGCGATCTACGACCAATACGTTTATTGTATAAGCTTTTGGGATCGCATTATCGCAAAAGCGCAAAATCGCATTTTTATAAAAGATATATACCATTTTGCTATGGATGCGCTATTTTGTTTAAAGAACAATTTTATCATAATCTATCATAAACTTAAGTGTTTCTTAATGTTCTTTCTAAGGGATTTCTATAAGTTTATGATAGAAAGTTTTATTTGAAAAGGCAAACGAATCCTAATTGATTTTTTTAGATTTTTTAACTAAGGGTCCCCATTTATTTAGTATTATTACTAATATTAAATAAAAAGTGGGGTTGTTGCTGGTCACAACAATTGGCGATTCACTGAAAGAAACAGTTATCTCTGAAAAAATAAAATGAACACTATATCTTTAGTAAGTAAAATTTTTTAAAGATAATGAAAACTATCTTAGGATAATTCAAATAAAATGTAACTATGAAAAAGAAATAAAAATCATTTCATAATTTCTTTCTAATTCCTTAAGAATAAAACATTTTGGGTTATTTCAAGCTTTGATTGGTGTTAATAATGAAGTAAGTGGATTTCTCCAAGTTTTGGTTTTATAATATACTCTATTGCCATAGGTATTGCCTCTGCTGCCAGCAAACGTTCATAGTCTCGACAGGGTTACCTTTAAACCATTAACCATTCATTGTCCCATCCAATTAAAATTATGACTTTTTAAAAGATAAATTCATAAGACCTATTATCTCATGTTTTTGTCTTTTATTTATTTTTATTTTAAGAGCCATTGTTCTAGTTTGGTAGCCAGTTAATAACAATGCCATTCACTAGTTATAATTAAACTGAACAAGCTAGCTCGTGATGAGACCCCTTGTCTTACATTTATAAGCCATTACCCTGTTTTGGTATGCAGTATTGGTAATGTCAGTTTTATTACTCCTTATGAACATGGTAAGTCGGCTCATAATGAGACCTCTTATCTCTTTAAATTTCTAAATTTCTTAGAATTACATTCTAAAAAATCACAACTTAAATGGATGGGGTGAAATAGTTTTATCCTTAAGAATCAATGGATGACAATTTTCAGAGTTTTTTGAGTTCCAAAACTTTGAAATTTTTTTTACTTTGATAGATAACCTTTCTCTGCTTAATAAACTTATGATGATTTACATTCTTCTCAAGTTTTCAAAAGATCATGTAAATGATTGAAATAATATTTCAAAGTTTAACATCTTATTTTAAACTATTCAAAAACTGTGATCATTACTTTAAAAATTCTTATTTACACAAAATAAATATTTATAATATTTTTCCGAAGAAATTTTCTTAAATAGTAAACATTCAATCAGAGACTTATTAACAACCTTTATTTGCAAAAACAAAAAAAATCAAAATTCTGCAGAAAGGAATATGTACAGTTAAGAAGGGGTTACCTCCTTATGAAAAGAATTTATTCAAGATAAGCCCATTTACAGGAAGAGATTCTCTCTTACCCGTTAGATCTTGGAGTATGAATGTATTTGAGCCTATCTTCTCAATGATCTGAAATGCTCCAAGCCACATTTTCTGAAATTTGGTATGTTTACATTTTTCTTCGTGTGCTTGATCCCATTTCAGAACAAGATCACCAATTGACAAAATTTTTGAGCTGGTAGAACTTGCATCAAAAGAATATTTTACAAGCTGTTGATGTTTTTCATGAGTAATTTTTTCTTTATCCCTATCTTCTTCTAATTTAAGGATTTGATCATATCTCAATTGAATGGATGATGAAGGATTTTCTTCAATAAACTGCACTAGGGCTAATGATGGAAGTGTTAAGTTTGATGGTATCACAGCTTCTTTTCCATAAACCAGATTGAAAGGTGAAGTCCCTATTGAAACTTTTTCAGTGATACGATCAGCCCATAACGCAAAGATTAAAGATTTGTGCCAATTCTTTTGATTTTGATCAACGGTCCTTTTAATGATTTTGATAAGGTTTTTATTAGTGGATTCAGCCAAACCATTACCTTGTGGATAATAATTTGCTGAATATTTTAATTTAAAACCTCTTTTGACTGCAAATTCTATTAAACTATTTCCAGAGAAATAAGATGCATTATCAAAGACAAGAGCTTGAGGTACACCAAACCTGGTTATGATGAATTGATCTATGAAATCAAAAATTGCATCAGAATTGGCTACCTTCAACGGGATTGCCTCTACCCATTTTGTAAAGTAATCAGTTGCAGTACGGATGTACTTGTGCTGTTTGGAAGAATGAGGTACTATCTCACCAATAATGTCAAGCCCCCATTGTTCGAATGGTTGCTCAATAGTCACTAGTTGCAAAGGAAAAGCTGGTTTCCTTTGTCTTCCACTTGCAGTTTGACAAACTTGGCACTTCCTTACGTAATCATACGTATCTTTAAAAATGGTAGGCCAATAATACCCAGCACGAATTATTTTTTAAGCTGTGGTATCACCTCCAAAATGACCTCCTGTAGGTCCATCATGCAATTCCTGCAAAACCTTTTCAGCTTCAGTCTTTTCAAGACATCTTAATAAAATTGAATCATAATTTTTTCTAAATAACACATTATTAATGATCTCATATTTAATAGCCTTTAACCTTAAAGCGCGTTTACTCTTATAGCTGAGATTAGAAGGAGCATACCCATTTTTCAAGTAATAGATAAGATCAGCATACTGAGATTCAGAATCTGTAACACTTATCTGACTTACTTGAATATCTTGATTTGAATCTTGATTTTCTGGTATGTTATGAGCTCCTGCCAATAATCTACAAAAACCTTGTCCTCTAACAATCTTAGCTGGTTTAATATCATTATCATATTCTTGCAAGGTTGTTACCCAGTTAGCTCTCTTTTCTCCTACTTCTTTTTGAATTAATAATTGCCTCACTGCAGAGAATGGGACAATGATTTTTGTATGTGTCTTCAAGAGAAAAGGTCTAAAATGTTTGATTGATTTAAACACAGCAAAGGCTTGTTTTTCAACATCGGAATAATTAAGCTCAGCTCCTTGCAGATTTGAGCTAAAGAAAGAAATTGGTGCTTCGATTTCTTGATCATTGAGTTGTGTTAAAACGGCTGCATAGGATGTTTCAGTGACCAGAGTATACAAAGTAAAATCTTTAGAAAAATTCGGAGTATTCAATGCTAGTGCATTAATGATCGCTTGTTTGATTGCCTCAAAAGCTTCTTTTTCTTTATGCGTCCATTTGAATATTGAATTCTTCTCGATCATATTTTGCATAGGTAAAACAATAAAAGAAAAATCAGGAATAAATCTTTTAACAAAATTGATCTGTCCAAGAAATGATTGCATGGATTTTTTGTTATGAGGTAAAGAAATATCAGAAATTTCTTTCACTCTATCTGGATCAATATATATACCATATTTTGACACAAAAAATCCTAAGAGTTTTCCTTCATCCAAAGCAAAGAAAGATTTCTTTGGATTTAAGGAAATACCAAACCTTCTACATCTTTCAAATATTTGCTTTAGATCATGTAGATGATTGGTTCTCTTTTTTGAAAATATTGTTATGTCATCAAGATAAACAACAACTGACTTATTGATCAGACATTTAAACGCTATGTCCATGGCTCTTTGGAAAGTTGCTCCTGCATTTATTAGTCCAAAAGGCATTTTTTGATAAGCATACATTCCCCATTTTGTTCTGAAATTTGTTTTCAATCTGTCATCTGGATGAAATAAGACTTGATTATAGCCTCAGAATCCATCAAGAAATGACATAATTTCAGAATCAGCTACCTTTTGAAGTATCTGTTCCATGGTTGGCAATGGGAAATTATCTTTTAAACATGCCTTGTTTAAATTTCTGAAATCAATACAGATTCTTATATCACCATTCTTCTTCCTTACAGGTACCATATTGGAAACCCAATTGGAGTGCCTGACCAGAAAAATGATTTTGGATTTTAAAATTTTATTAAGTTCTGATTTGATTTGACTTTCGAGATTTGGATGAATCTTTCTCAACTTCTGTTGAACAGGTTTAATATCAGGAAGCATTGGAATTGTGTGTTGAATAACCGAAGTATCATACGTTTTTAAATCATCATAATTCCAAGAAAAAACGTTTTTATACTTGTTCAGAAGTTTAATGAATGCATTCCTTTCCTCTGGTGTTAAATTGAGTCCTAAGTTAACATTTTGAGGTTTAGAATCAGAACCAAGATTTACTAATTCAAACTTCAAAGTGGAACTTTGAAGTTTAGCATTAGTGACTTTCTTGAATCTGTCTTTAATGTCATATAAATCCTCTAATTTAACAATAGATTTCAGAATGGGATTTTCATTACCTTTTGAGGCAATTTGAAAATCATGATCATCTTCGTCAATAATTTGCTCATCATATGATTTCTCTGAAGTCATGAAATTTAAAATATCTTGATCATGATAGAATACTCTCCAATTTGTAACATTATCTAGGACAGATGGACGAAAAATCAATTCTACAGAAAACCTATCAGGACTGCAATCTTCAGCAGGTAGGAGTTTAGATGCAACATTAGCTAACAAGTCAGCTGATGTATTTTGATTCCTAGGAATAGGAGAAATATTGAATGCTAAAAAATGAGTGGTGAGATCTTGTACTAGGGTTTGATAATGTTTAAGATGTCCTGAAAGGAAATGAATAGTATTCCTAAATTTTTTTATGACAATTTCGGAATCACCAAAGACTTTCAGGTATTTAACATCTAACCCTATAGCTTTATAAAGTCCTTGAACCAAGGCTTCATATTCTGTGGTATTGTTAATAAACTCAAATTCGAACCTACATGACAGCATGGTTTTCTCCCCATCTGGATCAATTAAGATGCATCCAGCTCCAACTCCATCACTAGACTTCGATCCATCAAAATATAACGACCAAAATAAAGATTTGTCTATTGGCTTATCTACAATTACATCAGAAATATTTAAAATTATGGAAGAATCAGATTGTGAAAAATTTTCTATCTGAGAAACAAAAGTATTTACAGAAAAAGGTGATTGAGGAGCTTCGAAGTTTCCAAGAAATGATTCAGCAGAATAACCTCCAAGAATATTGTTGTTGAATGCCACAGGCTCATTAGGTTGTTCGAATTCAGTGACAGTGTGCGTCATATGTTTTTCTCGTTCAATTTTAATTTGATTTGGTTTTCCTTTGTAGGGAAGCCACATATGTGAATAATCAGTAGAGATATAACCATTAAGTTTCGCAGACCAGTCCCTGCTCAAGATTAATCCATAGAATTCAGGAATATCAGCAATCAAAATATCAATTCTTTGGACAATCTTAGGATCGGAGGCTAATCTGATAGTAACTGAATTGATTTCTCCTACCACTTGGACTTTAGAGCGATCCAATTGAACGATATGAACTGCTGATTTCTGTTGTTCGATATTCAATTTAGCACAGACAGAAGTAGGCATTATATTGGAGGAAGCTCCAGAATCAATCAAACAATTGTGCAAATTTTTATTGTACATCTCATAAGTCAAAAGAAAAGGAAGAGTTTGAGAATTTGACTTTTCCCCAATGAGCACAGTATCAGTAGCATCTACCTTATCTGGTGGCTTACCAGTTCCTCTCGCTGCTTTTGCAACTACACCGCTTGGTAAAGGAGCAATTGGTGTAGCGTTTAATTCTTTCAATAACAACTTTTGTTGGTGTTTTAGTTTGCTGATTTCATGTAAGGAAATATTAGCTTTGATCTTTTTCATGTCCTCGACAATGTTGTATTCCATAGGATCTGACACTACTAAAGTCTTTGCTGTTGATGTAGGAGGATTAGAAGAGGATGGCTGATTTTGAGTAGGTAATGGAGAAGTTTTCTTTACAGGGGATTTGTCTTTGGTACTTGGAGTTGTAATTTTCTTTTTAGGAACTGTTTGCACTGGTTCCGCTGTGGATTTACTCCTAGTACTTACAGGCATAGCTTCTTCACTATCAGAATTAGGGAGAATAAAATCCCACATTCCATTCAATTCAGCTATTTCTTCATTTTAATTTTCTTCATATGATACTATAGATATATCTTCTTCCTCTTCCTCTTCTTCTGATTCTGCATTAGAGATTGCATTAGGAGGTTTATATTCAACTTGGTTTCTTCTAAAATTTCGGAATGGTTTCTTGGTAGAAGTTTCAGCCACTTGTTTTTTAATTTCAACCATTTCATTTGACATGGTTTTAAGAACTTTCTGTAAACCTTCCATGTCGTATGGATCTTTGGCCTTTTTCTTTGAATCATCTTTGACGCTGACTTTCTTTGATTTCCTTTCCTCGATAGCATTTTTCTTTTCCAGAGAAGTGATACGTTTTTCCACTGCAATAGATTCTTTCATATTCTCAGCTAATGTAGGCTTTGCAGCTCTGTCCACGAAAATTGCTATGTTTGAGGGTAAGGAAGTTATGTACCATTCAATTCTGACTTGTTCACTGGGCTGTGAATCTGTGTGAATTTTGTTCAAGAGTTTGTTGAATCTAGCATTGAATTCTTTAATGGGTTCCTTGGGTTCTATCTTCAAATTTGAGAGGTCATTGAGTAAAGTTTCTATTGATCGGTCATCTCCAAATTTGGTTAAAAAATGATCTGCAAAAATGTCCCAACTTGTTATGGATCCCGATGGTAATGAAAAGTACCATGATCCTGCTACTCCCTGGAGAGTATAAGGGAATAATATAACCACAACATCTTCATGTATGACTCCATTAAAATTAATAGCCATCATAAAGTTATTGATATGTTCTTTAGCTTGAATGTTAAGATCTGGGCTAAACTTTGGAAGCCATTTTCCAGGATTGTCTGGTAAATCATGTAAAGGTGCAGCCATGTTGACTGCCCCTGGAGTAGCCCATGGTCTAGCCATTATTGGAACAACTATTGGAGGAGTAGTAGAAACTGGTGGTGTTTGAATAGAAGTTGTTGGAATAGATGATGTTGAGATTGATGATGATTGAGGAGATGATGTGGAAACAATTGTACTTTTTTGAGTTGGGATTTCGGAAACAGGTATTTGAATATTAGATGTTGAAATTATATCACTTACTGATTCCGATTGAGTTTTTCTTGTCTTGACTCTACTAGGTAAAGGGAATTCTTTCGGAGAAATACCAAGTTTTTCACTTTGAAGCCTAGTAAGAGGTTTCGAAGAAATTTTTTTTGAAGTTACACTACCTTCAGATATTTCAGACTATTCTAGAGATAATGAGAATCCTTTTAATTTATGAATTAAATCTTGAACTTCGGGAGACTCGGGATGTTGATTGTCTGAATGTTTTGAGATTTTGGTAGTGGGTGTCTGAATATTTTCTGCAATTTCTTCTCTAGGATTTTGAATTTCAGAAGAAATTGAAGAAGTTAATGAGGGTGTTTTGCTCTCGGAATGGCTTGTGGATAAAGATTTACTTGCCATTCATAGCTCAGGCCCTCCTTCTAGCGCCAAAAATGTTGAAGCCTAGAAAATCTCTGCTTCAAACATTGGGGAAAACCACCCGGTCGGGACCTTAGGACAGCTCCTTTTTCGTTTGGTATGGTGGCTCCGACTGGATTTAAAGGACCAGTTTCCTTATAACTAAATGGGTTGGTGATGGGTTGATTTGGATGAGTGGAAATGGGACTAAATTAATTGAAATAAAACTATCTAATTAAACTAAATGCTGATAAAGAAATTCTAACACTAACCCGGGTAATTATATGTGAATACAACTTAAGATTGTTCCAATTTAACAATAACCATGAAAATGTATTATTATTTAAATTGAAATGTGCATAAACAAATAAAGATAACTCTGTTTAAGAAATTAAACAGAGTTGTATTAACATATTGCATTCATCATTGTATACCATCTATATACACTTATGAAAGATAACGTTTCAATTATACTCAGAAATGATATATAAAAGGAAGTGTTGTGAAAACAAATATATATAAATGATAGCAATTTTAAAGCGAATATCATAAGACAAAAAAAATCAACAGTGAAAGGATAGAAATACCTCATTCATCTTGAATACTTTCAAATACAATGTGATACTCTAATCCAATAACTTTGATGCAAAATCAAATTCCAAGGTACAGAAATGCAACACTTCAAAGATAATTCTGCATGAAAATCACCAGATGTGATCCTTTTTAAAAATATATAAGACAATGGAGTACAGAAATGCAATCTCCAAGTCAAAAATATTAAGATCCAGGACCCTTCTCTAAATGCATGAAAAGGGTTTAAATACTACTTAACTAAATCTAAAAATAGTCTTATTACAAAAATTAAGGATTCGATTCAATGACCGTCCTTTTCCTAGGCTAAAATACAGTAAAATTAAAACTAAATCTAACTATCTATGAACTTGTTCTTTAAACTTGCAGGCATCTAGCATAGTTTTGAGAAAATGCGGTTGACCGACTTCAGAATTCAACTGTCCTGAAAAGACAGAGTCGGCAAGCGTAGGAGAAATCTTCTCTGTAGCATTGGTTATACAATTAAGCGCACTGTGCTGACTGTGTGGCTTCACCAAGTACATCCAGTATGAGTCCCAATTAAATCTTGTCAGCCCTTGGATATATTTTGCTCTTTCTTCTGCCTTTTGCCTCCATTCTGTTTGCAATTGATTTTCCTGTGGGAGATATCCTGGAATGGTTTCAGGAATCAAATTAGCTTTGTGTAAATTGTCATTTACACAATCAGTAAGAATGTTTGCCATTGTAACCGCCTCCTCTGCCCTTCTGATTTGTGCATTTTCCTTTATTTGAGCTTATTGCTCTGTTATTAATTTTGCAATTTTATCTTGATTTTGCTTCGCCATTTTCTCATATCATACTTTAGCCAAAGTAGTTTCGTTTTTATCGATTTGACCTTTCGCAGTAATTTTCCTCTGTGCCGAACGCGCTCCACATCTTTTTCCTTACTCAGCATGAAGTGCCTTGAATTTGGTCAATGTTTCCTCATTTTTTTTTACAGTTATTTCAAGTCTTCTTCAACTCCCGATTTTTCTCAAGAAGAGCTTTATGTTTCTCTGAGAACTTTTGACCTCCAACAGCTTCTTTAGTAAATTCTAAAAGCTCTATAGAGGATAAATTTTGGCAAACTTACATACCTTATCTTGTGGTAGAAACTACGTCAATTTGCCCACTTGGATGTTTGAACTTGTGAACAGCGTCTAAAACATCCTTTTTTGGTACTGTCCACCCGTGTTTATTTTTCTTCAATGGCTCATCTCTTTTGGTCCATTCTTGTGTGCATTCTGACAAATTTGCATGTTCTCTGGCAAATTCTTTCATAACTTTCTTATTATAAGGCGCATGAGGTTCCGACAACTTATACATCAACCTCACGTCTTCCGTGGAGAATGACCCGATTAGCTCTTCAGATGGAGTTTTAAATTGCCTGTCTGAAATATCAGTGCTGTCCAGTACCCATCTCACCATGTCTGTATATGGGAGAATCCTTGGCCTTGCCGCTATTCTATGCAGAAATGAGCAAGCCAGTTCTCTAAGGGTTGCCTCAGACGTATTACTGGAACCTGCTGTAGCTACAACTTTCATCACCACAGGGTTTTCTTCTTCTAACAGATTATACATTCCTTCCCAAGTGGATATACTGGCATCCTTATTACAAGCGGTGTCTGCATACAGCGAAGCCATTTCTTTGTTTTCAGAACTCGAGCTCTTCTCCTTCTTACCCATAGTGTTTAGTGAAAGCTTTGTATAGACGTTTGCTCCTTCGTGCCTGCGTTTTACGAGTAAATGAGATTAATGGCATAAGAAAGGTGATGAGACTGTTTTAAATGTGAAAGTGGATGAAATATAATATTTTAATCGTGAAACGACTTTCAATCCAAACACAATCTCATTTACCATTAATAATCAATCCAATCATTTAATTTAATCATTAAAGCGCATAACAGATTTGATATATTGGAAGATTGCCTTTGGACAACGTGCTTACATGAATCTGTGACATTGCGATCTGCGATTTGCTGCGCAATATCACAATGTCACAATATCGCAATATTGCGAAGTGAAGCCGTCACAGTTATGTAAAATAGCGCAAAAGCGGAAATTGCGCAATAGCGCACATCGCAAATCTCGCAAAAGCGCAAAATTGAAAATAGCGCAAAAGGTATTCATTAATCACTTCTGTTTTCTGCGCTATGCGATCTACGACCAATACGTTTATTGTATAAGCTTTTGGGATCGCATTATCGCAAAAGCGCAAAATCGCATTTTTATAAAAGATATATACCATTTTGCTATGGATGCGCTATTTTGTTTAAAGAACAATTTTATCATAATCTATCATAAACTTAAGTGTTTCTTAATGTTCTTTCTAAGGGATTTCTATAAGTTTATGATAGAAAGTTTTATTTGAAAAGGCAAACGAATCCTAATTGATTTTTTTAGATTTTTTAACTAAGGGTCCCCATTTATTTAGTATTATTACTAATATTAAATAAAAAGTGGGGTTGTTGCTGGTCACAACAATTGGCGATTCACTGAAAGAAACAGTTATCTCTGAAAAAATAAAATGAACACTATATCTTTAGTAAGTAAAATTTTTTAAAGATAATGAAAACTATCTTAGGATAATTCAAATAAAATGTAACTATGAAAAAGAAATAAAAATCATTTCATAATTTCTTTCTAATTCCTTAAGAATAAAAACATTTTTGGGTTATCTCAAGCTTTGATTGGTGTTAATAATGAAGTAAGTGGATTTCTCCAAGTTTGGTTTTATAATATACTCTATTGCCATAGGTATTTCCTCTGCTGCCTGCAAACGTTCATAGTCTCGACATGGTTACCTTTAAACCATTAACCATTCATTGTCCCATCCAACTAAAATTATGACTTTTTAAAAGATAAATTCATAAGACCTATTATCTCATGTTTTTTTCTTTTATTTATTTTTATTTTAAGAGCCATTGTTCTGGTTTGGCAGCCAGTTAATAACAATGCCATTCACTAGTTATAATTAAACTGAACAAGCTGTTTCGTGATGAGATCCCTTGTCTTATATTTATAAGCCATTACCCTGTTTTGGTATGCGGTATTGGTAATGTCAGTTTTATTACTCCTTATGAACATGGTAAGTCGGCTCATAATGAGACCTCTTATCTCTTTAAATTTCCAAATTTCTTAGAATTACATTCTAAAAAATCACAACTTAAATGGATGGGGTGAAATAGTTTTATCCTTAAGAATCAATGGATGACAATTTTCAGAGTTTTTTAAGTTCCAAAACTTTGAAAAAATATTTACTTTGATAGATAACCTTTCTCTGCTTAATAAACTTATGATGATTTACATTCTTCTCAAGTTTTCAAAAGATCATGTAAATGATTGAAATAATATTTCAAAGTTTAACATCTTATTTTAAACTATTCAAAAACTGTGATCATTACTTTAAAAATTCTTATTTACACAAAATAAATATTTATAATATTTTTCCGAAGAAATTTTCTTAAATAGTAAACATTCAATCAGAGACTTATTAACAACCTTTATTTGCAAAAACAAAAAAAATCAAAATTCTGCAGAAAGGAATATGTACAGTTAAGAAGGGGTTACCTCCTTATGAAAAGAATTTATTCAAGATAAGCCCATTTACAGGAAGAGATTCTCTCTTACCCGTTAGATCTTGGAGTATGAATGTATTTGAGCCTATCTTCTCAATGATCTGAAATGCTCCAAGCCACATTTTCTGAAATTTGGTATGTTTACATTTTTCTTCGTGTGCTTGATCCCATTTCAGAACAAGATCACCAATTGACAAAATTTTTGAGCTGGTAGAACTTGCATCAAAAGAAGATTTTACAAGTTGTTGATGTTTTTCATGAGTAATTTTTGCTTTATTCCTATCTTCTTCTAGTTTAAGGATTTGATCATATCTCAATTGAATGGATGAAGAAGGATTTTCTTCAATAAATTGCACTAGGGGTAATGATGGAAGAGTTAAATTTGATGGTATCACAGCTTCTTTTCCATAAACCAGATTGAAAGGTGAAGTCCCTATTGAAGCTTTTTCAGTGATACGATCAGCCCATAATGAAAAGATTAAAGATTTGTGCCAATTCTTTTGATTTTGATCAACGGTCCTTTTAATGATTTTGATAAAGTTTTTATTAGTGGATTCAGCCAAACCATTACCTCGTGGATAATAATTTGCTGAATATTTTAATTTAAAACCTCTTTTGACTGCAAATTCTATTAAACTATTTCCAGAGAAGTAATATGCATTATCAAAGACTAGAGCGTTAGGTACACCAAACCTGGTTATGATGAATTGATCTATGAAATCAATAATTGCATCAGAATTGGCTACCTTCAACAGGATTGCCTCTACCCATTTTGTAAAGTAATCAGTTGCAGTAAGGATGTACTTGTGCTGTTTGGAAGAATGAGGTACTATCTCACCAATAATGTCAAGCACCCATTGTTCGAATGGTTGCTCAATAGTCACTGGTTGCAAAGGAAAAGCTGGTTTCCTTTGTCTTCCACTTGCAGTTTTACAAATTCGGCACTTCCTTACGTAATCATGTGTATCTTTAAAAAGGGTAGGCCAGTAATAACCAGCACGAATTATTTTGTGAGCTGTGGTATCACCTCTAAAATGACCTCCTGCTGGTCCATCATGCAACTCCTGCAAAACCTTTTCAGCTTCAGCCTTTTCAAGACATCTTAATAAAATTGAATCATAATTTTTTCTAAATAACACATTATCAATGATCTCATATTTAATAGCCTTTAACCTTAAAGCGCGTTTACTCTTATAGCTGAGATTAGAAGGAGCATACCCATTTTTCAAGTAATAGATAAGATCAACATACTGAGATACAAAATTTGTAACATTTATCCGACTTACTTGAATATCTTGATTTGATTCTTGATTTTCTAGTATGTTATGAGCTCCTGCCAATAATTTGCAAAACCCTTGTCCTCTAACAATCTTAGCTGGTTTAATATCAATATCATATTCTTGCAAGGTTGTTACCCAGTTAGCTCTCTTTTCTCCTACTTCTTTTTGAATTAATAATTTCCTCACTGCAGAGAATGGGACAATGATTTTTGTATGTGTTTTCAAGAGAAAAGGTCTGAAATGTTTGATTGATTTAAACACAACAAAGGCTTGTTTTTCAACATCAGAATAATTAAGCTCAGCTCCTTGCAGATTTGAGCTAAAGAAAGAAATTGGTGCTTCGATTTCTTGATCATTGAGTTGTGTTAAAACGGCTGCATAGGATGTTTCAGTGGCCAGAGTATACAAAGTAAAATCTTTAGAAAAATCCGGGGTATTCAATGTTGGTGCATTAATGATCGCTGTTTGATTGCCTCAAAAGCTTCTTTTTCTTTATGCGTCCATTTGAATATTGAATTCTTCTTGATCATATTTTGCATAGGTAAAACAATAAAAGAAAAATCAGGAATAAATCTTTTAACAAAATTGATATGTCCAAGAAATGATTGCATGGATTTTTTGTTATGAGGTAAAGAAATATCAGAAATTTCTTTCACTCTATCTGGATCAATACATATACCATCTTTTGTGTTTTCCTTCATCTAAAGCAAAGAAAGATTTCTTTGGATTTAAGGAAATACCAAACCTTTTACATCTTTCAAATATTTGTTTTAAATCATGTAGATGATTGGCTCTCTTTTTTTAAAATACTGTTATGTCATCAAGATAAACAACAATTGATTTATTGATAAGACCTTTAAATGCTATGTCCATGGCCCTTTGAAAAGTTGCTCCTGCATTTATTAGACCAAAAGGCATTTTCTGATAAGCGTAAGTTCCCCATTTTGTTCTGAAAGTTGTTTTCAATTTTTCATTTGGATGAACTAAAACTTGATTATAGCCCGAAAATCCATCGAGAAAAGACATAAGTTCAGAACCAGCTACCTTTTGAAGTATCTGTTCCATGGTTGGCAATGGGAAATTATCTTTTAAACATGCCTTGTTCAAATTTCTAAAATCAATACATATTCTTATGTCACCATTCTTCTTCCTAACAGGTACCATATTGGAAACCCAATTGGAGTGCCTGACTGGAAAAATTATTTTGGCTTTTAAAAGTTTATTAAGTTCTGATTTGATTTGACTTTCGAGATTTGGATGGATCTTTCTCAACTTCTGTTGAACAGGTTTAATATCAGGAAGCATTGGAATCGTGTGTTGAATAATCGAAGTATCATACGTTTTTAGATCATCATAATTCCAAGCAAAAACATTTTTATACTTGTTCAGCAGTTTAATGAATGCATTCCTTTCCTCTGGTGTTAAATTGAGTCCTAAGTTAACGTTTTGAGGTTTAGAATCAGAACCAAGATTTACTAATTCAAACTTCAAGGTAGAGCTTTGAAGTTTAGTATTAGTGACTTTCTTGAATCTGTCTTTAATGTCATATAAATCCTCTAATTTAACAACAGATTTTGGAATGGCGTTTTCATTACCTTTTGAAGCAATTTGTAAATCATGATCATCTTCGTCAATAATTTTCTCATCATATGATTTCTCTGAGGTCATGAAATTTAGAATATCTTGATCATGATAGAATACTCTCCAGTTTGTAACATTATCTGGGACAGATGGATGAAAAATCAATTCTACAGAAAACCTATCAGGACTGCAATCTTCAGCAGGTAGGATTTTAGATGCAACATTAGCTAACAAGTCAGCTGATGTATTCTGATTCCTAGGAATAGGAGAAATATTGAATGCTAAAAAATGAGTGGTGAGATCTTATACTAGGGTTTGATAGTGTTTAAGATGTCCTGAAAGGCAATGAATAGTATTCCTAACTTGTTTTATGACAATTTCGGAATCACCAAAGACTTTCAAGTATTTAACATCTAACCCTATAGCTTTATAAAGTCCTTGAACCAAGGCTTCATATTCTGCGGTATTGTTAATACACTCAAATTCTAACCTATATGACAGCATGGTTTTCTCCCCATCTGGATCAATTAAGATGCATCCAGCTCCAGCTCCATCACTAGACTTCGATCCATCAAAATATAACGACCAAAATAAAGATTTTTCTATTGGCTTATCTACAATTACATCAGAAATATTTACAATTCTGGAAGAACCAGATTGTGAAAAAATTTCTATCTGAGAAACAAAAGTATTTACAGAAAAAGGTGATTGAGGAGCTTCGAAGTTCCCAAGAAATGATTCAGCAGAATAACCTCCAAGAATATTGTTGTTGAATGCCACAGGCTCATTAGGTTGTTCGAATTCAGTGACAGTGTGCGTCATATGTTTTTCTCGTTCAATTTTAATTTGATTTGGTTTCCCTTTGTAGGGAAGCCACATATGCGAATAATCAGTCGAGATATAACCATTAAGTTTTGCAGACCAGTCCCTGCTCAAGATTAATCCATAGAATTCAAGAATATCAGCAATCAAAATATCAATTCTTTGGACAATATTAGGATCGGAGGCTAATTTAATAGTAACTGAATTGATTTCTCCTACCACTTGGACTTTAGAGCGATCCAATTGAACGATATGAACTGCTGATTTCTGTGGTTCGATATTCAATTTAGCACAGACAGAAGTAGGCATTATATTGGAGGAAGCTCCAGAATCAATCAAACAATTGTGAAAATTTTTGTTGTACATCTCATAAGTCAAAAGAAAAGGAGGAGTTTGAGAATTTGACTTTTCCCCAATGAGCACAGTATCAGTAGCATCTACCTTATCTGGTGGCTTACCAGTTCCTCTCGCTGCTTTTGCAACTACACCGCTTGCTAAAGGAGCAATTGGTGTAGCGTTTAATTCTTTCAATAACAACTTTTGCTGGTGTTTTAGTTTGCTGATTTCATGTAAGGAAATATTAGCTTTGATCTTTTTCATGTCCTCGACAATGTTGTATTCCATAGGATCTGACACTACTAAAGTCTTTGCTGTTGATGTAGGAGGATAAGAAGAGGATGGCTAATTTTGAGTAGGTAATGGAGAAATTTTCTTTACAGGGGATTTGTCTTTGGTACTTGGAGTTGTAATTTTCTTTTTAGGAACTGTTTGCACTGGTTCCGCTGTGGATTTACTCCTAGTACTTACAGGCATAGCTTCTTCACTATCAGAATTAGGGAGAATAAAATCCCACATTCCATTCAATTTAGCTATTTCTTCATTTTCATTTTCTTCATCTGATACTATAGATATATCTTCTTCCTCTTCCTCTTCTTCTGATTCTGCATTAGAGATTGCATTAGGAGGTTTAGATTCAACTTGGTTTCTTCTAAAATTTTGGAATGGTTTCTTGGTAGAAGTTTCAGCCACTTGTTTTTTAATTTCAACCATTTCATTTGACATGGTTTTAAGAACTTTCTGTAAACCTTCCATGTCGTATGGATCTTTGGCCTTTTTCTTTGAATCATCTTTGAAGCTGAATTTCTTTGATTTCCTTTCCTCGATAGCATTTTTATTTTCCAGAGAAGTAATTCGTTTTTCCACTGCAATAGCTTCTTTCATATTCTCAGCTAATGTAGGCTTTGCAGCTCTGTCCACGAAAATTGCTATGTTTGAGGGTAAGGTAGTTACGTACCATTCAATTCTGACTTGTTCACTAGGCTGTGAATCTGTGTGAATTTTGTTCAAGAGTTTGTTGAATCTAGCATTGAATTCTTTAATGGGTTCCTTGGGTTCTATCTTCAAATTTGAGAGGTCATTGAGTAAATTTGCTATTGATCGGTCATCTCCAAATTTGGTTAAAAAATGATCTGCAAAAATGTCCCAAATTGTTATGGATCCTGATGGTAATGAAAAGTACCATGATCCTGCTACTCCCTGGCGAGTATAAGGGAATAATCTAACTACAACATCTTCATGTATGACTCCATTCAAATTAATAGCCAGCATAAAGTTATTGATATGTTCTTCAGCTTGAATGTTAAGATCTGGGCTAAACTTTGGAAGCCATTTTCCAGGATTGTCTGGTAAATCATGTAAAGATGCAGTCATGTTGACTGCCCCTGGAGTAGACCATGGTCTCTGTGCCATTATTGGAACAAATATTGGAGGGATAGTAGAAACTGGTGGTGTTTGAATAGAAATTGTTGGAATAGATGATGTTGAGATTAATGATGATTGAGGAGATGATGTGGAAACAACTGTACTTTGTTGAGAAGGGATTTCGAAAACAGGTATTTGAATATTAGATGTTGAAATTATATCACTTACTGATCCCTATTGAGTTTTTCTTGTCTTGACTCTACTAGGTAAAGGGAATTCTTTCGGAGAAATACCAAGTTTTTCACTTTGAAGCCTAGTAAGAGGTTTCGAAGAAACAAATTTTGAAGTTACACTACCTTCAGATATTTCAGACTCTTCTAGAGATAATGAGAGTCCTTTCAATTTATGAATTAAATCTTGAACTTCAGGAGACTCAGGATTTTGATTGTCTGAATGTTTTGAGATTTTGGTAGTGGGTGTATGAATATTCTTCGCAATTTCTTCTATAGGATTTTTTATTTCAGAAGAAATTGAAGAAGTTGATGAGGGTGTTTTGCTCTCGGAATGGCTTGTGGGTAAAGATTTACTTGCCATTCATAGCTCAGGCCCTCCTTCTAGCGCCAAAAATGTTGAAGCCTAGAAAATATCTGCTTCAAACATTGGGGAAAACCACCCGGTCGGGACCTTAGGACAGCTCCTTTTCCGTTTGGTATGGTGGCTCCGACTGGATTTAAAGGACCAGTTTCCTTATAACTAAATGGGTTGGTGATGGGTTGATTTGGATGGGTGAAAATGGGACTAAATTGACTGAAATAAAACTATCTAAATTAAACTAAATACTGATAAAGAAATTCTAACACTAACCCGGGTAATTATATGTGAATACAACTTAAGATTGTTCCAATTTAACAATAACCATAAAAATGTATTATCATTTAAATTGAAATGTGCAGAAACAAATAAAGATAACTTTGTTTAAGAAATTAAACAGAGTTGTATTAACATATTGCATTCATCATTGTATACCATCTATATATACTTATGAAAGATAACGTTTCAATTATACTCAGAAAATGATATATAAAAAGAAGCGTTGTGAAAACAAATATATATAAATGATAGCAATTTTAAAGCGAATATCATAAGACAAAAGAAATCAATAGTGAAAGGATAGAATTACCTCATTCATCTCGAAGACTTTCAAATGCAATGTGATATTCTAATCCAGTAACTCTGATGCAAAATCAAATTCCAAGGTACAGAAATGCAACACTTCAAAGATAATTCTGCATGAAAATCACCAGATGTGATCCTTTTTAAAAATATATAAGACAATGGAGTACAGAAATGCAATCTCCAAGTCAAAAATATTAAGATCCAGGACCCTTCTCTAAATGCATGAGAAGGTTTTAAATACTACTTAACTAAATCTAAAAATAGTCTTATTACAAAAAATAATGATTCGGTTCAATGACCGTCCTTTTCCTAGGCTAAAATACAGTAAAATTAAAACTAAATCTAACTATCTATGAACTTGTTCTTTAAACTTGCAGGCATCTAGCATAGTTTTGAGAAAATGCGGTTGACCGACTTCAGAATTCAACTGTCCTGAAAAGACAGAGTCGGCAAGCGTAGGAGAAATCTTCTCTGTAGCATTGGTTATACAATTAAGCGCACTGTGCTGACTGTGTGGCTTCACCAAGTACATCCAGTATGAGTCCCAATTAAATCTTGTCAGCCCTTGGATATATTTTGCTCTTTCTTCTGCCTTTTGCCTCCATTCTGTTTGCAATTGATTTTCCTGTGGGAGATATCCTGGAATGGTTTCAGGAATCAAATTAGCTTTGTGTAAATTGTCATTTACACAATCAGTAAGAATGTTTGCCATTGTAACCGCCTCCTCTGCCCTTCTGATTTGTGCATTTTCCTTTATTTGAGCTTATTGCTCTGTTATTAATTTTGCAATCTTATCTTGATTTTGCCTCGCCATTTTCTCATCGACACTTAGCCAAAGTAGTTTCGTTTTTATCGATTCGACCTTTCGCGCACTCTTCTCCGTGCCGAACGCGCTCCACATCTTTTTATTTTTCCTTACTCAGCATGAAGTGCCTTGAATTTGGTCAATGTTTCCTCATTTTTTTTTACAGTTATTTCAAGTCTTCTTCAACTCCCGATTTTTCTCAAGAAGAGCTTTATGTTTCTCTGAGAACTTTTGACCTCCAACAGCTTCTTTAGTAAATTCTAAAAGCTCTATAGAGGATAAATTTTGGCAAACTTACATACCTTATCTTGTGGTAGAAACTACGTCAATTTGCCCACTTGGATGTTTGAACTTGTGAACAGCGTCTAAAACATCCTTTTTTGGTACTGTCCACCCGTGTTTATTTTTCTTCAATGGCTCATCTCTTTTGGTCCATTCTTGTGTGCATTCTGACAAATTTGCATGTTCTCTGGAAAATTCTTTCATAACTTTCTTATTATAAGGCGCATGAGGTTCCGGCATCTTATACATCAGCCTCACGTCTTCCGTGGAGAATGACCCGATTAGCTCTTCAGATGGAGTTTTAAATTGCCTGTCTGAAATATCAGTGCTGTCCAGTACCCATTTTACCATATCCGTATATGGGAGAATCCTTGGTCTTGCTGCTATCCTATGCAGAAATGAACAAGCCAATTCTTTAAGGGTTGCCTCAGACGTATTATTGGAATCTGCTGTAGCCACAACTTTCATCACCACAGGATTTTCTTCCTCTAACAGATTATACATTTCTTCCCAAGTGGATATACCGACATCCTTATTACAAGCAGTGTCTGCATATAGCGAAGCCATTTCTCTGTTTTCAGAACTCGAGCTCTTCTCCTTCTTACCCATAGTGTTTCGTGAAAGCTTTGTATAGAAGTTTGCTCCTTCGTGCCTGCGAGTAAATGAGAGTAATGGCATAAGAAAGGTGATGAGACTGTTTTAAATGTGAAAGCGGATGAAATATAATATTTTAATCGTGAAACGACTTTCAATCCAAACACAATCTTATTTACCATTAATTGTCAATCCAATCATTTAATTTAATCATTAAAGCGCATAACAGATTTGATATATGGGAAGATTGCCTTTGGACAACGCGCCTACATGAATCTGCAACATTGCGATCTGCGATTTGCTGCGCAATATCGCAATATCGCAATGTCGCAATATCGCAATATTGCAAAATGAAGCCGTCGCAGTTATGTAAAATAGTGCAAAAGCGGAAATTGCGCAATAGCGCACATCGCAAATCTCGCAAAAGCGCAATATTGAAAAGAGCGCAAAAGGTATTCATTAATCACTTTTGTTTTCTGTGCTATGCGATCTGCGACCAATACGTTTATTGTATAAGCTTTTGGGATCGCATTATCGCAAAAGCGCAAAATCGCATTTTTATAAAAGATATATACCATTTTGCTATGGATGCGCTATTTTGTTTAAAGAGCAATTTTATCATAATCTATCATAAACTTAAGTGTTTCTTAATTTTATTTCTAAGGGATTTCTATAAGTTTATGATAGAAAGTTTTATTTGAAAAGGCAAACAAATCCTAATTGATTTTTTTGGATTTTTTAACTAAGGGTCCCCATTTATTTAGTATTATTACTAATATTAAATAAAAAGGGGGGTTGTTGCTGGTCACAACAGGGTCCAATGCTGTGATACAAAGTAAACAAGATAATCAGGCTCCACACCCAACAGTTATATGTTAAACGATGCACTGATTAACACATAAAATTAAAATTTATTTTTTCCAAACAATACGTGCACGGTGCGCTATAATGAAATAGCGCACCGGTGTCCTATTTTACATATTGCGCATGGATTAAAAAATATATATGTGTTTTTAAATTTTTTTATCAAATAGTACGTACGCGGTGCACTGTGATAAGACAACACACTGGTGCACTAGTTTACGAAGGTGCACCGATTAAAAAAATTCAGTATTTTAAAAATTCACGCAAGGGCCGACATGTATTGGGATTCGACTGTGCAAATCGTCCCGTGGCTTAGATTTCATAGTCCTATATATGTAGCAATACAAACCCTATAAATCTAAATGAAAAGCCCTAATTATGAAATCACAGAAACAGGAAAATGCAAGGGTAAAAACAAAAAGAATGAAGGGTTTAGGGTAAAATGGATTTTTTTTTCTTTTTGTTCTTTTGTTTTTTTTTTAATGAAAATGAACAGTAAATTTAAATTTTTTACTTACTGTGTAAAAAATATTGCAGAAAATGTAAAAAAAAAACAAAATTTAATCATGAGATCTTTTGAAATTCTATGCTACAAGGTTTGAATCACCAGAGGTTTGGAATTTTGATTGTCTGAATAGTTCTGTTCGAAAGTATTTTGTTGCTCCACAGTGCTCTCGTGCTCTCTTGCTCTAGGTATATCTCGTGCAAATCTGGCTGAATTTTTTTGCAAAAATAGTGAAATAATGAAAAGTGTTTAGTATTTAAAGAATTGTTTTATGAAATTAGATTTTCGAAAATATTTTTCCACCCATTTTTCAATTTACCGCTTTTTTTTCACTTCAAAAAAATAAATTTGCGCTTTTTTATTTGCGACTATTCGTCACCGGTTCGTCAATTAATAACACTGCACTAGTGCGTCAGTTAATAACATGGCACCGGTGCGCAGTAACTAAAACACACCGATGCGGTTATCTGTACATCAGCACCAATAACAATAAGTCCCTTTTTAAGGCACTGAAATTACTTTTAGGTGTGTACACCATAATTTATTGTTGATTTTGCTCAAATGCAGGTAGAAAATACCATAATTATATCGAATGGATAATTCTTCAAAATCCAACTCATTCCATAATATTTCTCAAATTCCATCACGAAGTTCTCCCTATCCATCTCGGGACGTAATATTTACTTCGGATTTTATTTATATTTTCATTATCTAATGGAATTTATGTTTTTTATCCATGTCAATCAACTTAATAAAATTTATAATGTATACAAATTTGCAGGTTAATGCAGATTCAGAATCGATTTCAGATGCACAAAATATTCAAACAACTCCAAAACGTCGGAAGCTCTTATCAAGAGCAACATACCGCAAGGTGCATTTGGTAGACGAAAATGGACAATTGCTTCACTCTACCAATTGTAAAAATATTTCATCTTCTAGCCACAATCTCGGAACAATGATGGTAATAATAAATTTTTGGTATATTAATATAATTATTTCAACCTCAAACCAATTAATCATGCATTTTCAACGTTCTTACTAATTGATATCATAAATTTTGTACTAATCATGTCCAAATATATTTTTTGAAATTATTAGGATTCTAGTGATGATAGTGACCTACCTACCGTCTTCTGTTGCACCCCACGACAATTTCAAATCGAGAGAAGTTCGAATTAAGAGAAAAAATCGGAGAGGAACGATAGCAACAATGGTTGAATCAACCACCGATTCAATTACCACTACGTCCAGATTCACCAATTAGGAATGACTACAACAATAGTAGTTCTTCACAAGCTGGCAATGGAGGCAATCAAATAGAGGTTGGTATGGATGATTACTTAAGGGATACGACTGCCATGGAGACAATGTTGTTAGATGCATTCCAAAACGATAATCAGCTAGGGGATGATGCTCATATCGCTGAAACCTTTTTCGAAAGCCTTAAATTGGCTTCCACCACCCCTCTCTTTGGACCTGGCAATCAGTGAAAGTCTACCTATTTGGGGACAACGATGTTACTGTACAAATTGAAAGCAAAGTTTGGTTTTTCGAATGCATGTTTCTTAGAAATTTTGAGGTAAGTTACCATAAAGTCCTCCCTTATATAATTTTGAGAAATATAATCACACAATGAACATCACAAATGGTCAATTTTATGAACGTAAATAATTATATCGCCATTAATGTACATTTAATATTTTCCCTGATCACCAACTACAGGTTATTCAAAGATAAGGTTCTTTCAAGTGATAATGTCTTGCCCGGTAGCTGCGAAGAGGCAAAGAAATTGTTGAAAATGTTGGGTGTTGAGTACATATCATATCATGCATGTCCAAATTATTGTATTCTATATAGAGGATAATATGCAGACAAAGAGATATGTCTGAAATGTGGGCATGACAGGTATGATAAATAAAAAAAGAAGGGTAAATCACGTGGTCCTCCTTTTAAGATATTGAGGCACATGCCTATAATCCCAAGGATTCAAAGGCTCTTTCATTGCAAAGAATTAGCTATGTTGCAGGGATGGCATGCCTCACACAGAAGTGAGTTGGGATTTATGTGAATCCCAACTAATTCAATAGCCATGAAGCATATAGAGGATACATGGTCCAAAAAATTCAAGGATGAAGTATGAAGTCTACGACTCAGCATAGCCATGGATGGCATCAATCCATATTCCCTCAAGAACACCAACTATTTTGTTTGGCCTGTAGTAGTGATCAATAACAATATCCCCCCATGGTTTTCCATGAATAATGAACATCTTATGTTGGCTCTCATAGTCCCTGGTAAAATACAAGTGAAGAATATGGATCTCTACTTACAACCACTAGTAGATGAATTGAAGGAATTATGGGATGGGATAAATGTATACGATGTATCAAGACCCATCGCAACATAGAGGAGTTTTACGTTGTATGGAATATGTTCTTACACGACACATGATTATCCAGGCTTAGGATTTTTCTCTAGTAAATTACATGTTTATTGATTTTTTTATATACATAACAATTTTCTTTTGCATATTGGTTATTTAATTCACCGTAATTGTTCTGATCTTCATGATATTATTTAACGTGCCATGCATATAAATTGTATAAAATAATCTCATAGGTCTTGTAACAAAAGGGTATTTTGGATGTAAATGTTTTGGACCTTCTTTGAAAGCTAGATGGTCCAACGACCTACGAAAGCCAGTATATGACTGCTCCAAGGTATTCCTCCCAGAAGATTACCCTTACAGAATAGCAACATCCGCTTGCAATGGTAAATGAGAGAGAATCCAAAGGCATCCAATAATGACACCAGCTAAATGGCTTAGAGCATATGAGAGAGAGAAGGTGAAGGAGTTCGTAGAAATGTTCGATTCAAATGGAGAGCCTATGTTCGATGATCCATAATTCTTCGACACCTATGTTGAGAAATTGCCCATTGGGATGAAAAGGAAATCTATCTTTTATAACCTCCCACATTGGGAGCATCTTAAGGTTACCCACTTATTAGATCCCATGCATATATTTAAAAAAAAAATCATCTTATTTATGGATTCACATATCATCGAAACAAAGTGACACATTGGGTGTTAGGAAAGATCTGTAATATTCCCAAATGGGGAAAGTAGGAATATAGTGCATAAAATGAAAGAAACAACAAATATTTAACACATGAAACCATGAGACTAATATGGAGTCATAAAATTATGTATCAGAGCAACAAATCAATACAAAATAGTGAGGCATAAATCATATACAATGAGGAAACAAGCCTCCCATAAGCAATCACTCCCAAATACGAGTTGTTGTTACAATACAAATTGCCGGAGAGAAACTACAACACAATCATATTAAGCATAACTACAGTTGTATATGATACAATGATATCAAAATACTGATTGGGTTTGAATCCTTAATAACCATGATAGTGGCCCTTAAGGTAGGTAAGTCTAAGTTGGTAGTGGTGTTAATCCTACATTTGCAAGTAGGTATATCCTCCTCCTTTTGTTGAAGTCCATCAAGATAAAAAGAATGAGATGGCTTAAACTCAACCACTGTGACAATAAAAGATGTACACAACAAAATAAGGAAACATTTAAGGCCAAGTAGAGTCAACCAAACAAAAAACACCTAGAAAATCTAAGTGAGAAGCACACAAGCTAATTGGATAAAAGTGATTTTCCCTTGATTGAAGCTTGTTTGATGGGGTCACATGTCACCCATGAAGATATGGATGTGACAATTACATTGGACTCTTGTTTAATGGCTCAATGCATGCCGCAAGTACACTTAATTATGCACGAGCACCCTCTAGGGGATCCGAGTGAGTACTAATTAATGTTTATCCCAAGTATAACAAGCATCCCCCACTTGTCATCACCTATGTATGGTCTCTAAGGTTATGGCCACTACATTTACCCCTTACAGCTAGTCAACCTGGGGGAAAATTTGTTGGTTTAGTCCACACATAAAGGTAGTGTATTGAACACATTTTTTTTTGAAAGTGACCCCTCTATATGAATAGACAACATGGAAAAAACCAAATGAAGTGGAGCTGTCACTCCACCAATACCAAGATGACCTAGTGCTCAACCCTTGTGTCAAAATAACTTCCTAGGAAACATCTGATTGCAAAAGGATTTTGCACTCCCTAAACCAAGATTTAAGTGTTTATTGTATTGATTTGGAGAGTGTCCTCTCTAACATATACCAAGGCTCTTAAATACTAATATATTTTTGGAGTGCTACTAGAGAATATAAAAATATGTCTAATGAATTCTATTAATTTTTCTTGTAGTAATTGTTATTAAGTCATGGGTTATGGTGTGAAAATTGAATGATGTGACTAACTTGATTTCAAAGAAAATAATACAAAATAAGAAAATGTACTTTTTCTCTTTCAATGAAAATTAACTAAAATAAGTAGGGAGGTAGGAGAAGTAGGTGTTTTATTTAGCCCAGAAGGAAAAATTGTATCTCAATTCGCTTGGGGACTTAACCTAGCA
Source organism: Pinus albicaulis (assembly GCA_034641835.2). NCBI lineage: Eukaryota > Viridiplantae > Streptophyta > Pinopsida > Pinales > Pinaceae > Pinus > Pinus albicaulis. The sequence continues at coordinate 1,467,372,770 of CM076572.1, read as the reverse complement.
ATCATTATTATAGCTAATTATCTAGCTTTATGGAAAGAAATGGAAATATCTAGTCTTGGAGACTCAATGCTAGTCATTCGAAAATTGACCAAGGCCAAGAAGGCGATATGATCAGATTCCTCTCCCCTGAATAAGAGGATCCTCCTCTCTACCTCTCAGTTTAATCAATTGGTCTTCTTTTACGTATATAGGAATTTGAATTTGGTTCCTAACGCTTTGGCTAAAAAAGGTTCCACCTTGGTCAAGGAAGAATGGAAATGGATCACATATTTAGCAACTTTCTAATCCCTTAGCTATGTTTGGTCTTTTAACATGTAGTCAAGCTAGATGAGGAGTGGATACCATTATTTCTCCCCACCCCTTAATCGTGTCTGGATTCCCTAGAAGTAATCATTCCATAATTAATTTGATCATTAGAGAAAAATTCTTTTAAATTGGGATGTGGTCAATCCCCTCTAGAACTTCCCTTCTCTTGGCTCATTTCTAGAGATGGAAGGGCCTCAAGATCTGACGACCTTTCCTTTTCTAACTATGGATCCTCAAGGCTTCTTCTAGGTGTATTAATGTGAACTACAAATGACATGTATTATTAATCATCTTCTTCCTAGGGCGTCTTGTCTACTTATTTTTCTCTTGGTGATATCTGTTGTGGATCTCCTATGATATCCCTTTGACGTTGATTCTTTGTCCTAATGAGGCCTTGGTGATGGCTCTGGAATTTTTTTTATAGTTTGGCTTGTGGAAAGGCCCCTCCCCTGTCTACATATTGAGTCCCTCGACCCCTCAGGTTATTCAAATGCCCTCTTTCCATCCAGGTTCAAAAGTGGGAAGATTTCTTACCGTAGTGTTAAATTATTGGGTGTTGGGTCCTTGTTTTAAGATGGTAGATAATTCGACTTCCGCAAAGATAGTCAATGCCAGCATAGTGCTCGATAGACTTTTAGAAGCGGTTCAAGCACTTTTTGGTCTCTTTTAAGAAACTAGGGGATATGATAGACAAACAGAGGTTCTCCTTTTAGCTCTTCTTGGAAGAAAAACTATTAAGACATCACATGGATATGGAGCATTCACTTGAAGGCCTGTGAGAGGAGGTTCACTCCCTCTGTGCTCGCATGTCTACATTAGAGGTCTCCAAGAACGTAACTATGCAATGGGATTTGGGAGGAGTTGGTTCAAGTGTCATTGTGAAAAGGAAGAGAACACATCGCTCGTGGAGATTTTATGTTTCTAGTCAAGGTTGTTGTTGAGGTTCGAGTTGCAAGGTGGAGTCTCACATGGTTTATTTCCCTATTTCCCTATGATATTATGTAAATTTTGCTATATACTCTCGTTATTTTGTAGATTTTACAGTGGTAGTATTTTTAGTATTAGAAGGTTTTGCATCCCTAACACTGGTAAAGATTTTGAGTGGTCTGATGATATCAAAAGTCTTGTAACAAAAAAACTTATGAAAAGGTTCTAGTCCATTTACATCTTTTATTAATATCAAAACCCTTATTTGTTCATTAAAAAATAAATAAAGAAAATAAGTGAAATATTTCCAATGCAAATCCTTACCACACTCTTTTATAAAATCTTCAAAAACTTTATATTTAAGAATTGAAAACTAAAATATGCATAATTTATAAAAGAAAATTAAAATACATATTTTTTTATTTAAAAATCTATATAAATTAGATTCAAATTTTAGTTTTATTTTATGAGGAAAAAAAATGATTAATTAAAATATTTTCTTATGAAATAAAATAAAATAAAAAATTAAAATCATAAATTAAAATAACTTTTTTAAAAACTTGAAGAAATTATTTTAAATATTACAATTTTATGGACACTACCAATATCCAAACTTTAAAAACTACAATCAAATTATTTTAAATATTAAAATTCTATAGACACTACCAATATCCAAGCTTTAAAATTAAATTGAAAAGAACTAACCCACTAATATATATATAGATAAACTAAAAATAAACCCAGTGACCTAATGGAAATATAAAACCCATTTGTCCATTGAACCTCTCTGAATAGTTAGGTTAAATCTTAAAATCCATCTACCTTGTTGTAATGAAATGTTTATAAATACTCTCCCATGTTGAATCAAGGTAGTTCATCAATGGTGGCCTTAAACACTGCACAAACAAACGTCATGTCCTTATGGATGCAAGGCTAGGGTGTTCCTCCCCTTTGAAGCACTCTAAGCTAAGACGATCTCCTTGAGAAACTAAGGCTATGGGTTTCCTCCCCTATGGAAACACACTAAGCTAAGATAATGTCATCTCCTTGTTAATCACCTCTAAAGCATACTAAGCTAAGATGATACCATCTCCTTATGAATCCAAGGCTAAGGCATTCATCCCCTCTTAAGCAAGTTGGGCAAAGATGACATCATCTCCTTGTGAGTCCCCAAGATGTTCCTCCCCTGAAGTAGAGTAAGTCAACCTTCTAGCCAAGATTGGAGTGTTTTTAGTGGCATACAAATATACATAAACCAATAAATTGTAAAATTAAATGTGGTGGGATAGTATATATCCATGGTTAAATTTAAAAAAAATTAAATCTAATAAAATTGAACACACTGCTCCACCGCATTTAATTTCCTATAATTTATGATTAATTGATTACCCAAACACACAGTCACACACCATCTCCATCTCCATTTGAAACATAATAAGCTAGGATTACGTCACCTAGGATTACGTCACCTCATGAACCCAGAAGGTCCCTCATCAATTATGACCTACACACAAACATCATCTCCTTCACTCACAACTGACAACTATCTAACAAAGAAACCCCAGACATCACAAAAGAGCCAACTGACATTGTCTATTAGGATGACGTCATCAGTACTGGACTGCACAACTCATGGCCTTCATCTCATGAGCAACTAACTACCAACACACTTAACATGTCATCTGTATGTAGGACGTCATCTCTTTTCAATCCACAGGGTAACTTCTTGGAATAAAACATGACATACTAAATATTCCCTAATGCAAGGCACATGCCTTCTATAATAGGAATGTCGAGGTTAGACTTACATAATAATAAAAACGATAATCTTGTTTGACCACGTACCAATCATGAGATGCATAAAAACAAAATTAATTTAAAATTCTAAACACGAACATACTTAAAAGAGTCTTCATTTCTATGAAATTAGCACGGTATACATTTTGCCGGAGTTATCCAATTAATGTTATTTTCACGTGAACACATAATTTCAAAATTAACATTAAAAAAATTAGAGAAGTATCTTCCTTCTAGAAATTTCTAGCTAATATTGGATCCACAGAATAATGATGGGCTATCAGTGTTGGCTCTATGGAGATTGTCATAGGCAAAGTGGTTATAGATTAGGTCACAAACAGAGTTGGTAGTATGAAAGGTACTATTTCATCCTAATTAATTTTAACAATTATATTAATATATAATTTTATTAATATAAATATGGAGTAGGTAAATAAATAAAAAGAAAATAAATTTTTTTTAAATGAGAAAAAGATAAAAATTGTGTATTTAAAAAAAAAGAAATTAGATACTATTTTTCTAATATATATAAAAAAGAGATCAAAAGAGGATATATGATATGTAACCAATAATGAAGCTGAACTATCGGCAGTTAAACAGGGCTTAACGATAGCAAAACACCAAAATTTTCAACGCCTTGTTGTAGAAGGAGACTCGGCAATGGTCACAGGAGTACTAAATAAATTGCAAACCTCATCAGAGAAATAGGATCTCTCATTCAAGACATCCAGTATCTGATACCTTCACATGTTCGTTGGACTGGCAATGAGGCTGCAGACTTTTTGGCAAATTGGGGAAGTCGAAATGTTGGTAGACAATTGGATGCAACACCAGCTGACAGAGTCTGGGATATAGAACTACATCCTCTTCATATAATTATAGACAGAGATCTTGTTGATCAAGAGACCCCCGATCGGGGTGATCATTGAACGAAGCTGCTAGTGAAGAAGTCCACCAGGTGGAGGCTTTTGTTCATACATCATTAATTGACCATGCATAAGTCGTCCTTACCAAGATCATGGCAGCATGCAGAGGATAGAGGTTTAATGACGCATTTGTTAAGACAGCTTGTGCTGTCAGAGCTGAAAGGAAATATCACGGTGAGGGCAGGGTATATGCATTGGAAGTTCGATTATGAACCAAACCATTCCGCTATGGTAGCAATCGTGAAGAAGTGTAGGTGGATGGAGGCAACCATACCCTACACCAGACTCATAACACTACTGGGGTACGTATTTCTCCATCTTCTATCTATGCTCGTTACCGAAATCTGGACTATGTATCAGATTAGGATGGGTTCATTTTGTTATTTTATTCAGGGTGGAGAATGGTCTGCCTTTGTTCTAATAAACCCAGTCGAACCCTGCTTCAGGGACCCCTGCCACTTTCATAGTAATCCTCATGTGTTGGTTAAGGAAAAGTCCAGGCCCTGCCTAGTTAGTAATTTATGTGTTGGGTGGGTTGCAATTCCAATTTCGAATCGGAATGGGGTGAATACCTGTAGTGGCATTCAGAGAATAAGTAGAAATAGTTTCCCCTATTGGGATATTCTGTTTACAACTTATTTTTATAGGCAGACAGTAAAGCTCAATTCTGATAGTGTTATGCAACTCTGGTTCGTAATAAAGGTCTTTTATGGCCCCGGCTATAATCTTTGGGAGTTTCTCTCTTATGTCTATTTTGATTTTACTCTGGCTTGCTGTCCCTGGCATCATTTGCTTGCTAATCCAAATCATAACCTCTGCCTACCTCCGACTGCTTGCTGGTTCTGGGTGTGGGATCACTATTTTGTCTTTGCTAATATTGGTGGGATAAACATGTCTTATGCAAGTGAGGGAAATCAGATTTACCCAAATGGTATTCTTGATGAAAAAGTTCAAACTTTAAATGTTATCTATTTCTTGTATTTGCTTATTCTTATGCTAGAGCTCAATAATATAAGTCAGCTCACCATCATGGTTAAGAGGAAAACAAGAAATACCCTAGCCCATAATTCAGAGAAAGGGAAATAGAAGAAGTTACAGCCTGAAGATAAACACAGAAAGAGAGGAAGGAAGACAAGCCAAGAGGTTTTAAGAAACCTCTCAGACACTTACTCCCTTGGAAACTCATCACAGGTCAGACAGGAAATTCAAGGTTGGGAACGAGAAATTCAGAACAATGAGGAAGACAACGAAGCGGAAGTAGAAATTATGGACTTCATTACAGATCCAGGCAATACTCGAGGTCACTTATCATTGTTTAATCAAACAGTTCACACTTACTGGATTTTGAAATGCCTATTGGCAAGGCTATGCAGAGTTTTCACCCTAATAGAGAGAAGACAAAACCAAAAATAGTGGATTTGTTACAAGACATCGACAATCAGCTGAAGCATATCAAAGTCACACAGTACCAGGCCACTGATCGTATCAGTAGACTTGATGATCGTATTGGAAAAATTGAGAAACAAATCCAACAGACGCAACAAGTGGATATGCCAGGATCTACATCAAAGGATCTAGCCCCGATTGATTCTTCAGATGGATAGAAGCCTTGACATGTATATAATATGAACTTTTGTTTTCTGCAAGGACATATATCACTCAATAGATATGTAGGGAATAGATTAAATATTCAGTTAGCTAATGAAGCAAATGGTAGAATGAAACTTTTCCAATTTTGGATGGCTTTTAACGCTCTAAGGTGGCAAACATACCTGGTTTCCTCCGAGTAGGTTGAGGCCACAGACTGGATATTATTGTTTGTAACCTGCTTTCAAAACATAAATAGAAAATAGCAAGGCACTACTAAATTGACAAAAAAAAACATCAAGTTTGGAGAAATTAAAGAATTGGAGGCACATGGCCTTCTAATTAACCCTCCAATAGAGCTATTATCCTATTTATTTTTGCATCGCAAAATAAGAGGGGTTTTTTTTTTTGCTAAGATTGAGAGAAATTATTGCCTAGATTTCCATTTGAGCACTAAGAATATACCAAACAACTTAACGGTATTGTAACTTACATATTGCTAAGGAATAAAATTCTCGATAAAGTGAATCAAATATATATATTTCCCATTTGGGTTTCTAGAGTAAACACTAGGGTCTTGTGTGATGAATCCATCTATTTATTGTGTTATTTTTTGTCCATAAGTTTTAAATGAAATTACTAAGTATTATAATGGCCATCTAGAAATTCTAATCATGTGAGTTTTAATTTAATGGAATTACTCTAAACTTTACTTCATGTATTCATTCTTCTTGGCCATTAAAGAATCCCAACAACCCTATGTTAAGGCATTTTTCACTGCCAATGGTCTAAGTAGGTCCCTAAGTGAATTGGTTAGGTTCACTAATAGATAGACTGATATATCCCTATCTAAATCCCCCTAGATATTTCATACATATTAAATTTATATCGCAATGATTTTGAGAAGAAATCGATTAAATGATAATTTTTCTTGTCTTTTATGTGAGTTCCAAACAATCCTATTCTTGTTCCAACTTTTTATCAATATACTTGGGCACAAAGAAAAGAAACAAAATCTTCCTCATTCTTCATTTACCATAATCAATAATTCAAATTAACATACAAAAAACAATCCTATGTTAATGTTAAGTAAATTAAATCTCCAATCAAAACCTCATTCAAATGTGATCAACAACCAATAGAATAGAAAGATTTTGGGGTAGAAAGAAGATAGATCTATATATTTAATGATAAAGAAGTAACTACAAGTTTTATACCTAATTATTACTATCATACATCCTTCACCAAATATTGAGTCCTTTCTTTAGCCATGAGTCTTTATCTGATTATCTATATGATTCTTAAAATTACTACACTAAAGTAGCCAATTGAATCATAGATTGAAATTCACTCAATCTTTAATTATTACCACATGAACTAATGCGAGCTATTTCTCCAAAAAGGTATGCTGATGGAAAAATATATTTTAATTCTAAATATTTGTCCTTCATATCAATGCTTTAACTTAAATCCATTGTCTCCTTTCCTTAGATTTTGTATATGTAAGATGTGGAGGTGATAAGATCAATGATGCATCGAATGCATATCTTGAATTTGTGAGTGATGTATGATATTAACTCCTAACTTTAGTTTTCCTTTTGTTTCTATTGTTTTCAAGGCATATTGAGATGGTCACAAGTTTTATCATTGATATTTAATAATCATCCACATTTATCACTAGGAACAACAATGGTCTATGTGTAATTTTGAAGGAAAAATACATATTAATGTGTCACATTTTGGCACAAAGATGTATGTTAGCTCAAGTCAACTTTATTTTCTCCAAGTTGGTGCCAAACATAAGTATAACAGATGACACTAAATTTGTAGAAAATCTCTAACACAACTCTGATACCATGTAGAAATTATATTGAAACTCTATACCAATGGATTCAATCCAATCATGTAATAAACAAGATACTAAATCCTTCTACTATATTTGTGGAATATAAAACATGATTGCTCAATCACATGCAAGTAATAGAAAGGAAATTATCAATCAGACAACACAAGATGTTCTTGGGGAAAGCACCTACTCAAAACCCCTTTATCATATATTGTACATAGTCAAATAATTATGAAACAATACAATGCTTTCTCACACCGAGAAAATCCTGCACTCTACCGATCGTCTCACTTTGATCCTGCTCAAAACTTACTAGCAATTCTTAGGCAAAATTGACCAACACTTAGTCAATTCTCAACCCCTACTTAGCCCAACCTTGCTCACGTAATCCCTAGGCAATTAATCCATATTAAATAGGATAATAAACATTCCTTGACTGCACAATCCTTCATGAGCCTTCCTCTGACTTTATAATTGTGCCCGGGCAATTCGCTAATAATACAACTGATAGTTAACTTCCCTTTGAACTCTGTCTCAACTAGGTCGTCATCAGAATTGACATGCATGCAGCTATTAATAGTGAATCATCAGTTACTTGGTAGATCACTACTTGTGAATTAAATCTGATTTAATTCACTTGACCTCTCACTAGCTCATCACTGAGTTAGAACTAGTTAAACTGATTTTAACTCAATTATTTTGAGTTAACTAATTACACTCACACCACACTAGTGCATTAACTACAACTAGAACCTAAAAATAATAGAATCACTCTACATGCCTCACCTTTGACCCTCAACTCGAAATTATTGAGCTAACTAAGTTTATCTCACTTAGTTACTGATACAAGTTGTTATGAGATGAAATTACAATTTTATTTCAATTTAATTAAGGGATAATTAAATCAAAATCCTCACATGATAGCCATTTCTGGGTGCCATTTTTTGGATTTTGTTTCTGGATGCCAATTTCACTATTTCTTGTTGCAAATTTCAACAAAATGTATGAGGCTATATGTGTTAGAAACCAAAAAAATAGCGAGAGGGGGCGAATCAATATTGTGGGAATTTTACAACTTTCTTCACTAGTAAATAATGTTTGGCACACCAATAGTAAATTCAACAAAAAATCATATCAAAATCATAATAATAAATCATTAGAAGCACAAATATAACACATAAATTCTTCAAACTTCTCTTTAATTATTTTCGCAAAGGAAAGCTTCTACTTTCTATTACAATTTTTTTTGGATGCAACCAGAAGGAAGCTAATACTCCCTAATTTATCATCCACTACTGGAAGGAGCTACAACCCCTAATTTATCATCTTCTACTGAAAGGAGCTCCAAGCCCTACTTTTTTACAAGCTATAACTAGAAGGAGCTATATCCCCTAATATGCAAGTTGACACTTGCTTGTCCTCCTTTATTAATCCTTCATACAATTTTCAAACTCAAATAATGAAGACAACTTCCTTTCATAAAAAAAATAAATGATCACCTTAATTATTCACCCCAAACACCATAAAATCACCTTCAGTGATCTCTTATCACTGACCATGATCTAAAAATGAAAAGTGAAGGTTTCATTTAACAATTTGCAAGATATTTTATGTATTTTAGGCAACACATCGTGGTTGAAAAAGTACACAAACTTAATTTTATTTGCAGAATTTTAACAGTTAAAAGAGGACAAAAATGTAGCATCAAACACTAGCAAATTGATAATGGAGTTCACCCATCTTGGGCTGTCTTCGAGTCCACCTTCCAGTGCTGCCCACTTTATTATATGCTCAAATCCTCAATACATCAACCTACAAGCCTCAATATGCAAAAATAACACTACCATTGTGTCCAGAATGCTCAAAAACCCCCATATAGGCTCTTCTTGAGCTAAAAAAGGTTTAAAAATGAGCAAGATAGCCCCATTTTCCCAAATTGACCTACCACTGCCACATATTGGTTCTCGACTTAGCCAATTTGGCAACAAATTGGTCTATGGCCTACTGGTTAGGTGCTTTGATTAGCTCCCAGCAGGTCAGGGGTTTGATCCTCACCCATTGACGTTTGTTGTGTGATTTTTTTTATATATAATAATATTTTTTGGTTAATGGGTTGTAGCCCTTGCCCTTGTCCTTTGCTCCTAGTTCCCTGCCGCCACATGGCTATGAGCCATGGGCATGGTCAGTGTGCCATGCACTCCAATCATTGTGCACTTCGTCGTTGGTCATGTGCCATATAATATAACTTTGGGCCCTCCCACTACCCCCAACCTCTCATCCGGTGGTAAATAAATACAAACCTTCGATAATGGTTTAACAAGAAACATGTTTGGTGTAACAATTGGGCGTTGATTTTTTGGTTAAGAGGTTATTCACTTGACTCCTGTAGAGGCTTGTCAGTCGGTCAACCAAATTTTGGCGCCATCCAGAGTGACATGTGGTTCCTTGGTATTGGGCCACATTTCACTCTATGATTGGCCCATCTCACGAACCAACAACCAAATAAGAATGTGACACGTGTCCTTGTATGACTGGCCAAATGTCAGCTCTTGACCAGCCCCCTTCCAACATTCGGATTGCTCAGTAAGATGATAATATAAACACCATGTTAGTTTGTTGACATTATGGCTAATGTGTTGTCCTTTATGGAAACCCACTTGATAAAGATGTCAAAATTATGGTAACATGATGATTATGTAGCCTTGTACATATATGACAGGTGAGATGGACAAAGGAATTTCGAGTTCAGAGATAGAGGAATGATAAAGATAAAGTTTTATAAAGTATACACGGGTCCTGTAAATCAAGGTTGTGTACATACACAGGTATGGTGAAGAGAAGTTGCATACATATTCCGTACCATGGTAGTTGGAATACCAGGGGTCTTTACTATGGTATTGGGCCATAAAAATGAGCACAACAATGGATATTTGATCCTGTCAAAGAATACCATTGACATTGGCCTAAGGTATTGGCCAAGGCTTATGCTATATAATGAGATGGAGATCAAAGTGTTATGCGTGAAAGTAATGGATTGATTATGAATGATTTAATCTGAAACATGTGTGCACTAAGGAGCAAGGAGAAGACATAGATTTGAAAGATCTGAAGTGCGGTGTCATATGTGCTTGTTTGATTTTCTTGTTGAAAATGTGTAGCAGTGATATATCTGTGGTGATTATGATACTTTGACATGAATGTGTGACGATAAAGTTTGTCAAGTATGTGTCGTGGTTACAAAAAAGGTATGATTTTGTGATTACATATATGCATGTTGGTTTTCCTCTAAGAGTTCATGTACATATGCGGATCTGGTTCTGGGTAGTCACGTATACATTCTACAAAAGTTCAAAATATGTATGCAAGTGTCAAGAATGGAAGGGACTCAAGATCCAGCGGCCTTTCTTTCCAACCATGGATCCTCGAGGCGTCTTCCTAGTGTCTTAATGTGGACTACAAGTGACATGTATTATTAATCGTCTTCTTCCGTGGGTGTCTTGTCTATATGTTTTTCTCTTGGTGAGATTTGTTGTGGATATCCTTGGTCGTGGAGTCTAATTTATTGTGCAGTGAAATGGATTTACTTTAGTTGACCTATGATATCCCTTCGACATCGATTCTTTTTCTTAATGAGGCCTTGGTGATGGCTCTAGAATTTTTGTTACAGTTGGCTTGTGGCAAGGCACCGCCTCTATCTATATATTGAGTCTCTCGGTCCTTTAGTTTATTCAAATGCCCTCTTTCCATCTAGGTTCAAAAGTGAGAAGAGTTCTTACCAGAGTGTTAAATTATTGAGTGTTGGGTCCTTGTTTTACGATGGCAAATAATTCGACTTCCCCAGAGATAGTCAATGCCAACATAGTGCTCGACAAACTTTTGGAAGCAGCTCAAGCACATTTTTGTCTCTTTTAAGAAATTAAAGGATATGGTAGAAAAACAAAGGTTCTCCTTTTAACTCTTCTTGGAAGAAAAACTATTAAGACATCACACAGATATGGAGCATTCACTTGAAGGCCTGCAAGAGGAGCTTCATTCCCTCTGTGCTCGCATGTCTACATTAGAGGTCTCCAGGAATGTAACTGTGCAATAGGATTTGGGAGGAGTTGGTTCAAGTGTCGTTGAGGAAAGGAAGAGAACACGTCGCTCGAGGAGATCTGATGCTGCTAGTCAAGGTTGTTGTTGAGGTTTGAGTTTCTAGGTGGAGTTTGATGTGGTTTATTTCCTTGTTTCCCTATGATATTGTGTAAATTTTTCTATATACTCAGGTCCTTTTGTATATTTTACAGTGGTCGTATTTTTAGTATTAGAAGGCTTTGCAACCCTAACACTGGTAAAGATTTTGAGTGGTTTAATGATATCAAATACCTTGTAACAAAATACTTATGAAAAGGTTCTGGCCCATTTCCAGCTTTTATTAATATCAAAAACTTTTGATAAAAAAATACAGATGATGGAAAATCTAAACTCTATACCTAAAAATCTACACCACAAAACCTCCAAACTATCATCAAAACCCTTATTTGTTCCTTGAAAAAATAAAATGAGATAAAATAAAATATTTCCAATGCAAAAATAAATGCAAATCCTTATCACACTCATTTATAAAATCTTCAAACACTTTATATTTAAGAGATTAACTAAAATATACATAATTTATAAAAGAAAATTAAAATAAAGTATTTTTTATTTAAATTAGATTCAATTTCATATAATTTAATAATAATTTTATTTTATGAGGGTAAAGTTTGATTAATTAAAAGATGGTCTTTCTCAAATATAAATAAATTAAAATTAAAATCATAAATTAAAATAACTTTCTTAAAAATTACAATCAAATTATTTTAAATATTAAAATTTTATGGACACTTCCCATATCCAAACTTTAAAATTATATTGAAAAAAATTAACCCACTAACTAATTAATTAATTAATTATATATATATAAACCCACATTTACCTAATGGAAACATAAAACCCATTTTTCCATTGAATCTCTATGAATGGTTCCTGAGGTTAAATCTTAAAATCCATCTACATTGTTGTAATGAAATGTTTATAGATGCTCTCCCATTCTCAATCAAAGTAGTTCATCAATGGTTGCCTTAAAAACTGCACAAACAAACGTCATCCACCCCTATGTTGAACTAAGATGACGTCAATCTCCTTGTGAATCCAAGGCTAGGGTGTTCCTCCCCTCTGAAGCACACTAATCTAAGACGATTTCCTTGAGAAACATGGACTAAGATGACGTCATCTCCTAGAGAAATACACTAAGCTAAGATGATATCATCTCCTTATGAATCCAAGGCTAAGGCATTCATCCCCTCTTAATCAAGTTGAGCAAAGATGACATCATCTCCTTGTGAGTCCCCAAGGCTAGGATGTTCCTCCCCTGTGAAGCAGAGTACGTCAAGATGACGTCACCTTCTTTTGAAGCCAAGGTTGGGGTGTTCTAGTAAGCCATTTGCGACATAGTAAGCCATGTCACTTCATGAACCGAGAAGGTCCCTCATCAGTGATGACCTACACACAAACGTCATCTCCTTCACTGACAACTATCTAACAAAGAACCATCAGAGATATTCTATTAGGATGACATCATCTCCTTGTGAATCCCTGACAAGGGCAATCATCGGTACTAGCATGCACAACTCATGGCCTTCAGGAGCAACTAACTACCAACACACTTAACATGTCATCTCTATGTATGTTAGGGATAGAATGACGTCATCTCCTTTCAATCCATAAGATAACTTTTTGGAATAAAACATGACATACTAAATGTTCCCACCATAAAGGTTGACAAATGCAAGGCACATGCCTTCTATAAAAACGATACTCTTGATTGACCAGGTACCAATGATGAGATGCATAAAAAGAAAATTAATTTAAAATTCTAAACATGGACATACTTAAAAGAGTCTTCATTTCTATGAAATTAGCATGGTATACAATTTGCTGGAGTTATCCAATTAATGTTGTGCGACTCAGACGGGGAACAGAACCAAGATGCAGACCGTCTTTATAAAGAAGGCACTGAGCAAGATATGGGGACTTGGATAGATGTTGAAGTGGAGAATGGGTTGGTTCAAGCTATCGAACAATGTGTTTTCATTTAAAATTTCTGGGCTTTTTTGTTAGTATTGTTTCATGTTATGTATATAAGTTGCACTTTTTAAACTTTTTTGACCAAACAGTGAAACTTTGCTTTCGATCCTGAGTTGTTTTCCTCACAAAGGAGGCTTAGGTGTTCGAACATCTTTTCCATACTATGATTTTCGCTGGAAACCGAAATAGTGTCTACTACCTGGTTCTTGGTTATGAAGCTACAAGATACAATTGAACGTTGTCTTTTCCTTTCCTCCGTTTTGGGTGATTTTCCTTAAAGAAAGATCGGGAGGTGGGAAATGATGAGGAGGACCCTCTCGGTGTTTTGAACATGCTGATAGGTGAATATGCACACTCTATTTACCTTAGCTGAAACTTCTTCTCTTTCTGAAAAGGGAGAAACACAGTTCTCTGGAATGCTTTTGCATATACTATGTAACTTTCTATACTAATAGATGGTTTGATTTTTTTTCTGTGGAAAAAAAATAACACACAATTTCAAAATTAAAATTTAAAAAAAAAATGAATATCTTCCTTCAAAAAATTTCTAGTTAACATTGCATCCACATAATAATGGGCTATCCGTTTTGGCTCTATGGAGATTCACTTAGGCAAAGTGGTTATAGATGAGGTCACAAATAGAGTTGGTAGTATGAAATGTTCTATTTCATTCTAATTAATTTTAACAATTATATTAATATAGTTTTATTAATATAAGTATGGAGTATGTGAATAAATGAAAAGAAAATATATTTTAAAAAATTTGAGAAAAAGAAAAGAAAAAAAAAATGTGTATTTAAAAAAAAGAAAGATATTAGATATTATTTTACTAGTATATAAAAAAAGATCAAAAGAGGAAAATCCAACATTAAGTTTGGATAAATTGAAGAATTGGAGGCACATCTCTTTCTAACTAATCCTCCAATATGGTTATTATCCTATTTATTTTTGCACCTCAAAATAAGAGGGGTTTTTGTGACTAAGATTGAGAGAAATTATTGCCTAGATTTCCATTTGAGCACTAAGAATAGACCAAACAACCTGAGTGTATTGTAACTTTCATATTGCTAAGGAATAAAAGTATCGATAAAGTGAATCGAATATATATTTCTCCCATTTGGGTTTCTAGAGTAAACACTAGGATCTTGTGTGATGAATCCATCTATTTATTGTGTTATTTTTTTTCCATAAGTTTTAAATGAAATTACTATGTATTATAATGGCCATCTAGAAATTCTAATCATGTGAGTTTTAATTTAATGGAATTACTCTAAATTTTACTTCATGTATTAATTCTTCTTGGCCATTAAAGAATCTCAACAACCCTATGTTAAGACATTTTTCACTACTTATGGTCCAAGTAGGTCCCTAAGTGAAAGGGTTAGGTTCACTAATAGATAGAATGATACATCCCTATCTAAATTCCCCTAGATATTTCATACATATTAAATTTAAATCACAATGATTGAGATAAAAACTCGATTAAATGATAATTTTTCTTTTCTTTTATGTGAGTTCCAAACAATCATATTCTTGTTCCAACTTTTTATCAATATACTTGGGCACAAAGAAAATAAACAAAATATTCCTCATTATTCATTTACCATAATCAATAATTCAAATTAACATGCAAAAAGAAATCCTAAGTTAATGTTAAGGAAATTAAATCTCCAATCAAAACCTCATTCAAATGTGATCAACAACAAATAGAATACAAATATTTTGCGGGTATAAAGAAGATGGATCTATATATTTAATGATAAAGAAGTAACTACAAGTTTTGTACCTAATTATTGCTATCGTACTTCCTTCACCAAATATTGAATCCTTTCTTTAGCCATGAGTCTTTATCTGTTTATCTATATGATTCTTAAACTTACTACACTATATTGAGATGGTCACAAGTTTTTCATTGGTATTTAACAATAATCCACATTTATCACCAGGAACAACAATGGTCTATATGTAATTTTGAAGGAAAAATACATACTAATGTGTCACATTTTGGCCCAAAGATGTATATTAGCTCAAGTAAACTTATTTTCTCCAAGTTGGTGCCAAATACAAGTATAACATATGACCCAAAATGTATGAGGTTATAGGTGTTAGAAACCAAAACAATATTGGGAGGGGGCTGAATCGATATTGTGGGAATTTTACAGCTTTCTTGCACTAGTAAATAATGCTTGACACACCAATAAGCACTTCAACAAAAAATCATATCAACATCACAAGAATCAATCACTAAAAGCACAAATAAAACACATAAATTATTCAAAATTCTCTTTAATTATTTTCACAAAGACAAGCTTTTGCTTGCTATTACAAAGTTTTATGGCTGCAACCAGAAAGAAGCTACTACTCCCTAATTTATCATTCACTACTAAAAGGAGCTACAACCCCTTATTTATCATCTGCTACTTAAAGGAGCTCCAAGCCCTAAATTTTTACCAGCCATAACTAGAAGGAGCTACAGCCCCTAATCTGCAAGTTGACACTTGCTTGGCCTCCTTTATTCATCTTTCATACAATTTTTTTCAAACTCAAATCATGAAGGCCACTTTCTTTCACAAAAACAAATTATCACCTCAATTATTCACCCCAAACAACATACAATCACCTTCATTGATCTCTTATCACTGACCATAATCTAAAAATGAAAAGTGAAGGTTTCATTAAAAAATTTGCAAGCTAGTTTATGTATTTTGGGCAACACATCGTGGTTGCAAAAGTACACAAACTTAATTTTTTTTGCAGATTTTTAACAATTAAAAGAGGACAAAAATGTAGCATAAAACACAAGAAAATTGATAATGGAGCTCACCCATCTTGCACTATGTCTCTGAGTCCAGCTTCCAGTGGTGCCCACTTTATTATATGCTCAAATTCTCAATACATCAACATGCAAGCTTCAATCTGAAAAAATAACACTACCATTGTGTCTAGAATGCTCAAAAACCCCCATCTAGGCTCTTCTTGAGCTAAAAAAGTCTTAAAAATGAGAAAGATAGCCCCCTTTTCCTAAACTGGTCTACCACTGCCACATATTGTCTCTCGAATCAACAAATTTAGCAAACAATTGGCCTATGACCTACTGGTTGGGTGTTTGATCCTCACCCATAGAAATTTGTTGCATGGTTTGTTTTATATATAATATTTTTTTTTGTTAATGGGTTGTAGCCCCCGCCCTTCTGCTCTGCTCCCGGTTCCCTGTCGCCACATGGCTACAGGCCATGGGTGCGATTGGTGTGCCATGCACCCCAACCATCGTACGCTTCATCATTGGTCGTATGCCATATAATATAACTATGGCCCACCCACTACCCCAAACCTCTTGGCCGGTGGTAAATAAATACAAGCCACCGATAATGGTTTAACAAGTGACATGTTTGGCATAACGATTGGGCGTTGGTCTGTTGGTTGAGAGTTGATGCGTTTGATTCCTATAGAGGCTTGTCGGTTGGTCAACCAAATTTTTGCGCCATCCAAAGTGACATGTGGTGCCCTGGTATTGGGCCACGTGTCACTTTGTGATTGGCCCATATCACAAAACAACAACCAAATAAGAATGTGCCACATGTCCTTGTATGATTGGCTAAATGTCGACTCCTGATTGGCCCCCTTCTAACATCCGTACTTCCTAGTCAAATGATAATGTCAGCACCACGTTAGTGTGTTTGCGTTATGACTAATGTGTTGTCCTTGATGGAAACCTACTTGATAAAGTAGTCAACGTTATGATAACATGATGAATATGCAGGCTGGTACATATATGATAGGTGAGATGGACAAATGAATGTCGAGTTCAGAGACATAGGAATGATACAGATACAGTTTAAGAAAGTATACATGGGTCTTGTAAATCAAGGTCGTGTACATACGTAGGTGTGGTGAAGAGAAGTTGCATACATGATATTCCGCACCATGGTAGTTGGAATACCTGGGGTCTTTACCATGGTATTGACCCATAATAGTGAGTGTGGAAACGAATATTTGATCTCGTCAAAGAATACCATCGACATTACTAAGGGATTGGCCTAAGGTATTGGCTAAGACTTATGCTATATAAGGAGATGGAGATCAAAGTGTTATGTGTGTAAGTGATGGATTGATTATGAATGATTTAATATGAAACAAGTGTGCACTAAGGAGCAAGGAGAAGACATAGATCTGAAAGATCTGAAGTGTGGTGTCATATGTGCTTGTTTGATTTTCTTGTTGAAAATGTCTAATAGTGATAGATCTGTGGTGATTATGATACTCTGACATGAATCTGTGACAATAACGTTTGCGAATTATGTGTTGTGGCTGCAGAAAATGTATGATTCAGTGATCATAGATATGCACGTTGGTTTGCCTCTAAGAGGTCACGTACATACGTGGATCTACTTCTGGCTAGTCGTGTATACATTCTGCGAAAGTTCATAATTTGTATGCAAGTGTCAAGAATGGAAGGGACTCAAGATCCAACATCCTTTCCTTTTCCGACCTTGGAACCTCGAGGCAACTTCTTCCTAGTGTCTTAATGTGAACTACAAGTGACATGTATTATTAATCGTCTTCTTCCATGGGCGTCTTGTCTATTTATTTTTCTCTTGGTGAGACATGTTGTGGATCTCCTCGGTTGTGGAGTATAATTTTTTGTGTAGTGAAATGGATTTAATTTAGTTGTCCTAAGATATCCCTTCGACGTTGATTCTTTGTCCTAATGAGGCCTTGGTGATGGCTCTAGAATTTTTGTTACAGTTTAGCTTGTGGCAAGGCACCGTCATTGTCTATATATTGAGTCTCTTGGTGCCTTAGTCCAAATGCCCTCTTTCCATCCAGATTCAAAAGTGTGAAGAGTTCTTACGAAAGTGTTAAATTATTAGGTATTGGGTCCTTGTTTTGAGATGGAAGATAATTTGACTTCCCCAAAGATAGTCAATGCCATCATAATGCTCGACAAACTTTTGGAAGTGGCTCAAGCAGTTTTTGGTGTCTTTAAAGAAATTAGAGGATATGGTAGACCAACAGAGGTTCTCTTTTTACTCTTCTTGGAAGCAAAATTATTAAGACATCATGCAGATTTGGAGCATTCACTTGAAGGTCTGCAAAAGGAGGTTCATTACCTTTGTGCTTGCGTGTCTGCATTAGAGGTCTCCATGAATGTAACCGTGGAATAGGATTTGGGAGGAGTTGGTTCAAGTGCCACTACAGAAAGGAAGATAACATGTCACTCGAGGAGATTTGATGCTGCTAGTCAAGGTTGTTGTT
Organism: Pinus albicaulis; assembly: GCA_034641835.2. Taxonomy (NCBI): domain Eukaryota; kingdom Viridiplantae; phylum Streptophyta; class Pinopsida; order Pinales; family Pinaceae; genus Pinus; species Pinus albicaulis. The sequence goes on along the minus strand of CM076572.1, from coordinate 1,467,354,017 downwards.
GAGGTCTGAGTTGCTAGGTGGGGTTTGATGTGGTTCATTTCCCTGTTTCCCTATGATATTATGTAAATTTTGCTATATACTCGGGTCCTTTTGTAGATTTTACAACGGTTGTATTTTTAGTATAGAAGGCTTTGCATCCCTAACATTAGTAAAGATTTTGAGTAGTTTGATAATATTAGAAATCTTGTGACAAAAATTTTATGAAAAGGTTCTGACCCATTTCCAACTTTTATTAATATCAAATCCCTTATTTGTTTCTTGAATTTAAAAATAAAAATAAAAAATAAGTTGAGATATTTCCTATTCAAAAATAAATGCAATTCCTTACCACACTCTTTTATAAAATCTTAAAAAAACCTTTATATTTAAAAGTTGATAACTAAAATATGCATAATTTATAAAAGAAAATTAAAATAATTGTTTTTTAATTTGAAGATGTATATAAAGTAAATTCAATTTCATATAATATAATAATAGTTTTATTTTATGAAAAAAACAATTAATTAATTAAAAGATGGTCTTTGTGAAATATAAATAAATAAAAATATCTTTCTTAAAAACTACAATCAAATTATTTTAAATATTAAAATTTTATGGACACTACTAATATCCAAACTTTAAAATTATATTGACAAAAATTACCCCACTAAACCCATAGTTACCTAATGGAAACATAAAACCCATTTGTCCATTGAATCTATATAAATGGTTCCCCACGTTGAATCTTAAAGTCCATCTACCATGTTCTAGTTGTAATGAAATGTCTATTGATGTTCTCCCATGCTGAATCAAGGTAGTTCATCAATGGTGGCCTTAAACACTTCACAAACAAACGTCATCCACCCCTATGCTGAACTAAGATGAAGTCAATCCCCTTGTGAATCCAACGCTAGGGTGTTCCTCCCTAGGTAGCACACTAAGCTAAGACGGTTTCCTTGAGAAACTAAGGCTATGGGTTTCCTCCCCTATGGAAATACACTGAGCTAAGATGATGTCATCTCCTTGTTAATAACCTCTAAAGCATACTAAGCTAAGATGATATCATCTCCTTATGAATCCAAAGCTAAGGCGTTCATCCCTTCTAAAGCAAGCTGGGCAAAGATGACGTCATCTCCTTTTGAGTCCAAGGCTATTCCCTGTGAAGCAGGGTAAGTCAATATGACGTCACCTTCTTCTGAAGCCAAGGTTGGGGTATTCTCAGTGGCTTACAAACACACGTCACACGCTCACCTCATGAACCCAGAAGGCTAGGGCATTCATCTCCTCTGAGCAAACATGACGTCATCTCCTTGTGAGTCCAAGGCTAGGGTGTTCCTCCCTTGTGAAGCAGAGTAAGTCAAGATGATGTCACCTTCTTCTGAAGCCAAGGTTGGGATGTTCTCAGTGGCTTACAAAGACACGTCACACTCTATTTGAAACATAGTAAGCTAGGATTACGTCACCTCATAAACCCAGAGGGTCCCCATCAGTTATGACCTACACACAAACGTCATATCCTTCACTGACCACTGACAACTATCTAACAAAGAAGCCCCGGACATCACAAAAGAGACAACTTCTACAAAGAAACCTCAAACATCACGATCTCTATGAGACATATTCTATTAGGATGACGTCATCAGTACTGGCCTACACAACTCATGGGCTTCATCTCATGAGCAACTAACTACCAACACACTTTAACATGTCATCTCTATGTATGACGTCATCTCTTTTCAATCCACAAGGTAACTTTTTGGAACAAAACATGACATACTAAATGTTCCCTAATGCAGGGCATATGCCTTCTATAATAGGAATGTCGAGGTTAGAATTGACCACGCACCAATCATGAGATGCATAAAAAGAAAATTAATTTAAAATTCTAAACACGGACATACTTAAAAGAGTCTTCATCTCTATGAAATTAGCATGGTATACAATTTGCTGGGAGTTGGTAGTATGTAGTGTTTTATTTCATTTTAATTAATATCAACAATTACATTAATATATAGTTTTATTAATATAAGTATGGAGTATGTAAATAAATAAAAAGAAAATATATTTAAAAAAAAATTGAGAAAAAGAAAAGAAAAAAGAAATGAAAGAGGAAAATCTAATATTAAGTTTGGGAAATTTAAGAATTGGAGATGTATGGCTTTCTAATTAACCCTTCAATAAAGTTATTATTTTATTTATTTTTGCGTTTCAAAATAAGGGGGGTTTTTGGCTAAGATTGAGAGAAATTATTGCCTAGATTTCCATTTAAGCACTAAAAATAGACTAAATAAACAACTTGAGGGTATTGTAACTTACAAATTACTAAGGAATACAAATCTCGATAAAGTGAATGGAATATATATTTTTCCCATTTGGGTTTCTAGAGTAAACACTAGGGTCTTGTGTGATGAATCCATCTATTTATTGTGTTATTTTCTGTCCATAAGTTTTAAATGAAATTACTATGTATTATAATGGCCACCTAGAAATTCTAATCATGTGAGTTTTAATTTTATGGAATTACTCTAAATTTTACTTCATATACTCATTATCCTTGGCCATTAAAGAATCCCAACAACCATATGTTAAGGTATTTTTCATTACCTATGGTCTGAATAGGTCCGTAAGTGAATGGGTTAGGTTCACTAATAGATAGAATGATATATCCCTATCTAAATTCCCCTAAATATTTCATACCTATTAAATTTAAATCGCAATAATTTTGAGAAGAAATTGATTAAATGATAATTTTTCTTATCTTTTATGTGAGTTCCAAACAATCATATTCTTGTTCCAACTTTTTATCAATATACTTGGGCACAAAGAAAACAAAAAAAATCTTCTTCATTCTTCATTTACCATAATCAATAATTCAAATTAACATTCAACAACAATCCTAAGTTAATGTTAAGGAAATTAAATCTCCAATCAAAACCTCATTCAAATGTGATCAACAACCAATGGAATATAAAGATTTTCACTACAAGGTAAAGACTATATAGCGAAGGTTATAACATAGATTTTTAGCGTTATAAAATTGGCCAAAATTGTCAAAAAATAATTTGCTACAACATTCGTTTTTGGTAACGGAGGTTTTGGCGGAGCTTCTAACGGAATTTCAATACAACTAAAAAAACTAGGCGGGAATAGGTTATTATGGATGTTTTTCTCATTGGTGCGTTATTTAGGTGTCAACACACTGGTGCGTTTTAGAGTAAAGGCACCAGTCCTGTAAACCTACGAAGCATCAAGACGGAAAACAAATAAAGGATGCCCCGAGACGTTTAGAAATGTCCCAGTGCGTGTCATCCAGGCGGTCAACCCGGGGCGGTTGAAGGTACATGCACCGGGCCGTGAAGTTCTAGAACTGCACTGGGCGCACTGTAGGTGGTACAACTCACTGAGCAGTGCTAATTGGTATTGGGATTTGTGCGGTGCCCATAGGTCATATCAACGCATCGGTTCGTAGTATTATAGAAACACACCAGTGTGCAGTATCTCACAAACGCACTGATTGTTCTAATTCGTATTAGTATTTGTGTGGTGCCCATAGGTCGTACAAACGCACCGGTGAGTAGTCTCACATAAATGCACCAGTGCGCAGTATCGCACAAACACGCCGAGAGTTATAATTGGTATTGGTATTTGTGCGGTGCCCATAGGTCGTAGAAACACACTAGTGCACTTTATCATATAAATGCACCGATGTACAGTAACTGACACACACCGGTGTACAGTAACTGACATGCACCGGTGTTCATTTTGTATTTTTTAGAAACATCGACCTATGATAGTGCAATTATTGTGATTTTTAAAAATTCATTATTCATTAAAATTCGACACATATCTTATAACAATATTCATATCAATTAAATTTTTATTAGTGCATTTGAATGTGATGTTTGGATTAATTTTTTATATCATATCATAATTATTGTGATTTTTTAAAATTCATTATTCATCAAAAAACGACACATATCTTATAACAATATTCATATCAATTAATTTTTTATTAGTGCATTTGAATGTGATGTTTGGATTAATTTTTTATATCATATCATCAGATTTCACATCTGTTCATTATAATATTTAATCATCCATATGTTTAATCAGTGGTGTTACATTTCATAGTGACAATGGAGAATGCAATAGAATAAATTAAAACATATTTTATTATATATATATATATATAAGACACTCTTTGTCATACAAAATGGGATAGTTATTGCTATTTCTTTGTCTTTCAATTGGGACACTATGTCCATTACATTAAACAAAATGTATGATTTCACAGACAAATATTTCAAAAAATACAACGCCTTGCTTTGATATCCAAGCATAATGATCATCATTCTTCGCTTGAACTATTGTCATTGCTCGAGCTACTTCCATGACTTGGGTTATTTTGAGGAATTTTTTGTTCACTGTGTTGATTGCGAGAACGAAATTTGGTGCACTTTCTCTTGTAATTTTGACATGTCATGTTGTAGTTCTTCATCTTCATGAGTCATAGTAGAGCCTTCAAAAGGCTTAATGGGTGTTGAATTATTTTTAGGGGGAATTTTAGAACCCAATACTTATATCTATTCTACAATATGCCCTTGGAATCAATTCAAACTGATTTTGTAGGAATTTACAAGGTAAGCTCCTTAGATCAAGAGCCAAAGGTCATCGTTCACAAACATATCACAAATCAGTACACCAGTATAATCACGTGTTTAAAACCCTCTAAGAGGGAAACAGTCCACGGCCTGAGCCAACGTGGCCACTTCAGGCAATTTATTAATATAAAAAGAAAAGTTACATATGTTTCTCTCATAAACGGTTACCGAACAAATGACCCTCCATGCTCTTTAAATAGAGATCATAGACCAATCGGGTGTTAAGCCACAGATCAAGTGTTGTTAATACCAAGGTGAGAGATAATCGTCAGATCAATACAAATCGTGACCATCGGATTATAAGTTACAAATGTACATGGTAAAGAAACACGCTTTACCTAACTCTACACTAGACTAAGTTATTCCTAATTATTTCCTATGTGTCGGAATATCTTAACAGATTTTTCACACAAGACTTATGCAATTCAAAAAACAAATACACACATTTTTCTTGGTTTTAAGGAGCTCGATATTTAAAATTAATTATCTTTGTGATTGCAGATCTTCAATATCTAAAATTTAGCCCTGTAGTACCCTCTAAATCTTCTTTCGAATGCCATAGGTATGACTTGATTTGGATCCTTCAATGCAAAGTTATGCTCTATCTCCCACAATGACCTAATTATGGACTAGTTTAGTATAACGAACTTGTACGGCGTGCCACGTGTCACTGTTTCCTCCTTTGGCTCTGAAATTGATGCACAAGAAGCTAAAGTCCATTTACTTGCATCCAATTTTGACAGAATTCCAATCCAATGCTCATAGAGAGATTTATGATGATTTTCCCACGGTCACCTCTTTAAGGGGAAATTTGGGAGCCTGAAACACCATAACTTCCATAGATCATATCTACGAAAATATTGTGAACCAAGATTTGAAATTTTTACAAGACATTCCTCAAGAGTTCGGCTTTGTGGTGTAAACATTTCGTCTTCTGAACCTTCGTAGAAACAAAGTTATAGTGACAATTCCATTATGACCTGTTTAGGTGAAATTTGGGAGCCTGAAAAGACTATAACTTCCACAGATTATATCTATGAAAATATTGCGAACCAAGATGTGAAAATTTTGCACAATGTTTCTCAGGATTTCGGCTTTGCTTTGCAAACATTTCAACATCTGAACCTTCATATAAAAAAAGTTATAGTGAAAATTCCACAATGACCTGTTTAGGTGAAATTTGGTTGCCTGAAAAAACCCTAACTTCCACAAATCATATCTCCGAAAATAGTGTGAACCAAGACTTGAAATTTTTACACAATGTTCCTCAGGATTATGGCTTCTCTCTATAAAAAATTAAACTTTTGAAACTTCGTAGAAAAAATGTTATAGTGAAAATGCCACGCTGAACTGTTTGGACTAGTGAAACCCTAGAATCCAAAGCTCTGATACCAAATGTTATGAAACCAACTCCAAAAATAAAAGAAAAGAGAGATCAATGCCTTAGAAATCAACCCCTTTGAGGGGGAAACCTACAATACATTACATAAATGAACAATTCTTGGATGAAACAAATGACAAAACCTTCTTCTATATATAGGAGTCCATGGGGTCACAGTATAATCCTAACTGATCTAACAATAATAATGTAAGGGCATAATAATAAAAATATTGGGGTTACAGGGGTACAACAATAAAAATAATGGGGTCACACTAACAACAATAAGGGACTATACTAGTATATAGGGACCTGACATGACCATATTACTTTGGCGATAAATTATTATCCTTCTTATCTTTCTTGAGGGACATTTATTTGTATGGTTGTAGTCGTAAAAATACTCATTCTCCTACATCAAAACTTCTCTCGCTGCGATGTTGATCTGCTATTGTTTCATTCAATTTTGTGCCAAATTTAGGTTATCCTTTAAGATTTGGAGAACTTGTTGTTGATTCTCGATGTGATCTTCCATTGCTTGAACCTTAAAATTTTCTCTTAAAGACGATTTGATGGATGGTGAATGATATACATAAAGTGCCATAAATGGGGTAATTTTTGCTATAGTATGGAAGGAAGTTTTATATCACCATTCAACCAAAGGTAACCACTTGACCCATTGTGTTTGTTTATCATATACAAAACAACGAAGATATCCTTCCAAAAAATTGTTCACTATCTTAGTTTTCCCATCAGATTGAGGATGATAAGATGAGCTATGAGCTAGTTGAGTACCCAAACAAGAAAATATTTCTATCCAAAAATTTTGAGTGAAAATTCGATCTTTGTCGCTTACAATAATACTTTGGTTTCCATGTAGCTTTTGAATTGTTTCCATAAATGCAGTAGTAATTGTACTTGTTTTAAATGGATGAGATAATGCACAAAAGTCTGCATACTTGGTAAGTCTATCAACTACCACCATGATGACACTCTTTCCTTCGGACTTAGGTAAACCTGTGATACAATCCATTGAAACCTCCTCCCAACGTTGAATTGGAATGGATAAAGGTTGTAGCATACCCAGGGTCTTAATTGTCTCAACTTTATTTTGTTGGCAAACCAAACATTCCACCACAAAATTTTGAATATCATATTTAAGGCCATCCCAAAAAAATTATTTCTTCACCCTGTGGTAAGTTTTTAAAAATACTGTGAGTCCTCCTAAGGGAGAGGTGTGCAATTCCAAAAGAATTATTTATTTTAGTTTGGAATTCTTACAAATATATAAGAAATATTTGTACCATAAGGAATAATTTTTCCAACTAAATGTATCAGATGTACTGGGATATTGCTGGAACGTTTGAATGAGTTTCCATGCTTTTTTGTCATTCTTCCATTCCTCCCTTGCTTTGGTTATCCAATTTGGTTGGATAATAGAAATAACACAAAGAAATGCTTCCACCTCCTCATATTTTCTTAAGAGTGCATCTGCAACAACATTTAGCTTCTCTTTTTTGTAGATGATTTCAAAGTCATAACCCAACACCTTTGTGACCCATTTTTGTTGCTCCTCTGAAGATAGTCTTTGTTCCAAAAATTATTTAAGACTATCATGATCAATTTTTATCTTGAAATGTCTTCCCATTAGGTAAGGTTGGCATTTATTTAGTGCATGTAGTATTTCCAACATTTCCTTCTCATAAATAGCTTTATGTAAATACTTTCCTTTGATTGGACAACTTTCAAAAGCAATGGATCTTCCTTCTTGCATTAAAAAAACACCAATTCCATTTCCCGAGGCATCACATTCCATAATAAAGGTTTTTGTGAAGTTTGGCATAGCTAATACTAGTGCTTGGCACATTACCTCTTTAAGATGTTCAAAGAACTTAGTTGCTTCAAGAGTCCATGAAAATGCATCTTTATTCAATAACGTTGTTAGAGGTGCTACTATTCTCCCATAATTCTTAACAAACTTTTGATAATACCCCGTTAACCCAAGAAATCCTTGTAATTGCTTTATGATTGTGGGGACTTTGCATTCCTTAATGGCTTTAATTTTTTTAGGGTCTACCTTAACACCCTCCTGAGATACAATTTGACCAAGATATTCCACCTCTTGTACTCGAAAGAAACCTTTGGAGGTTTTTGCATATAATTGTTTCTCCTCCAATATTTTGAGCACCTTGTCAACATGGTGAACATGATTCTTCCAATACCTGATGTAGATTAGTATATCATCAAAAAATACTGACACAAATTTTATAAGGAAGGGTTTGAAAATGGAATTCATCAACCCTTGAAATGTAGAAGGTGCATTGGTAAGGCCAAAAGGCATGACCAAAAATTCATAATGACCCTCATGAGTTCAAAATGTTGTTTTCAGAATATATTTTGTCTTCATTCTAATTTGATGATATCCTGAACAAAGATCCAACTTGGTAAAATAAATTGCTCCATATAATTAATCTAATAATTAATCAATCACATGAATGGGAAATTTGTCTTTAATATTGATTTTATTGAGCTCCCTATACTCCAGAGACATGCGCCATGATCCATCCTTCTTGTGCACCAATACTACTGGAGCGGAGAAAGAACTTTGACTATGTTGAATTATACCAACCTCTAACATTTCTGCAATCATACGTTCAATTTCGCTTTTTTGGACATAAGGATATCTGTAAGGCCTGATGTTTGGAGGAACACTTCCTGGAATCAAATGGATAGCATGATCATGATCATGAATAGGTGGGAGTCCTTTCCAAGTTTCCAACACCTTGGAATGATTGTCCAAAACGTTTTGGAGATATGGAGAAATATATGATTTTGATGTTGGAACTTCTAGTGAGCATAATTGCGCAATTACACCTCGTTTTTATTTCTTCATAATATTTTTCATTACATTAGAGCTTATTTAATTTCTCGGATTCCCTACGATACCCCATAATTCAACTTCCTTTCCTTCCGAAAAAAATTTCAAGAAAATTTCTTTAAAATTAAAAGATATCGTCCCTAAAGATTGTAACCATTGTACTCCTAGTACAACATCAACACCTCCCATTGGAATGGAAATAATTGGACTATTCAATACATATTACTCCATGGTTAGCTTGATATTATGCAAATTTTCAGATCAATTTATAGTTCCTCCATTTGCAACCATCACTTGACACTCTGGTGTTGGGTATAGGAAGAAATTCAATTCCTTGGCTACCTTACAATGAATAAAATTATGGGTACTACCTAAATCAATCAATACTATTACATTTTTCTTCCTGACATGTCCTTATATCTTGAGAGTTTGAGAAGTGGTAATTCCTGCCAATGCATTGCAGTATATGGTCAAACTCATTTCTTCTTTATCTAGGGTTGGTTCCTGGTGTGTATCCTCTTCTTTTGAAGTTTCTTGTTCATTTTCTTCCTCCTCTTCACAATTTATGTAAAATAATTTCTTCTCAACACACTTATGACCTTTAGTGTGTTTTCTATCACAGCTGTAGAAAATACCTTTTTCTCTTTTTTATTCCAAATGCTGTCGTGTCAACATTGTAGGTTATGGAAGTCAAGGAGTAGAAAAACTTCCATCTTTATAGATGTGAGTAGTAGGCTTCCTTGTCGCCATAGTTTTACTTTCAATATTTCTTGCCAACCTGAATGCCTTCTCCTATGAATCAGTTTCCCAAAGGCAAACCTCATGTTGGTTGTTATCCTTTAAAGTCCCTATGAAGACATCAATATTGTGTTCCTCTAGAATATTATTTACCCTTATATTCAATTTTTGGAAGTCCTCAATGTGCTCCACGATTGAACCCTTTTGTTTGAGATTTATCAATTGGTTAAAGAAGGTGTTTCTCTTTGTATCCTCATAATTGCTATCAATTCCTCCATAAAAATTGAACAAGTGACAATTTTTTTATGAGATTAAAGCCATCAATACCATACAAATGTATTTTGTTCAAAATATAAAGTTGCAATGTGTACCTTTTGTGTGTTTTTCACATTATGGAGATCAAAATATTTCTCCATTTGTAGTATCTATGTTATGGGATCCTTGTGTTGGGTCCCCATAATTTTTCAGATTGGCAAGACCAAATAGACAAGGGTAACATCAAACCAAATTTGGAGTCCTAGGACCTAGCCCTCCTGGACTCAGAGAGGGCTCTCTCTATGTTTGTATAAAAGATATAACTTGTTTGACTTAGGATGCTGATTTTAGGCTAGTTATAATGATAGGGTTTTCTTGTTTTGTTTTGTTTGGTTGGGTAGGTTTTCAATAAGAACATATAGAGTAAGAGAAATTCAAACCATTGGGCTATGGAGTCTGTGAAAGGCTTGAAAAGTACAACAATGAATCAAGGGTGTTTCATAGGGAAAGTAAACAAAGCCAAATGGATCTTAATCGCTTAGGTGGATATGAAATGAACATTAAATTGTGAATTTAGTAGGTTTAAAGGGAAATTAAGAATCCTTTAACATATGAGAACAAGAAAAGCCTTTAAGATTAATATGCTTGAGAAAGAACCAAAGTGCAGGGAACACCATAAACCTCTTTGACTAAACCCTAGTAAATAAACTTCAAGACAACAATATAGTAATCATAGCCAGAAGTTAAGAATTCTCTAATAATTACTTTCAAACAAAGGGAACATTTAAGGTAGTAGTTCAGTGAAACTAAAGAGAATTTAAGAATTCTTTAATCAAACTCAGCAGAGGAAAACATAAAGATAAATGATGCAGACAAAAATAGGGTGCCAATATAGCATATCCTACTCTAAATTTTTTGTTCTTCTATCAGAGAAAGGATGAAACAATATGAAAAATAAATGAAACAAATACTAAATTAGAAAAACATCACCATTAACCAGGTTCATGAATCCCATGAATATTCTTGCTCCATTGATGCTCAATCCAAAGCAATCGCAACACTCCAAAGCCAATTTCTTCAATAAACTCAAAGTCTATATCATATTGAGCTCAACAATCAACCAACAATCACAACGAGGCTTAAATGTAGTATTTAACTGCCAAAATGGTTATTACATCATAAATTCATTTTACCATTGAGATCATGCAAGGCCCATGGCACAAATATCCCAAACTCATTAAATGCAAAAATAACTTCTAACATAACTCCTCAGATAATTTTAGAGATATTTGTCCTTTAAACCGTCAAAATATATTTTTCAATAAATTCTTGTGTCTTTTTTTAACTTTCTGGCAAGGGCGTAGTGTCATGACAAGGGCGCAGTGCTAGGCCAAGGGCGCAATGCCAAAACTGGAAAAATTTCCTTTTTGCAGCTAAGATTTGGAGGCCTTCCCGGTGTCCAAATGAGCTCCATGATAGGTCATTGGAAAGCCTGTCCTATCTAGTTTCCAAATTGGCCTTTGGTTTACAGAATGGTGTGCAGGTTTCTACTCAAAAATCCATTCTCCCAAGAATGCTAAGGGTGCAGTGCCAGTGCTGAAAAGAGGGCAGAAATGTGTTTTTTAGCTGGTTTTTGGCCCTTTTGATGGATCAATTCTGCTCCAAATGACCTGAAAATTTCTGAGGGTGATGTGCTAAGCATGAGAAACATGAATATGTAAACCTTTTCTCAATTTAGTTCCCCAAAAAAGAGCATAACGCCAGTGGCGCTACACATTTGGCCCTACAAGAAATTCTTATTAGAATCTCACATGAATTCATGAATTCTTATAATCAATTAACATAATAATCATAAATTCATGTGAATATTTCATGTGAGATTCTCTGTATGGTATTATTGTTTGGTTAAATAATGGAATGGTAGCATATGTCATGTCAATTTGGAGGTTTCTTTGGATTTTGGCTCCCCATGATCTAGATAAAAGCATGCCATACTTCGGGGGAATGTCAACCACTACAATGTCCATGACTAGGCTCTTAGCTGGTATTTGTGCCAGATTGACACATAGATCCTTGATCAGGCCTAGAAATTTAACTCTACTTGAATCAAAAGAGTATAAGTCTTCGTATGGTTTGGTTATTTCGAGGCCTAATCCCTCCATCACTACCTTTGGCATGAGTTTGTGTGAGGCACCGGAGTTCAACATAACATTGTGTAGGATTTTGTCATGGATGTTTAAACTGACATAGAATGGGGGCACAACTCCCCCTTGGAACTTTCCCTCTACCTCTTCTCCAAACAACAACTCTGGCTTGTCATTAGTCAGATTCAGAGTATCGGTGTCATTTCCCATTTTTAAAGATTTCAAAACTTGAGATCTATATACATCCTAAGTCACTAGTTCAGTAAGGGGTATGGCTATTTTGATCTTGGAAATTTCTTCCTCAATACTAAATGGTGTTTTTATTCTTGGTATATTTATATCAGTTTTATCATACATTGTCTTTTAAGCAACTTTAGCTTGCTGAGTTTTATTTGGGACCTTAGTTAAAGCAGTTTTTTCAGGGCCACTAGTTGATGTACTAGGGCAGCTTTGGTCACCATTATGTTGGTTGATTTTGTTTTTGTTGGGTGTGGAGCCTGATTTTCTTGTTTATTTTGTATCACAACGTTGGACCCCTATACCTTAATGGGGCGGCAACGCCACCCGTAATTAAACACTGCCTGGGGGGTCCAAGGGGGAGGCTGTGACTTTATGGAGCCCCCCCCTTGGCGGGGGGTTTCAGGGGCAGTGCCCTAGAAGCTAAAAACAGAGGTAAAGTTGTCTTGTAAAAGTATAGTAATTTCTAGTCAATCTGGGCCGTTCATTACACAGATGATCTGACAGTAGAAGTTATGTTTAGTTTAGGGTTTTTTGCCCTAGAAGGAAACCCATTTCTTGTATGAGGGTATTTTATTGTGGCTGTGTATGGTATGTGTATTATCAGAGCGAGAAACAGATAGGGAGACTGTGAGAGAGAATAGAGGATATTACAGCGGATCTATTGTAGGTTGTGTCTCTTCATTTTGTTGGATAATAGAAAGGAAGGACTGGCTGTTCGGGGTGGACGTAGCCCAAACTGGGTGAACCACATATATCTGTGTCTCTCTTGTTTTATGTGTTTTGTGTGCTTGTATTTTCTGCATATTTTAAGTGTTGCATTGCTTTGTAATATATAATTTTCTAACAATTGGTATCAGAGCAGAAGGTCTATTTGGCTGATAAACTCGCAGGAAAGAAGAGTTCTTGGTTCGAGTGGGAGCAATGGCGGAAGATGGTAAGTTTAGGGTTGAGAAATTTAATGGCCAAGACTTCCTACTGTAGAAGATGCAGAGGGAAGATTATTTGTATCAGAAATATCTGTACCTACCATTGAGCGGAAAAACAAAGAAGCTGACGGTTATGACAGACGCAGAATGGGAGATTCTTGATAGAAAGGCACTCGGAACAGTGCGGTTGTGCCTCGCGGTGTCGGTAGCCTTCAATATTTCGAAGGAAACAAAAAAAGAGGCTTTGATTAAGGCATTGGCGAAACTATATGAAAAACCCTCGGCCTCAAACAACGTATTTCTTATGAAATGATTATTTAATATGAAAATGTCGGAAGGTGGATCTGTTGCAGATCATTTAAATGATTTTAATATAGTTACCAGTTAGTTAAGTTCTGTAGGGGTAAACTTTGATGATGAATTTAGGGCTCTTTTATTTTTGTGCTCATTTCTAGAAAGTTGGAACAGTTTAGTTATGGCAATCAATAACTCTGTCTCTGGATCTAGTACTTTAAAGTTTGATGATGTTGTCGGTGCTATCCTTAGCGAGGAAATGCGATGGAAAAGCTCCGGTGAGACATCGGGTAATGCTTTGAGTGCAGAGTCTAGGGGAAGAAGAATGGAAAGAGGAAAGAGCTCAAGATATTGCAGTAAATCAAGGAAAGGAAGATCCAAGTCTAGATCAGGGATAGTGTGTTGGAAATGTGGAAAGAAAGGACACTTGAAGAAAGACTGTAGATCTCGGAAGGGAAAAGAAGGAGACACACAACAAGAAAACAATCATGAAGAAAATGTGACAGGTGATGTGTTACAAGATGCTTTTATTATTTCTTTCGAAAATTTTACTGACTCTTGGGTTGTATATTTAGGGGCATCATTCCATGCCACACCTGATAAGAAATATTTTCATGACTATGTTCAAGGAGATTTTGGACAAGTTCGTTTGGTTGATGATAAACCCTATAAAATTATTGGAATGGGTAAGGTTCTTGTAAAAAAACATAATGGAAACCAATTGCTATTAAAGGAGGTAAGGCATGTTCCAGATCTAAAGAAAAATCTGATTTCAACAGGTCAGTTAGGCAGTGAAGGTTGTGTGACAACTTTCAAAGATAAAACGTGAAAGGTCACCAAAGGAGCCTTGGTAATAGAAAAAGGAGAAAAGGTTGGTACATTGTATTTATGCAATGGTATTTATAACTCTATTAATGCTTTAACTTCCAAAGGAGCAGATGCAGCATTATGGCATCATAAGCTTAGACACATGAGTGAGAAGGGGATGAAGATTATTCACTCAAGAAATTTGTTTCCGAGTTTGAAGAATGTTGATTTGGATTTTTGTGAGAATTTCATTTATGGAAAACAGAAGAGAGTCAGATTTCTCAGAGTTGGGAAAGACAAGAAGAGCGAAAAATTAGAGCTTGTGTATACAGATGTATGGGGACCTGCTCAGGTATAATCTCTTGGTGGCTCTTGTTATTATGTTAATTTTATTGACGATGCAACTATAAAAACTTGGATTTATTGTATTCAAATAAATCTGATGTATTTGATATTTTCAAGAAATGGAAAGCTTTGGTTGAGATTGAGACAGGAAAGAAGTTGAAGTGTCTCAGACCAGACAATGGAGGGTAATATTGCAACAAAGAGTTTGATAGGTACTGTTCAGAGCATGGAATTCGCAGAGAGAAGACAGTTCCAAGAACACCACAATAAAATGGTGTGTCAGAAAGGATGAACAGAACATTCATGGAGCATTCAAGGTGCATGAGATTGCATGTAGGATTGCCTTTACAATTTTGGGCAGATGCTGTAGATACCATTGTTTATCTAATAAACATAGGGCCTTCAAGTTCCTTGGATGGTGGTATTCCAGAGGAAGCATGGACAGGTAAAAATTTAAACTACTCTTTTTTAAAGCCTTTTGGTTGTGAGGCCTTTGTTCATATTAATAAAGAAAATAGAACAAAGCTTGAGGCAAAATCAAAGAAATGTACCTTTATTGGGATTAGGAGTAGAGATGTAATATTCAATAAAAAGGTATTGTATAAGAATCAATTGCAGGAAAAGAAACAGGAAAAAGAAAACAAAGAATACACAGTTCTTGATGAGATCACAGAAAAGGTAAAGATTCCTGAGAATAATAATAATCAAGAGCCACAACAACAGAAACCACCACAACAGCAACAAGCACCTCAAACACCTGAAAGTGGTGTTAGAAGATCTACCAGGATAAGTAGACCCCCTGAACGATACTCTCCTTCATTATATTATTTATTGTTGACTGATTCTAGTGAACATGAATGTTATGAAGAAGCAATGCAGGTTGAAAGTAGGAAGAAGTGGGAGCTAGCCATGGAAGAAGAGATGGACTCCTTAATTCATAACCAGACTTGGGACTTAGTCAGGTTTCCTACAGGTAAAACTACATTGCAGAATAAATGGGTTTACAGGCTGAAGGAAGAAGATGGAGGAAAACAGAGGTACAAAGCTAGACTTGCGGTGAAGGGGTTTGCACAGAAGAAAGGTATTGATTTTGATGAAATATTTTCTCTTGTTGTTAAGATGACTTCAATCAGAACTATTTTAAGTCTTGTAGCAGCGGAAGATTTACATCTTGAATAGTTAGATGTAAAGACAACATTTCTCCATGGAGATTTGGAGGGAGAGATCTATATGGAGCAGCCAGAAGGATATGAGGTCAAAGGGAAAGAAAAATTAGTGTGTAGGTTAAAGAAGAGCTTGTATGGCTTAAAACAGGCTCCAAGGCAGTAATATCTAAATTTGACAAGTTTATGCCTGAACAAGGTTATACTAGATGTCACTCTGATCATTGTGTTTATCTGAAAAGGAAAAATGATGGCAACTATATTATATTGTTATTTTATGTAGATGACATGCTTGCTGCAAGGTCAAACATGCAGGAAATAAATGTGCTCAAAATAAAATTGGCAAATTCATTTTCAATGAAGGATTTGGGAGCTGCAAAACAAATCCTTGGTATGAGAATAACTAGAGATAGGAAAAATCACAAATTAACACTGTCTCAGAATGAGTACATACAAAAGGTGTTTAAAAGATTTAATATGCAGAATGCAAAACCAGTTAGTACACCTTTTGCTAGCCATTTCAAAGTTAGTAAGGAGATGTGCCCCAAGACCCAAGAAGAAATGGACTATATGTCTAAAGTTCCATATGCATCAGTAGTTGGAAGCTTAATGTAGCCACAATGGTGCACGAGCACGATATTGCATGTAGTGGGAGTTATGAGGTACATGAAAGAGGTACATGAATAATCCAGGAAAAGAACATTGGATGGCAGTAAAATGGATTCTTGAATATTTGAGAGGTACCACAAATCAATCATTATGCTTTGGTGGTTCAAACATTGCTCTACAGGGATATGTTGATGCAAATATGGCAGGTGACAGAGATAATAGGAGGAGCACTACAGGATATGTATTTACTGTAGGTGGAACAATTGTCATTTGGGTTTCAAAAGTCCAAAGTGTTGTTGCACTTTCAACAACAGAAGCAGAGTATGTTGCTGCTACAGAGGCTAGTAAAGAAATGATTTGGTTAAAAATGTTTATGGATGAATGGGGTAAGAAGCATGATATGGGCATGTTATACAGTGATAGCCAAAGTGCCATCCATCTTGCAAAGAACTCAGCATTACATTCCAGGACTAAACACATATAGCTCAAGTACCATTTCATACGGTCAGTATTGGAAGATGGACAGTTGAAGCTGGAAAAGATACACACTAGCCAGAATCCTGTAGATATGCTAACAAAAGTTGTAACCAGGGATAAATTGAGAACATTCTCAGTTTCAATTGGTCTTAAAGGATAACGATGAAGATGAGAAATAGCCAGGTCCAAAGAGGAGTCATTGTCCAGCAAATGAAGCATTGGTGGAGTTGCTACAATCAGTCTCCAAGTGGGAGATTATTGGGTGTGGAGCCTGATTATCTTGTTTATTTTGTATCAGAGCGTTGGACCCCTGTACCTTAATGGGGCGGCAACGCCTCCCATAACTAAACACTTCCTGGGGGTTCTAGGGGGGGCGGTTGCGACTTTATGGAGCCCTCCCCCTGGTGGGGGGTTTTGGGGGCAGCACCCCCGAAGCTAAAAACAGATGTAAAATTTCCTTGTAAAAGTATAGTAATTTATAGTCAATCTGGGCCATTCATTAGGCAGATGATCCGAAGGTAGAAGTTATGTTTAGTTTAGGGTTTTTTACCCTAGAAGGCAACCCCTCGATTGTATGAGGGTATTGTATTGCGGCTGTGTATGATATGTGTATTATCAGAGCAAGAAACAGATAGGGAGACTGTGCGAGAGAACATAGGATATTACAAAGGATCTGCTGTAGGTTGTGTCTCTTCATTTTTTTGGATAATAGAAAGGAAGGACTGGTTGTTCGGGGTGGATGTAGGCCAAACTGGGTGAACCACATATATCTATGTCTCTCTGGTTTTATGTGCTTTGTGTGCTTGTATTTTCCGCATATTTTATGTGTTGCATTGCTCTGTAATATATAATTTTCTAACAATTTTTTCTTTGATCAACATTCTTAGCCATGGTGTTTGTATTTTTTGTTGTCTTCCTAGGACTGTTTTCAGGGGTCTTCCTAGCAGAAATTTCTGATTTTTTCCTCTTAGGGATGTCTTGTGTTTTCCCACTTATGAGGTCATACTGCCTATGAACCTCCAAGATGGCATTTTTAAACCCTTGTTTGTATTCTTCAGAATCCTCATAAGTTATTTCAGTTTTGTTTGAGGAAAATAGACCTTGTTCTTCTTCCGTGAGAAAAACAACATCCTCATTATTGGAGTCTATTAGTGTTAGGCCTTAGTTTTGGTCTTATTTTGCTCAAAGAAACTTACTAATCCATCTATTTCCCATCCATTTTCCATTCATTTATTCCATTTTGATATATATTTGATATCTATTCAGGTATTTAATTTTAATTTTTCAATTTCTAAAGTTTTTATGAAAATTTGGTTTTTAGTGCAAAATTGGCAGATTCAGAAATTCCCGTAATAGCTCTATGGTTGATGTGGTTGCAGGACACTTGGGAACGAATTGAATGCATGGATGGACAGCTTGGAAACTAGGATTAAGCCAACTATGCTTAGTTCGAACAGAACAAGCTTTATTAGGCCCATTTGGTTCTAGTCAATCATGACTAGTCATTCAGAAATCCCATAGAAATAGGGCAGTTTTGAGATTCTATGGGATTGGCCATATTTCTTGGGATAAGAATAATGAATTCGACTTAGATAGGTGGATGAGAGTAGATGGGTTTGTTTGAGTAAAAATAGATCAGTTTGTTTCATGAGACTTCTTATTTAAAGCCAAAGCTTTGATGGCTTATGATTATTATTGACTTATTATACTTTTATATTGTGAAAACTTTGGATTGAGGAGTTAATTTGAAGACTTGTGTTGTTATTATTTTGCTGTTCAATGCTATGGATGTGTAACTGAAGTTAAGCTTCTGAGATCATTTATCAAGTGTGCAAGGCAAGGGTGGAAGGGCCCCCATTCCAAGCTAAGTACACTTTCTTGTTAACTAGTTTTATTTCCTTGTAATTTGATGATTGTAGAACTGGTTTTTCAAAGCTTTATTTCAGATTGCGTAATGGTTCATGCATAATGATTGATTTTATTAGTTTATAGTTTATTCATCACTTTATCAAGTTGGAAAAACAGGTGTTCAAGTTGAGCATCCCTTCTACTAAAATGATGAATCACAACTAGTTTCTTTGGTTTGCATACAAGTAGTTTCTTATTGTATTGAGATGAATAAATTATGATGAAATACTTTATGTGTCTCTTAAGTTAAGAGCTTCTTTCAGTAACAATTTATCCATCTTAAGTTCTTAATTTTAATCTCTGATTCATTAAGTGATAGTTGAGGCAAAGGTGGACTTCTTGAGTCAAGAACCATCTCAATATTTTTCCTCTACTTTGAACAAGTTGAATTAGAGTTGTAGGATGTATTGTTTTTAAATTATCTTTCAAGGTTTGATTATATTAGATCTTCACATATAGTGAACTTGCCTCAAAGCATAAACAACCCGGATTGATAATAAATAATTGTGTTAGTTTAGGTACATAAATTAGCTCAACAATTAGATTGACATGATTTTCTTCCGGCTCCTTAGTCTCTCTCTCCTCTTCATATACATAGTTTTCTTGGAAAGGAGGTCTGATTTGCTAGACATTTTCTCTTTGTCTTATTTGAGGAGGGCCCCTTCTGAATTTTTGGTTCCTATTTCTGTTTTGAGGGTTTGTTTGGTTTTCCCTAGGAGGTTCTCTTTCATTCAATTTGATTCTCTCCATCATCCTTTCCATTTTCCTAACTAGACTGTTAATTTTAGCATCAAATGTGGAGGCCATAGTTTCCTCTTTGTATGTAACCTTCTTCTCTGCTCTTAATCTAGCCCTTTTAGCATTTATGTTAGCTTCTACACTTACTGCTCCCCTTTGCATGTCTTCTAAGGTAAGGGGAACTCTTTCTCTAATTGATAAGACATGTCTGGATCAAATCCATCTGGAAATTTTACTAAGGCTAGGCCTTTTGGGGGTTTTATGTGGGGAGGGAGTGAATTGTATACATTATTGAACCTAGTGCAATAGTCTTGAACACTTTCCCTAACATTTATCTTAAGGTTATCATACTCTGATAGGATTTGAAGAGGATTTTTCTTAGTCTCCCACTTGTTTATGAATGTTTGATAAAGGGAAGGGAGATCATGAATGCTATTGGAAGTTAATTTCTTGAACCATTTCTTTGCTTCTCCTCCTACACTTTGGGCAAACATTCTCACTTTTATGGTCTCCTCTTCTATTTCTTGGTAGTCAAATGCATCATTCATCTTGTCTACATGTTGTTGGTCAATGGTAGAATCAACTCCAATAAATTGAGGGATTTTAGATTGGTAGTCTTGAGGCATAGGCAGTTAAGGATGTGGTAGTACGAGGGGGGCATACCATGCTGCCATGATAGGAGGTAATGGAATCCAAGGAGGATTTACAAGAGGAGGGTTTATGAGTGTGGGTGGAGGCTGAAATGGAGTGGTTTGCACAATGGGTGTATGAGTGGGGTTAGTAGATGTACTTGGACCAGCTATCTGAGATTGAGCAGATTTGGAAAGAAAGGAGTCAAAGTGTTGGAGAAGGTGAAAATATGGAGGAGTGGAAAGAGAGGTTTCTCTACTAAGACTCTGATGTAGGTTTGTAGGCTCAAGATCTGTCTAGTCTATCCATTTTTTTGACTTAGTTCTGAGTAGGTTTCTTCTATGGTGTAAGCCAAATTGGGTATCTTGCAAGGATGTAAGGTTTTTAGGGATAGAACTTTCTCTGTGAATTGGTCTAACAATAGTTGAGTCTTCAATATTATATTTTTTCCATAATATTATTTCTTGGTCATGAACTATAGTAGGAGGGTTTGGGTCAGGGTGAGATCTGGTGCAGATTCTTTATGAAGCCAGATTTCAGACCCACAACACAGAGAGGTTGAAAGTTTTTAAAGGTTTTGAAAAACATACCTATCTAAAATATGAATGAATTGACACAGTATGTGGCTGGGTTTTATACCTATTAGGATTTATTAATGCATTCCCAGAGGATTCTATGAGAAACAGTGGAGTCACCAGGTCTACTGGAAAGACAGTGGAGTCACCAAGTGGATGATGCTAAGTGTTTTGAAGATTTTCTTGTTGTCAACCATCAACAATTGAATACCAGTCTAGAGATATTTTTGGGTTTTCTGAGTTCTTTATGTAACACTAAGATTTTTAATGAGTGTTCACTAGTATGTTCACCATGATGCTAGTATGGAAAATCAACCAGATATCATTCTTGGCTAGCACTTGATTTATCTAGGTTTGATAGGGGATTTTTGAGTTTGGAAGGAATATTTGAGCTGTTACTTACTCAGATCTCCAGTATTATCACCATTATGTTGGGTCCCTGTAATTTTTCAGATTGGAAATACCAAATAGACAAGGGTAACATAAAACCAACTTTGGAGTCCTAGGACCTAGCCTTCCTGGACTCAGAGAGGGCTCTCTGTAATATTCCAAATTGGAAATAGCAGCAATGCAAGACATAATAATGTAAAACACATCAAATATGATCATGAAATGAGAGGGATCAATATGCAGCCATCATTTTATTAATATATTAGCATAAATATACAAAAATATCTTGAGGGACAAGCGAATCAAGCAATAAGAACAATCCTCCAATGATCAGAGCAATAAACACATGAGTTGCTGCTACTGTATAGAATGTCGGGAAATAGTGACAACGTTGTATATATTAGTGTAGCTGCTACTGTAACCATACATAAATTTAATATGGCTGATAGATACAAAAGTAATGCCCAGAAGAGAAGATGTGGGCTCTAATACATGATTTCTAGCCAAACCGGAAAAGATTGCTAGAAATACCAAGAAATATACAATGTGAAAAATAACCATGGGGTTGAGATGTCACTAAAAACTAGATATGAATAAAATGAGGCTATGATAGATATGAAATGATTATTTCCTCCTCCAATAGTATTTATAAATAGAATTTTGATCCCTCTACTCAGAAATAGACCCTCCTGATGAGCTCAATGAACCATCCCAACAATTGCCTCCAAAAATATCGCAGTGCAGAATTGTGACTGCGCTGTGAGGGATGGTAGATGGTTGGCTTGATGCCAAATATGTGAAAATATGCCCAAGAGCCCTCCTTTATGATCCTCCAATGGATAGGCTACCTCTCCACTGAAGAACAAGCCCATAAATAACTCTATGTGATCCTCCTTTGCTGCACCCTGCAACACAACCTAACTCTAAATAGAAACTGCATTGTAGCTGAAGGAGGTAGCTTGGAAAAAATGCTGGAGTGAGGAAATGAAGCTCAAATAACCTCTCCTTCCCTGAGGATGAGCTAGGTATTCCCGATTAGGAACACCCTTGTGCTAAACAGCACAACAACCCTGCTAAACAGCAAAGGAATGCAAAGTCTAAGAAGACCAATATCAAAATGATAATCTAAAACATGAATCAAAATGGCTACCATCCCCTCCATATATAGCATGGAAACCTTATCACATTGGTTTCCATCCATACTTGCCACCAAGCTCATGCAAGTTTTCCTCCACTAAAACTGCGTTGTCTTATCATAAAGACCACTCCTCCATGACAATGCTGTTGATTTGGTCAAAGTTGAATGAATCAACATGATCCAATCCATGTTCACACCCAAAGGTGCTTAATCCAGCTTCTTATTCTTCCTCCTTTCACATTAGGAGTGTTATTATTCCTTCTAAAGGGGTTTTATGTGCCTCCCCACCCACTTATTCACCTATCTAGTGATAAAACAAACTATAATATTTCATTTAGATGAAGGCTAAAATTTTAGAATATTACAGTCCTCCCCTCCAAAATGTTGCTTGTCCTCAAGAAACTGTAAAGGTGGAGAAAAATTCCTCCCTTCCTCTTCTTGTGGCCTTCTCATCAATAGCTTCCACCATTGCTCAACATAATTTGCAATAAATATACCCTCCAATGGTTCCTCCCAAGTATGCAAACCTAAATGGTTTACATCATGAAAAAGTGGAAGGTGTAAGTGGAAACCTTCTTGCTTTCCAATGGCATCCTCAAGGTAGGAGTGATGATAAACATAGGGAATCTCACCCACAATGAGAGCCTCCCCTACCCATTCTATCATCCAAATGAAATGAGCCATTATAGGTAGCTCATCAAAGAAATCTTCAACCCCCGGTTTATGCAATGTATTGGGGCTGCATCGAGAGATTATATTTTTCCAGCCAAGTTGTTTCTCTCTCCATTTATGGTAAGTATGGGGCTGCTGCTGATCTGGGGTTGAAATTACATGGCCTCCAATAATGGCCCAAGTTACCCCACCAAACAAATCAGCCATGAAGTGCCTCCTCCCAGAACTCAAGTTCTCCAAATGGCTCCCCCCACATGAAGAAAAGAGATGTAGTGTGGAAATCATGGTTTTCCCATTGTTTCTCCTGAAACATGCAAAATTTATAGTAGGAAGAATCATACTCCCAATGGGCACCCTCAACTATTGTGCCACTCTCCCAACAAAGCTTCCCATAATCATCTCCAACGTATGGAAGCAAAAACCCATGAAAACAAGTTTCCATATGACAACCGGGAGGTGGATCATAGTTCCACATATGGAACCAGCACAGTGCATCCCTTGCCTGCCTTAAAAAAAATAATAAGTGTCTATTCATCCACTTTTTTGTTGCCACAATCATCCTACAAGATAGGATCATGAAAGTAAAATGTGGTGCCAATGGTGCACACCAAGAATAATGTGGCCTCCCCCACAAACCACCGATAGAATGGCCAACATCAATGCTGCAAATGGCCTCAAGTACATGAAAATACAATATAAAATAAGGAAATATCCTCCTTGGTACAATATGTTTCTCATATAAAGTAAATAAGTACAAATCATAATGAAAAAATGTACCTCCTCTACTATGTACTTTGTTCATTGAGCTAAATTGGCTCAACTAAAAGTTCTCCCTCACTCTCCATGAGTAGGGAAGTGGCTATGAAAACCTCTCCATCACCATCTAGGCTATGAATCTCTCCATATGCTGATATATATCCTGCTGGATGCCCTCCCAAGTGAATTCCTCCATCAAAGAATGAAATGCATCAAAGTGCATGGAAAGAAAGTCCACATGTGCTGCATGTAGTAGTTTCCTCTTGAGCTCATAAACTCTAGTCAAGAAGATTCTACCATAAGAATAGATGACCTCATCAACCAACATGTATCTATCATCCCCCTCTGGGTCATCAAGAATCATGCAAGCACCAAGATCCTTGGAGTACTCTACCAAGAGTTGAGACCTCCAATATGGATCAATCCTCCTAGGAGACAACGCTGAAGATCTAAAATGTGAAGCTCCCCACATGCTGCTGTCTTCTCCTTTGAAATCTCTCATGTCAAATTCATCCTCCAAAATTATGCCATGCCCATCTGCAACTTCTCATTCTCAAATAGAAGTGGTGATCTTTGGAAGTTGGCCTCCCATGAGAAGCTCCCATCCAAAAATAATCTCCTAATCTTGGCCAATGTAAGCATGAGTGGCCTCCATCTACTCCAATGTATGGAGGATTAATTCCTCAAAGGAAGTACCCTTAGTTTATATAAATCCATGGAGAAACTCCCTTGCACCATGAAGGTGCCATCCTCCATCATTGCAGCAACTTCTGTCAGCGTATAATATGTAGTGAGAGTGGGTGATGTTGAAAATGGGAGAATGCCTCCCTCCTCTTTGAGTCTATCCCAAACTCTTTTCACTGTACTAGGCTCCTCCAAGGTCTTCATCCCTCTGGAATCTAAGAGTGGTGAACCAAATTGAAAGATGTTTCTCACCAACTCTATATCTGGTGGCCTCCCAGGTGGAATGCCCCCATGTAGTGAGACATCAAAATCTGAAGTGGACTGTATATATGAGTGGACTGATTTGTCCCACTCTTCACTGCATAATACTGTCTCCTTATTTTGTGCAGAAACCTCCTGAAATAGATAAGGGTGAATGCTCATCATCCCTTGATGCTGATCCTTCTTCTCTTCTTCTCCTCCCATCTCACAACCCACAAAAACTGATACATGCTGCTCCAAAATTGTGCTTTGGTTCCCGCATGTTAGATTATTTGGAACTCCTTACAAAGATACAAGGGCTCCTCTAATGGAAGAAATGGCTCCCTCTCCATATCCATGTGGTGATGGATCTCCTCCTGATGGTACAACGTTGTTGGCTCTTCTTTGCTCATCCTCTTCATCAATATGTGAGAATGCCTCATCACCAATGAGAGACCCTTGATCTTGGTCTTCCCTTGAAGGAGGAACCTCCATGTCTTCATCTATAGAAGAGGGTTCTTCAAGAAGTGGGGATCTTGCCCTTGGCAAGGCATCATGCATGTTTTTATCCCCTTCAACAGAAATATGGAGTGGAGTTGGAAAAAAACTCTCCAACTCATGTAAAGGTTTTAAGTTTTTGGGTTCAACACATGATGTTTTACAATGTTTAATATCAAATATTCTCACTAATCTCTTAGTGAACCCTGCATAAGTGTTTACATTTTCATGATAAAATGAATAAGAACTAAAAAACCACCAATCACGGGCCATACCTTTGAGGTTCAGTGCTGCTACTCTAATGGCCTCCTTTTCTAAAACTTGGTGTAGCTGGAAATAAGAATCTAGCTCCTCCACCCAATCTTTGGCTGTGCACTTTGCTGATCCATCAAAGTTGGATAGAAATATTCTACCTCTCTTTCTTCTATTATGGTTACTAGATCTTTTGTCTTCCTTGAGTTGGAAAAACCCTTGGAAGTCCAAGTGCCTTTTGAATCTCCATGATTGAGACTCATACTCCTGAAGATAGTCACTAAAGGTCTCCTCCCTTGGTGCATCTTCTTCCTCCATCCTTCTTGCAGTGAATGTGGGAAATAAACTGCGCTGTGGATCTGCATGTGTGGCTGAATGCTCACACCCATCATGTGAATATATAGGGCTTCCTTCACTTTCAAACCCTTTTGGAAATTTTCTACACCTTGTTAGGGTCTCGTGATTTGGCTGATTGGCAAGTCAAGTGACAGGGTAACATCAAACCAACTTTGGAGCTCAAGGACTTAGCCTTCCTGGACTCAGAGAGGGCTCTCTCTATTCATGTAAGGTATATCTATGTGTTTGATTCTTATGTTTCTGAATTTAAGCTAGTTATGAAGTAGGTTTTTGGTTTTTTTTTTTAGGCTTTTGAGGGAGGAAATAATCGAAGACTAAGATAGATAAAAATATTGTCAGATCAACTGGGCTATGGGGTTGAAAAGGTTGAGAAAGTTTCAAATGGTGATACAAGGTATGTTGAAGGGCCGATTTGATCAAGGTAAAATGGATCTTAAGGTAAAATGAAGTGGGATGGACACTAAATTTGTGAAGAACAAAGGCTTTCAAGCAGAAATAGTTCAATAGCTGACATAAATATGGTAGGGATAACCATTAATCATGATGAATGTAACTACAAACTGATAAATGCATAGAAATAAACATTCAAGCAATACATAGAGATATATGATTCTCTAACTTTAGGAAATTGCTATCAGACTTTGGGGAAAGACAATTAAGACAAACAAATAATTCAAAGCACTATGAGGAAATGCCTAAACATGGTATTTCAAGCTATTGGGCACTTCGAAGTAATATTGCAGAGTTTTAGGCAAAGGGCAAGATCAGTACAAGACCTCTTTGGTTCAACTAGTACAATCAAACAATCAAAGAAAGGTTTCAGAGATGGAGCTATGACTAGCCATGAGTAAGCAGGGCATACTGTGAATCATACTTAGCATGCATAAAACCATAAATGAAACAAGAAAAAAATTTCTTCAGTGATCAAAGAGCAATCAAGATTTCTTTGATATCACTAAGAAGGAAGAAAACATAGAAGCTATAATGAAACAGGAAATCTGAGGTGCCTCCAAGGGCATGTATGACATCTATTCTCTACTGTATTATAGCAACCAAGAACATGAAATATTTATGAAAACTAGGAAGCATAACAGAGAGGGACACTATACCATTTTACCAAGTCAAGGAATCCAACAATAGTCCTCTTTCATCATCCAAAACATTCAAGAAACTATCCAATGCATGAGACAAGTATTTCTTCCAAGTTTGTATAACCATATATTGCTTTATATCATCAAGTTCAGATTTGTTTACAATGAAGTCTCTTGGAATATATAGGCCAAGATGAGGGAAAACCTCCTAGTGCAACTAGCAAGCTCATTGGCCCATCAAAAATATCTGATTTTTTCCTTGAGGCTTTGCAAAGCCCAAGGCACAAAATATCTATAAAAATATCTTAAAAATGCTAAAAAAGGAAATTATATTGACTTTTCCTAACTAACCATGGCCAAAAAAGGCTAAACGCACATTAGGAAAAACCACTTCAGAAAAGTGCATTTTTCACAAAAATACTTCAGAAATATATCAGCAGAAAATCCCCTGTCTTGTGGGCAACTTTTGGAGGCCTTCCTGATGTTGAAATGAGGCCTGTGATGGCTCGTTGGAAAGATCTAGATGTCTAGTTTCTGAAAATAATTTTTTTTTCTCCAAAATGATCATTACAAGCCTATCAAAAACTGACCTGCGTGGAAAAACCCAGAAAATAGACTTTGCTGATATGTGGGGCAGAGTGTTGAAAAAGTGACTTTTTTTCACCATTTTGGGGGACCAAATCATCTTCAATTGATCTGAAATTCACTGAGTAAATGACCCTGAAATTATGGCATCTAATGATACCATTTTCATCCTTTGAGGATATCTCAAATAGAAATGGCGATGCCCATGATTTTTAGCAAAAAGCCCAAAAATGTCAAAAAAACCAAAACTTGTCGAATTTTGCCCAATTTTGGTGAGCATGACCCTCAAGGGTTTTCAGAAGCATGCTGAGAAGTGGAGGCCAAAATTTGGAGCCTTGATGTGTCTTTCTTCATTTTTGGTGCCAGGCGCCTCTTTTGAGCCTCTTTGAGCTTTTCTTGTGTGGATTTCAATTTCCGTCGGGCGAATTGATTAAGCTTCTTATAGTGCCCGATCATCCTTCTTTGAAGGTCCAAATATCTATTGGCCTTTTCCAACTTCTTCTCCAAGTGGTCATTCACCCTTTCAAGCCATGCCTGTCTATTGTCTTCTATCTCTTGGGTTAATAATGTAGTAAGAGGAAAAGATTGGAAAAGGGCAACCTCTTCCTCTTTTTGTTTCTCCAAAGCTCTTCTGAGTCCCATGGTCCTTGGCCTCTTTTTCCTTGGCTAATCTTCTTCTTCACTATCATTGAACTCGCCCATGAGTTATTTCAACTTAATTTGCGCTTTGGAGGCCTCTTTTTGATATTTGATAGCCCATGTCTCATACACCACCATGTGGACACTCATTTGCTTGTTTTGTGTTTGCAGAAAGTGAATGAGGTTTTTAGACCTCTCTAGATCTGCTCTTAGATCATGAATTTGATCTTCTCTATTTATCAAGAGAGACTCTAGGATTCTGGCCTCATTGTCGCTATCATCACTGTTTATTTGAATTATGTCAAAGTCCCTCTCTTTCTCATGGCTAATTTCTTCCTTCTCCTTTCCCTTGCTTTGGGTGGCCTTCTTGGTCTTCCTCCTCTTTGGTAATTCCACAATGGATTGCTTGGGAAATTTCCCTTTGATTTGGAGGGCTCTAGTGACATTTGGAGTTACAGTTCACAACACTCTCTTTCTTGATGTTCGGGGCTTTTTCACCTTTGGAGAAGAAAACATGGCCCCTTGCCTAGGAGAGGTAGCTAGCACATGCTCAATTTGGTCTTTGTCCTTGCTACTCCCCTCATCATCATTGCCACTGTTTTGACCTTCTTCATGAATGCTTTGACTATCACTTTTCATGTCTCTTTGAAGGTTTCCCTTTTCACTTTTGTCCCTGCTTTCTTCAGGACTTTTAGGCTGTGGATCTTCAATGTTTTGTGCTTCCTCCTCATCATTTTTACTGTTGTGAGGGCTACCAATATCCTCCTCTTTGTGGCTGCTATGTTCTTCATCAAACTGTTTCATTTCTTCATCATTTCCCTCCTCACTTTTTTTCTCTTCTTCATGACGCTCTTTTTCATCACTATGCTATCTTTCATTACTGTGTTTTTCTTCACTTTGCTCCCTTTGACTTGGATCTTCTTCACTGTTTTGTTCTTTATCACTATGCTTCCTTTCCTCACTATGCTCCTCTTCATCATTGTGCTGTTCTTCCTCACTGTGTTGTTCTTCTTCATTATTATCTTCTTCTTGATCAATCATGGGAGAATTTAGCTTCTTAGGAATGGGCTTACTAGAAGAAAGAGAAAGATGCTGAGTGGAAGGTGAAGGAGATGCATGGGATGAAGAAACAGTGGCAAAATTGGGATGTGAAATGAAAGTGTCCCAAGAGATTCCCTTCTTCTCAAGTTGATGAAGAATGACAATCTTGATAAGGGAATGATGGAAAAGACAAGCTGGCTGCTGAGAGGAAGGTCTCTTTTGAACAGTGGAAGCCATATTTTCAATACTTCTATGGAGGAAAAAGGGGAGGTTTAACAATTGGGTCCTCGTGAAGTGCATGAGTAGCCAGACATGGTAAGCATAGACCTGGGAAAACCTTCCCTCACATGTGAAATATTTCATGATTATCTTCATGAGGGGAGCATAGCTGGTCAACAGATATGAAAAACGAAAGATTGATGGGCATGCATCCTGATTCTCTGGCTTTAAAAAGGGTTTGTTTGATCTGAGTCTAGGTAGCTCTTCTTTAACCATTTTTCTCTGACATATGGGATTTTGGTAGCTCTGGAAATGGATCTAGGAGAAAACTTGAAATCTAAGCCTGCCAGCTGAAAATGTTTCCCTTGCAGTCTTAAAGCACATAGATGTGTCAAGGGAAGCTAAATTTTCACCTCCTGAACCCTTTGAAAAAACTCTAAACATCAAACTTCATGAAAGTTAAACAGAACTGAAGGATGGGAATTTACTTCCTCAGTTGAAAAAGGTTCATACCTCTTGTGAGTGCCACTTCTGCTATCTTGCCTGGGAGGAATTTTTCTTTGGATACTCTTTGCTGGCTGACCAAGACAAGCCGTTTCAAATGGTTTTTGAAATGGCTTCTCAACACCACACCTTATCATCCTTGTAAGTCACTGTGCTTCTTTGATGTTATTAAACAAGTGCTTGTCAAATGAGAACTAAAAACACTTTGATCACTGTGTTTGAGAAAAGATCTTGAAAAATATATGTTTGGGGTCCTTTGTTGAAGAAGGATCTCTTTTGTTTTGGCACAAAAGATCCTACCCTCAAGCATTGCTCTTTTGCTGTTTACTGCCCTTTAAAAGGTAAAAAAAAACATCTTTCAACTGACTTGAAGATCTTCACAACAGACTCTGTTTTTGGACCCTGGGGCTGCACAAAATTTCACTATCTCACAACACAAAAAGGACCTTTTTTAAACTGACCAAGCCTTCATCTTCTAACAACTGCTTCCCTCTGAGTTTTAACAAACAAAAGCCTTTGCAAAATACTGTTAAGATACTTCTCAAATATTGATTTGAAGACCTCTTAAACTAACCCTGCTCCTTTATAGCAACTGTGGGCAGTCTTAGCTATTTTTATAGCACAGCAAGGAGCCTTCAAATTGGAATAATAAACCTCCCTTTTTCATTGTTTTATCATTTACTAGCCATGACCAAAAATATCCTTTTCAATTTTGACAAACCACCTATCTCCTTTAATTATTGTGTTTGAGAAAAAGACTTAAACAAGGTATGTTTGTGGTTTTTGTTTGAAGAGGAATCTTCCTTTGTTTTGGCACAAACCCCTTTCCCTTCAAACCCTACTCCTTTGTTATCACTATTTTTGAAAGGAAATTAGGGCTCTTTAAGACTGATAAAACACCTTCCTCTATTACTGTATTGATCTGTGACACCCACAGCAACAAAAACTTCTTTGATTTGGCAGATAAGGTTTGTTCTTTGTTAACATTTTCAAGACACCCCTTCAGGAAAATTTGAGACCTCTTCACAACACAAGAAGACCTCCTTCAATTTCGACAAAAACTCTATCTCTTTACCACTGTTTCTCTTTTTTTTTTTTTAGGTGATGAAGTGCCTTTAAAATCACTGTTTCTTCCTAGGGAAAACACAACAAAAACACCCCCCTTTAACTTCAAAATTTACCACGAAGTGAAGAAGTACCTTGAAGAATGTTTATGGGCCTTGTTGATCCTTGATTCAGCTTTCAAAGGTGATTTTGGAAACCTTTTGGGTGAGCGACACGTTTGCAGGAGAAAACGCCATGCAGATGGAGGCTGTCGGGTCTTTTTCAGGCACCGGTGAACGAACACACAGGCATGCTGTGCGCCACTACAGGCGCGCCACGCAGTAGTTAAAACTCTTCGTTCAGGCGCTCACAGGCACGCCGCGCACACCTATAGGCGTGTCACACAGGCTTTGAGCTCTGCAAACTTGAAAAATGCTCGAAATCACTTTGTTTCTTCAGTGAGCAGGCAAGGAGAGTATGCTTAGTGTTTTGAAAATGCTCATGGGGCCTTTTAAACGGTCTCCTCCCTCTTTTAATTTGAAAAAAACTTTAATGCTTTGGCAGTCAGCTTTGGAGGGTTTAGATGTTTTTTGAAAAGGTTTATGTCATGTAAAAACATAAATCACTGCCCTTAGTATATGTCATTTTTTAACGTACCATAAAACCCTCTATTCAAACCTATCCTCTTTGTATGCAATATGCACAGGATGTTTGTTGAAGATTGAAACTATTTTGTCTTTCAAAAGGAAAAATGCTTGAAGAACATTATCAAAGACAGCTGACGCATCCTTTGTCTATCTCTTGGAAGGAGATGATTGATAATTCTAGAAATTATTTTGACAATTCAACTTTCTGGTGTTTGATGACTTGTTATGCCTACTGTTGAAATTGGTCAAACACTGTTAGGCACCTTTTAACATTTTCCTTTAACTGTGGATGAACCTCATTTGCACTCACCAAGATTTTACCTATATCTATTTACCAAAGAGAAGGCTTTTAAAGACCCTCAATGCAATAATATACAACAACAGAGTTTGTTCATATGTACATAAAGAGGTCTTGTCTATGACTATGGTATGCCTTGTTTATTTGAATTTTTTCTTGAATTTGAGACATTTTTTCATACCCTTCCTGTCATTTTGATGAGCCTGTTCCAAGTTTTGGACATTCTAGCCTCTGGTTACTCTTCGAAGGAGGCCTTTATAGATAAAGAGAAAAGACTTCTTTTGATACCCTTGTATCACTGCTTTGATAATGTCACAAATGGCTTCAAACCATGAACCTTCAGTTGCTTCCTACTGATTTTAAACCTTGTCTTTTAAACAGTGAACTCCTTTAAACACTACTTGAAACACTACTGCTATATCAGTTGTTTCATCCTTTCGAGGAAGTGGTGTAAACAAGTCTTTAGGCCATTTGAAACACTGTCAGTCTTGTGCTCTTTGAATGAGGCTATACCTCTGTTCCAGACCCTCTGCTTGTTGAATGAAGGAGGCCTTTATCATGTTCTTAACCATATTATTTTAAATGAAGGAGGTTAACATAATATTTCCCAACCATCTGCTCTTTCTTGGAGGAGGTTTGCAACAAGTGACCCAACCATCTGCTCATGTTTGGAGGAGGTTAACAACAAGTGACCTAACCATCTGCTCATGTTTGGAGGAGGTTAACACATTCATGAAATTTCATCCCTTTCTCAAACTGTGTCCTCTCCTTGTAATACATATCTTTGCTTGGTATATCATAATAAGTAATAAAGTGAAAATTTGACAATATACTATGAGAGGCATGTTCTGAGATATGTATCCCATTGTTAGAATACCCTTGTGAATCTTTTGAAACCAGGAGCCACATGAATTGTATTTGTAGAGTAATTGCTTGCTATTCATTACTTACTAACCTTTCTTGACTGTGTTTACAGAGGTTTATTGAATTTTCTCTCTGACTAACATTCTTATCCTAGGCTTAAGACAACATGAGAAGCAACTGTTTTCTCATGTTTAGTTTGAAAATGTCTTCTGGAATATTTGTACATTTCTACATCTGAAATAGACACTGAAACACTGTAGATCAACATTATATCAGCTTGGCTTTTGAAACATGTAATGCTGAGACATCAAGACCTTTTAGTGGCGTGACCTATGGGTGTATCAAGCTTTTTTTTTTTCAGATTAAGCGCCAATTCAGGGTTGGCTGGTATTGAAAAAAATATTTTGGCTTAAGATGTTTTTTCCAAGGAAGGGATTCCCTAAAGCGCCACTACCTAACTTAGGGGAGATCTTTGACAGATTTTGAGTATTCTCTTTGGTATGACTAGATCTTAAGATGACATATGACCAGAGGTAGGGTGGCTGAATTTTTATCAATAGTTGGTTAATGAATGACCTGGGGATGAGGGTAAATGACAATAGATGACTTTAGCTTATGACATCTCATGGACATGATTATATGACCAAAACTAGATAGGACTTGACAACTAGGTTTTTTCTCATCATAGGCTGATTGAAAAAAAGGTAGGAGGAAAAAAAATGTTTAGGGGTGTTTTCTAGATGACAGTTTGGACAAATTGGAGATCAGCTTCTAGAAAAATTGGTTTTAAAAACTAGTCATCATCAACAGGTGAAAAATACTGATGACTAACACACCTCTCCCCTTTCATCTCCTTGATATCTTCTTTGATATTTTTCATAGTTTGGAAAAGAAGTTGGGAGATCCTCTCTTCCTTCATTTTTCCAAATAATGGAGCCATGCCTTTGTTTATTCTGTATAAATTCTCCTTTCTATGAGAAGAAGCTTCTCCTTCTAATGGAATAATGTCTTGAATGCACAGACTGAGCCAAGATTATGCTCTTATACCACTGTAATATTCCAAATTGGAAACAACAACAATACAAGACATAATAATGTAAAACACAAAAAATATGATCATGAAATGAGAGGGATCAATATGCAACCATCATTTTATTAAGATATTAGCTGAAATATAAAAAAATATCTTGAGGGACAAGCCACTCAAGCAATAAGAACAATCCTCTAATGATCAGAGCAATAAACACATGAGTTGCTACTACTGTATAGAATGTCGGGAAGCAGTGACAACACTGTCTACATCAGTGTAGCTGCTACTGTAATCCTACATAAATGTAATATGGCTGATAGATACAAAATTAATGCCCAAAATAGAAGATGTGGGCTCTAACACATGATTTCTAGCCAACCCGGAAAATATTGCTAGAAATACCAAGAAATATACAATGTGATAATTAACCTTGGGGTTGAGATGTCACTGCAAACTAGATCTGAATAAAATGAGGCTATGAAAGATCTGAAATGATGATGTCCTCCTCCAATAGTATTTCTAAATAGAAGGTTGATCCCTTTACTCAGAAATAGACCCTCCTGATGAGCTCAATGAACCCTCCCAGCAATTGCTTCCAAAAATAACACAGTTCAGAATTGTGACTGCGTTGTGAGGGATGGTAGATGATTGGCTTGATGCCAAAGATGTGAAAATATGCCCAGGATCCCTCCTTGTTGATCCTCCAATGGATAGTCTACCTCTCCACTGAAGAACAAGCCCGTAAATAGCTCTATGTGATCCTCCTTTGTTGCACCCTACAACACAACCCAATTCTAAATAGAAACTGCACTGTAGCTGAAGGAGGTAACTTGGCTAGAATGCCAGAGTGAGTAAGTGTAGCTCAAAGAACCTCTCCTTCTCTGAGGATGAGGTAGGGATTCCCGATCAGGAACATGCTTGTGCTAAACAACATAGCAACCCTGCTAAACAACAAAGGAATGCAAAGTCTAAGCAGACCAATATCAAAACGATAATCTAAAACATGAATCACAATGGCTACCTTCCCCTCCATATATAGCATGGAAACCTTCTCACATTGGGTCCCGTCCATAATTTCCACCAAGCTCATGCAATTTTTCCTCCACTAAAACTGTGTTGTCTTATCATAAAGACCACTCCTCCATGACAACGTTGTTGATTTGGTCAAAGTTGACTGAATCAACATGATCCAATCCTTCTTCACACCCAAAGGTGCTTAATCCAATTGCTTATTCTTCGTCCTTTCACATTAGGAGTGTTATTATTCCTTCTAAAGGGGTTTTATGGGCCTCCCCACCCACTTATTCACCTATATAGTGATAAAACAAACTATAATATTCCATTTAGATGAAGGCTAAATTTTTGGAATATTACACTTTCTCTATGTTTGTATAAAAGATATAACTTGTTTGATTTAGGATGCTGATTTTAGGCTAGTTATAATGATAGGGTTTGTTTGTTTTGTTTTCTTTGGTTGGGTAGGTTGTCAAGAAGAACAGATAGAGTAAGAGAAATTCAAACCACTGGGCTATGGAGTCTATGAAAGGCTTGAAAAGTACAACAATGAATCAAGGGTGTTTCATAGGGAAAGTTAACAAAGCCAAATGGATATTAATAGCTTAGGTTGATATCAAATGAACATTAAATTGTGAATTTAGTAGGTTTAAAGGGAAATTAAGAATCCTTTAACATACTAGAACAAGAAAAGCCTTTAAGAGTAATATGCTTGAGAAAGAACCAAAGTGCATGGCACACCATAAACCTCTTTGAACAAACCCTAGTAAATAAACTTCAAGACAACAATCTAGTAATAAAAGAGAGAAGTTAAGAATTCTCTAATAATTACTTTCAGACAAAGAGAACATTTAAGATAATAGTTCAGTGAAACTAAATAGCATTTAAAAATTCTTTAATCAAAATCAGCAGAGGAAAACATAAAGATAAAGGATGCTGACAGAAATAGGGTGCCAAGATAGCATATCCTACTCTAAAATTTTTGTTCTTATATCAAAGAAAGGATGAAACAATATGAAAACTGAAGGAAACAAATACTAAATTAGAACAACATCACCATTAACTAGGTTCATGAATCCCATGAATATGCTTGCTCCATTGATGCTTAATCCAAAGCAATCACAACACTCCAAAGCCAATTTCTTAAATAAACTCAAATTCTATATCATATTGAGCTCAAAAATCAACCAACAATCAAAATGAGGCTTACATGCAGTATTTAACTACTAAAATGGTGAAGTAAACCCTAGCTAGGGTTTTAGAAGTCATTAATTACATCATAAATGCATTTTTCCATTGAGACCATGCAAGGCCCAAGGCACAAATATCCCAAGCTCATTAAATGCAAAAATAAATTCTAACATAACTCCTCAGCTAATTTTAGAGATATTTGTCCTTTAAACCTTCAAAATATATTTTTCAAAAACTTCTTGTGTCTTTTGTTGAATTTCTAGCAAGGGCACAACACCAAAACTAGAAAAATTTCCTTTTTTACAGTTAAGATTTGGAGGCCTTCCCGGTGTCCAAATGAGATCCATGATAGCTCATTGGAAATCCTGTCATGTATAGCTTCCAAATATGCCTTTGGTTTCCAGAATGGTGTCCATTTTCCTACTCGAAAATCCATTCTCCCAAGGCTGCTAAGGGTGCAGTGCTAGTGCTGAAAAGAGGGCAGAAAGGTGTTTTTTAGGTGGTTTGTAGCCCTTTTGAGGGACCAATTGTTCTCCAACTGACCTGAAATTTTATGAAGGTGATGTGATAGGCATGAGAAACATGAATATGTAAACTTTTTCTTATTTGAGTGCCCCAAAAAAGAGTGCAACGCCAGTTCTGCTGCACGTTTGGCCCTTTTTTATGCAAGCCAAACAATCAAAATTTCAAAATGTGCACCAAGTGCCAAAGTTTGGATTTTTCTTTGCTGATCATGTTTGGGAGGCTTGGATGGATACATCAGCAAGGATTTCAAGTTTCTCCTTCTCCTTTGCCTCATTTAGGGCTTTAATCTTTGCAAGGGCTCTTTTGAGCTTGGCCCTTGCAATCCTGTTTCTTAAGGCATAATGCCTTGCCATCTTCTTCTGAAGGTCAATGTTTCTTTTTGCCTTCTCAAGTTGATCCCATAGGAGTGCATTGGCTCTATGTAGCCAAGATTATCTATCATAGTTGATCTCCATGGCAAGCAGCTCACTTGGAGTGAGCTTCTCTGCCAACTCTATCTCCTTCTCTCTCTCCTGGGCTAAGGCCTTCTTCAACCCAAGTGTCCTTGGCCTCTTCCTAGGAAGTTGTTCTTCCTCATCCTCATTGTCATCAAGAGTTCCCAAGGTCTCGTCTAGCTTAGCCTTGGCCTTTCTAGCCTCTTTCTGAGCTCTGATAGCTTTGACCTCACTGATGGCCTTCTCTGTCTCTAACTGCTGGTTTTCTACCTCAAGGAAGTTGATCACATTATTTTCTCTGCCAAGATTGGTTTATAGCTCTCGAATTTGGGCATCCTTTCTTTTGAGCAGCATTTTTGTGATCCTCTCCTCATCCTCATTCTCACTGTCAAGGTGAATTAGCTAAAATTATTGCTCAATTTCATGCTCATCTTCCTCCTCTTCAACAATGACCTTCTCCTTACTTTTGTCAAGCTGCTTTGTTGATGTAGAAGGCAAGGCCCCTTCCATAATTTGTGGAGAAAACACCTACCTATGACCTCTTTGATAGGTCAAAGGAAAAGGCTCTATGTCAACCATCTCAGTGTCATCTGTCTCACAACCCTCATCACTGTTTGATGCTGTGGTGTCATGATATGAGGGTGAAGGGCTGTGGGAAGGTGATGAAGGAGGATCATCATGAGGTGAAGGAATGTGAGTGAGTGGAGATGTAGGAACATCAGGAAGTGATGGAGAAGTAGTAATGGTGTTAGAAAATTATATATTATGGAGCAAGGAAACACATAAAAATATGCGGAAAATACAAGCACACAAAACACATAAAAATAGAGAGACACAGATATACGTGGTTCACCCAGTTTGGGCTACGTCCACCCCGAACAGCCAGTCCTTCCTTTCTATTATCCAACAAAAATGAAGAGACAAACCTACATCAGATCCGCTGTAATATCCTCTGTTCTCTCTCACAGTCTCCCTATCTGTTTCTCGCTCTGAGAATACACATACAATACACAGCCGCAATACAATACCCTCATAAAAGCGAGGGGTTTCCTTCTAGGGCAAAAAACCCTAAACTAAACATAACTTCTACCGTTAGATCATAAGCCTATGAACGACTAGATTGACTAGAAATTACTATAATTTTACAAGGCAATTTTACATCTATTTTTAGCTTCGGGGGCGCTGCCCCCAAAACTCCCCGCCAAGCGGGGGGGCTCCGAAAAGTGCTGCCACCCCCCTGGATTCCCCATGACAGCGATTAATTACGGGCGGCGTTGCTGCCCCTTTTAAAGGTACAGGGGTCTAATGCTGTGATACAAACTAAACAAGATAATCAGGTTCCACACCCAACAAATGGGAGGATGAGATGAGGAAGGTATATCTTGATAATGATGGCCTTGTGGAGTAGTGAACACCTCATTGGTATTGAAGGTCTCCCATGGAATTCCTTTTTGTTGTAGTTGGTGCATAACCAACATCTTGATAAGAGAATGATGGAAAAGGCTTTGCATCTGCTGAGGGTAGTTTCTCTTTTGCATTATGTATGCCATTTTATCAATGCTTCGGTAAAGGTAATAGGGTATGTGCAACATCCTCACTCTAGTAAAATGCATAAGCAGTCTGATGTGGTATGAGTAAAGACGGGAGAGCCTTTCCTCACATGTAAAATGCTTCATTATAATATTCATCATAGGTGCATATCTATCAAGCAGGTGAGAGAAAGGAAAGATGGATTTGTTGTGGTCTTTATACCTAGGCTTAAGGTATGGCTCAAATTAACTCATGTCAAGGTTAGTTCACTTGAACAATTTCTCCCTTACACTAGGTATGCCTGTGGCATTGGCAATGGCATCTGTAGACAATTCAAAGGTGATCCCTGCAAGATTAACTTGTTTGTCATGCAAGTTAATGATAAAATGTCTAGTTAGCTCAGGGTGGTTTTGCACCTACTGCACCTTTTCACAAAATTCATAGCATCGTACATGCTTGAAACAAGAAATAGTAAGGGGAGATGCCATGAGCTCTCTTGTACTGAGGGGTTCAAATAATTTATCTTGCCTCCCTTGTGATCATGCCTCTTTCGCATCTGTGCCTCCACACCACTGTCTTCACCCTCAGACATTGTGAAATCTACTTTTATAAAACCCTAGGGTGTAAATGGAAATGAGATGAAGGGATGGTAATGAAAATGTAGCCTTGCAAATGAGGGAATGCGTGAGTGAGGGTATAGGTGTATGAGAATGAGTGAGAGGTAAAAAAACTCAATGAAAACCCTCCAACTATGTAATTACCCTTCTTATCACTGACACTATGTCTAGGAAGATGAAATGAGGTTCAAACATGTTGGAAATGTTGTCATTGATGGCAAAGGAGGCAACGCTAAAGCAAAGACAGACAAAGGAAGCAGCGAATACAATGGAGGCAGCAAAGAAGAAAATGAAGGCAGAGGAAGCGAATATAACAGAGACAGAGCCGTTATCACTGTAGCAGAGGCAGAGGCAGAGGCAAAGCGACAGGAGCAGCAGAGGCAGAGGCAGAGGCAGAGCCGTTATAAAATTCCGAGAATCTCCCAAGCTGGCAGATGGGCGTTACATATTAATACAAACATTATTCCGGGAATCGCCTACCCCGATGGAGGATACATATATATATACATCCATCCCAATACATATAAATTCCGCGCATTACATATGTTGCAAAGGTTCAAAGCACGCACATTAATCTATTATGGAGCGCTTAATGTTAAACAAATAACCAAAGTAATGTATGGTGGGACCCCTTACCCAATCACAATCGGAGATCGCAAGGGCAGCGGAACATGTAACCAACAGAAAGTTGCGATTGCGATGAAAATCCGGACCCGATGGATCAATGAACCATAATTCATGTGTGTTTGAGTTCCGGTGAATAGTGATGATCGCATCGGAGAACATAAGAGTTGCGATTGCGATTGGAAGACCGGACTCGATGGGTTTATAAAACAAAATTAATATGTGTCGGAACATGCAACTAAGAGTTTTGATTGCGATCAATCGCAATCGGAAGCAATACATAAATATTTGCGATTACGATTAAGCCCCGGACCCGATGAGTCTATAAATCACGTTTAACAAGTTTTTGAAGTCCGACATAATCTCATCGGCATTAGTCAATCGCATCGGAAAGAAACAAACCATCGAAACACATATTAAAAGAATTGTGATTGCGATTGAAAGCCCGGACCCGATGGGTGTATAAAAGGTGGTTAATACATATTTGAATTCCGACCTAATCGCATCAGAGCATCGCAGTATAGGCCAATCGGAACATTCAACCAAATACTTGCGATTGCGATTGAAGCCCGGACCCGATGGACTTATAAATTATGATTAACAAATGTTTCAGTTCCATGTTCTAATCGCATCGGCACTGGTCAGTCGCATCGGAAAATATAAGAGTTGCGATTGCGATTGGAAGTCCGGACCCGATTGGTATATAAACTACGACTCATATATAACTTGAGTTCCAGGTCTAATCGCATCGACATATCAAAATGAACAGTGGTCAATCGCAATCAAAGCAGGAGCAACCAATTGCAATCGGAGGAGAAATATATTGCATCAAGAAACATGGCAAGAGGACCCGAAAGGAGTTTTTATATGTTTTAAACAGGTTTTATTATATACACCGAGAATTGATTTAAAGGCATAATAAAAGGCAGCTAGTATAATGAAAGTTGGGTTATATATATATATATATATATATATAAGAGTTGTCATAAGGATAAAACGATGGTTGAGATGGTATTAAAGATGTGCCGTGTGGTCTATGGGTTGTATGTATATACCTCAGCTTAACGGGAGGGCGATTATTAATATACAATGGCTGTGATATATGTCCGTTCCGCTTGCGGAATGTTCCACATCAACAAGACACTCATGGCATGAAAAGGATTAGAATTTCCCTGTTTTAAAAGTCAGTAATTACATTTTTATTTATTTAAAAAGCTCAGTTACATATATGCAA
The DNA here is from genome assembly GCA_034641835.2 of Pinus albicaulis. Taxonomy (NCBI): domain Eukaryota; kingdom Viridiplantae; phylum Streptophyta; class Pinopsida; order Pinales; family Pinaceae; genus Pinus; species Pinus albicaulis. Next base: position 1,467,313,154 of record CM076572.1, on the reverse strand, counting down.
CAATTACACCACAGCAGAGGACAGAAAAGACAAAACACAGTCAAAGAAAAGACAAATGCGCAGCTAGCCAAGAGGGTGAATGAGTGAGCTGGAATTCACTTTGTAATTCGAATGAAAATGTTTTAATTGTTTTTATTGTTTGTGATGCATTGGCAAGTATCCGAGAGAGAACAAATTCCCACTGTAATGTCATATTAATACCTACAGTTATATTTTCTGAGTAAGCAGATAAAAGGAGTGAGAAGGCAGAAGGCAAAGAGACATGACTGTCCATTTCGAATTCCAAGTAGAATACAAACAGTCATGTGAGGAAATCTATAAATAATATCATCTTGATAGGAAAAGAGAGGTTAGAGAGAGTGTAAATATAGAAAGGACAGGATACAGAAGAGTGAGGAAGAGAATATTAAGAAAAGAAGAGCAGAAAGAGAAGCTACAGAATAGAGCTGATATCTGAGTTAAATCAGCAAAGATTCAGTTTGATAAATTGAGGAAGTTGGAGCTTCCCTATCAAGTTGCAACTTGATAGCTGTCAGTTGTAGCTGACTGAGGTTGGAGCCTCCTGTAGGTTGGTGCCTACAGATAATTGAAGGGAGTTGGTGCTTCCTTGCAAGTTGTAGCTTGCAGAATTGAGGATAAAGCCTCCTGTAGGTTGGTGCCTGCAAAAAACAGTGGTGAGAGGGAGTTGGAGCTTGCCTTTGCATCACAACAATAATAATATGTGGTTTTCTCCCTTTATGGGTTTCCACTTATATCTGCTGTCTCTATGTGTGCTTCTTATGAATTGATGTGATTATTTCAATCTGCTTAAATGCTTGCTGCCTTCAACATAAGTATGGTGTCACAATAAATTAATAATGGCTGAAAATCAGACTGTTCACATATTAAGCTGTAAATAATTTTTGGTGAAAATTTTAAAAGGCATATGTATGTATTAAACTGATTCACCCCCCCCCCTCTCAGTTTAATTAAATATTCAACAAAACAGTGATTTCAAGCTTTGAAATTTAGGGTTTCTCTTAAGGTTTGATTTCATTCATTAAGAAAAAACCAAAAATGCTTGAAGATAGGTGTATGGCATGTAATTACCCTTAATATTTGCTTCGAGGACCTTTGACAAGAGCTTAGAAGCAATTTGGAGTGATTTGAGTGGTTTGAGGGCTTAGAAACCCTTCCTGGCCAAGGGTGCAGTGCCAAGGCTAAGGGCACAGTGCCAAGGCTTAGTGCACAACGCCTATTCTTAGCGTGTAGCGCCTTGTAAAATTTGCACAGACTGTGTCAGGTAGGAGCGCAGAGCCTTCCCCAGCACGTAGCACCACCTTCCAGGTGCGCAGTGCCTTCAGAAAATGAACAGGGAAGAAATTTCAAACGCGCAGTGCCAGCTTCGAGGGGCGCAGTGCCAAGGCAACTTAGCCAAATGTTTCTTGAAAACTCAAAAAATCTTCTCTCCTTGAAACTTCTAACTCTTTGTAAGGCATCAATGATTCATGTGGAGTGCAAAATGAGATTTTATAGTTAAGAGGAATTTGAATTAATTATGAAAACCCACTTTCTAAGGTTAAAAGTCCTTTTCCTTTCTTACTAACACCCTTTTGACACTTTTTCTTTGTAGGTGACAGAAATGATGAATTTGACCTTTCTTTTGCTCCCTGAGGTATGACAAGTTCAATTTGACAACTTTAGGATGATTAAACATAGCAACATCTTCAAAATCCTCCTTTGCTTCCACCATGGAATTCAACTCATGCTTTTTACCTTCTTTGACCATCTTCTTCAAAACCCTAGGTGTCTACAACTCTTTTATAGCAATCATCAGTGTTGTCTTCTAAGTTCTCTATAGCCCTTTCAAGTTCACTCACTTATGTCCAGTTCACATCACCTTTTTCCCTATTTGATAAATCTTTTCTGATAGACTTTCTTCATGTTTGGCTCTGTGTGTCTCCCCCATGTCATTTCTGCAAGTGGTCACTATTTTGGCACTCAACTGGACCATCAAGTGTATAAACCCTAATTATTTACAAGACCAAGTTGTTTTCCCTTCCTTTTTTGTAAGTTGTTTTCATTCAGGAAATAGACAGTCCACCTCATCAACACCTTCTGCTGACACAACCTTCAACACTCCTGCAAAAGTGCCAAACTTTGTCCATTTTCTCATTTGCAGACTTTGAACTGATGAGGTAATCTTCTTTGGAAAACTTTTAGGTCCTTTTGAATAACCACGTCTTGAAATTCTATTACATCTATGCCAGATACTAGCAAAGGAAAAGAAGTGCTTGAAACATCCAATGATGACCTTAAAACATGTAAAAAACCCTAATGACCTAGCGGGAGGGTCCTTTGACCTGATTTTGATTGGGATTTGACTTGGAGGTTTTCAAGTAAAAAACAAAGTATTGTCAAAAGTGTTGTATTGAAGATCCAAAATCCAATGTACTTGATTTACCTAAAGAGCCTATAGAGACAGTTTTGAGACCATCAATGCTTGAGGAACCTAGGGAACATGGGAATGAGTTAGTTGCAGGAAACCCTACAAGGAAAGTGGAGTTTATGGACAAGGGGAAAAATAGGGCAATGAGGTTATAGGCAGGAAAGGCCCCTGAAAATGAGAGGTATAAGCCCATAAGGAGTTTTTAGGAGCAACAGGGTGACCATGAAATGGGAAACTCATAGAATAGTGAAAAATTTTGTATAAGGATAATGAAGGTAGTGAAATTTCTGAACTCAAGATATTCAAGGAATATTGTTTTCATAAATCTATAAACACCCTATAGTCATCTAAAGATAATGAAAAATATTTATGACTAACAGTGGCTCCACTTGGGGAGGGCATCTCCTTTCAGGAGGTGTCAAGAACCTTAGAATTTGGATCTCTGGTTTTGTAGATGAGATGCCTCACATGCTTGCTAATTTACTCTTGTTCTTTGAAGTTGTGATCTTACAATCTAAAAAACATGATTGCTTCAATATCAACACTACCTACCCATCATTCCTTTCCTAACATTTTTTTCTTCACCTGGGTGCATTTGGATTGGAAAACCATTGACATCATTTTTTCTTTTGAAAGCATAATAACTATCTACTTCTACCCTCATCACTTCCAAGAGCTCATATTAGACTAATGAGATATTTTTATTCTCTTCCTAATCTACTTATCTATCAAGGTTAAGCATTTTGATATATTTTCATTCTCTAAGCCATCAACATAAAATTCAAAATATGACCAAATCAATGCTAGGAAGTTTGATTTGTCATGAGTTGTGGCATCTTGGAAAAGTGGCACACAGAGTTTATTTTTCTATAAGTAAAACTAGAAAAACCAAGGGCTAATAATTTGGATTTTACCACTCATCCCTCTCTTTTCTCTTTGGTTCAGATTTGAGCTTTGTGAACCAACATATTTTCCTAACCTAGTCTACTGATGAGCCAAGTTTAAATGGTTTGGAAAATCTTGCTTTTCTAACTTATCAATAGAAATTTAAAACATGTTAAATCATGGCTAGGTTGTATGATTGAACAAGACTTTTCTTTCTCAAAGTAGTGGCATTTAGACTTGCGCACTTTCATACATATTTCATTTTTGGTATGGGGCTTTACCTCTTCTTTTTATCTGCCATATTTTTCTTCTTTTCTTTGTTTTTGTGTTTTCATTTTTCTAATATTTTACTCAAGCAATGTTATGTACAATGAACACATATTTAAACTAAGAATTTCAACAAAAATAGTGCTTGAGCATCCTGCCATTGACAGGACCTCCAAATAACTCTATTCCATCCATTTCTTGTAGGAAGAATGCATTGTTACCTCTTGCTAAATGGATGATGTATGGACCTTTCCATAGATTTTCAAATTTTCCATGCTTGCCTTTGTCCTTAATTCTTGAATCCCAATTCAACACTTTGTCTCCAATCTTGAAATCGTTTGCCTTGGTCCTCTTATCAAAATGTTTTTTGATGCTCTCTTGCACTGCTTGTGTTTTGTTGTATACTTCTTCCCTTGATTACTACAAATGAATGGTTTGATTCAGCCTCCTTTGTATATCATTCTCCTCTGATTGTACCTCTTGAAGGAACTTCATCATTGGACTCCCAAGGATGTTGGAAAAACTACATCCATGCCATACACTAGCTGATAGGGAGACATGTTAACTGATTTCTTTCTTGTTAATCTGTCTGCCCATAGTGCATGCACTAGTTTTATATGTCGTGACTTTTTGTTCTCTTCCAACAACTTCTTGATGATGTTTACCATACTTTTGTTAGAGGACTCAGCCAACCCATTACCTTAAGGGTAATAAGCTGTAGAATTCCCTAATGTGATGTGATACTTGTGGAAAAAGTCCACCATTCTCTTGGACTTGAATGCAGTAGCATTATCAGTGATGATCTTTCTCAGAAAAAAAAATATAGACAAAATATTAGTTTCAAGGAATTTGATGATTACCAAGTCAGTGGCATTCATTGAAGGGATGGCTTCTATCCATTTGGTGAAATAGTCAGTTGCAATGAGGATCCATTTGTGTTGGGCAGAGGAGGCAGGGTATATTTCTCCAATGAAATCTAAACCCCACAGTTGAAAAGGAGTTTCAACGCTGATAGGGTGCAAAGGCAAAGGCAGTAGTTTTCTCTTTCCCTCAAAGATTTGGCATTTATGGCAAGTCATTACTAGCTTATGGATCTCGGGGAAAAGAGTGGGCCAATAGAAACCAGCTCTAAGGATTTTTTTGGCAGTGGTTTTCTAATAAAGGTGACCTCCACACTCTCCTTCATTAAACTCATGCATGATTCTTTTTGCATCATCTTTAAGTAAAAATTTAAGCAAGATACAAACAGAAATTTTCTAGTATAAAGCTTTGTCTAGAATGAAAAAATTTACAGCTTTTAGTTTCAAGAATCTGGCCTTTGTTTTGGACAAAATAGGAGGAGGATTTAGATTAACAATCACATATAATATGTCAGCATACCAGAGTGAGTTCATAAATTCTTCTTCAATAGGTGGATTCACCAGATCCTCTTGTTCATCCAAGGAATGTGTCATGTTTATGTCCAATGATTGAAAGTTTGCTTCAACCATCAGTTTGGCCAGTCCTTGCCCTTTGATTAGCTTGGTGGGCTTGATTTCCAAATCATACTCTAAAATGAAAGAAATCCATTTGCCTCTTTTACCATCAGGATCCTGAGGTAGTATGTCCTTAACAATTGCATGAGGAACAAAAGAAATGACATGTGAATGTAAGATGTAAACCCTAAAATCTTTTAATGCTTTGATTAAGGCAAAAGCGTGTTTCTCCATGATGTTATATTTCAGAGGTGCATCTCTTAGTTCCTTGTTGAAGAAAGCTATGGGATGTTCTTGTACCATTATGTTCTTTTGTACCAATACTGCATCAATGGTGTGTTCGATGCAAATGAGAAGATGAAAAAATCCTTGGTAAAGTTAGGGATGATTAGAATTGGTGTTTGGGTAAGTGCTTGTTTTACCAGTTCAAAGGATTTCTTTGCTTCCATGGTCCATTTGACTCCTATTTCTCTTTTCAGCATGTTTTTAATGTTTCTTAGGAGTTCAAAAAGGTTTGGTATGAACCTTCTTAGGAAGTTGATCTTTCCAATGAAATATTGCAGCTCTTTGATGTTCCAAGGGTGACTGATTTGCAATATACCTTCAATCCTTTTTGGGTCTATCTTGATTCTCTCTTCAGATATGATGTGGCCTAAAAGTTTCCCTTCTTGAAGGAAAAACAAAGTTTTCTTGGGATTCAAGGATAAACCATACTTTCCACTTTTTTCAAAGACTTTTCTTAAGTGAGCTAGGTGTTCTTCATCAGTTTTTGAGTAAACAGTGATGTCATCAAGGTATAACACAATGAAGTAGCCTATTTCTTCAGAAAAATAAATTTCCATGGCTCTTTGAAAAGTGGCCCTGACATTCATTAACCCAAAAGGAATTTTGACATACATGAAGGTGCCCCGAGGTGTAGTGAAAGTTGTTTTGTGCTGATCACTTGGAAGTACTAGCACCGGATTATACCCTGAAAATCCATCAAGCAATGATATTATTTTGGAGCTTACCACCCTTTGCAGTATATGATCCATCTTAGGTAAAGGGTAGTTATATTTCAGGGAGGCTTTGTTCAAATTTCTGAAGTCTATGCACAATCAAATTTCTGAAGTCTATGAAAAACCTAATTTCTCATGTCTTCTTCCTCACTGACACAAGGCTTGAGACCCATTATGAGTACCTGAGTGGGACCATTATTTTAGAAACATACATCTTTTTGATTTATTTCTCAACTAGAGGCATTAGGACAGGGTTTATCCTATGCAATTTCTGATTGAATGGTTTTTTGTTTTCCTTGAGAGGGATCTTGTGCTGAATGATATTTTTGTTGTAGGACTTCAAGTCCTCATAGCCCCATGCAAACACATCCTTAAACTCTTTGAATAACTCAATGTATTTTTGTTTTATAAGGGGTGGCAATGTTTTGGATAGCTTTATCATTTTAGGTTATTCATCACTACTGTTAGTCATTAATAATTTTTTTCCTTTGTAGATGACTAAATTTCTATCCTAGATTTCTAGAATCAAAATTCATTAATCTTGTGAGTTCTAGAAATCTCGTTGCCTTCATTATCATTGGGATAATTTTTTCACTGTTATACTACTATATCATGTCATAGTCAGCCTCTCACTAACGGAAGATCCCTCATGGACTCATGCCTCTCATCTCTGTCCCATTTTCACACCCATAAATCTCATTACTTTGTTTGTCCCTTGCCTATGACTCCATTATCCAACTAGGGTTTTTGAGGGAAATTTTTCTTGGTTTCATGACCTCCATGGTTAAAACATCAACAAGGCTTGTATCTTGATGCGCTTACACCTTCTCCTATCCTTAATATGCCTTCATAAACAATCCCCATCACTCCTATCCCTCAAAATCATCATTTTTCTACAAATCCTAGTCTATTTCCACAAATTTGACACTTTTCAAGACTAGGCCTGTGTTTTTCCCTTTTGGACTCCTTACCCTCACTCAATCCTTGAAATTAAACTTTCCCATACTCCCTAACATCTATCCCTATCCCCCAAAATTTCCCCAAGTATTTAGACAACCCTTAACCCCTTCATTCCATTCCCTCTACAAGGCAGTCCTAAATCCCCTACACCAAACCCTAATTTCCTCTTCCAACTAAGCTAGGGTTTGCTATGGAAAAGAGGTATAAGAGAAGAATATCCATATGTTGGGTCATATCAGCAGTAATGAAGCCATTCCAACTCATAAACATCATGCCTCCATCGTTTTCCAAGAATTTATTCCAAGGGCCAAGTCTTTTGCCACACCTAGGGCCAGTTTTGCTTAAAAATATGTTTCTGGCCAAACAGAGATGAATTTGGAAAACTTGAAAGAGGTTTTTGTCCATAATAAGTCCAATAAGAAAAAAATCCTTCGTTTTTTACACAGGTATCATGGTTTTGGAGAAATTTAAAAAATACAGGTGTCACGGGAGAATTTCTGCATTGATGGAATGACCTTGGGAAAATCAGTTTTTCTCACAGCTGCAGTGTCCAAATGACTTGCTTGATGGGTCAAATGAAAATGAGACTTGAATATATTTCCAATGAGCTATTATGATCTCAATGTGGAGTTGTGGAAGACCTCAAAAAGTTGTCTGCACCAGAACTCTGCATTTCTACACCATCACTCAACACTTTTTGACTAGTGATGGGAAAATCCACTTTTGACAAGACAAAACAACTTCAATCAGGAAAAAAATGGTATATTTGGAAAGTAGACAGTTTAATCTTTCCAACGAGCTATACTAATTCTAATTACGACATTAGGAAGGCCTCCAAAACACTATTTCAAAAATTCCTATTTCTTCGCTGCGCTCCTGGAAAGTTTTTCCCATATAAGTTACACTTGGTGCTGCGTTCCTGCCACTAATTCAGACAATGAATGAAGTGTGCTATGATCCTACCACTGTGCTACACTCTTGCCATTGTGCTGTGCTCCTTCCACTACTTCAGATGCTGAACAAAGTGTGGTGCACTCCTACCACTGTGTTGCGCTCTTGCCACTGTGTTGTGCTCCTACCACTGCTTCAGACGCTAAACAAACTGTGTTGTGCTCCTGCCACTGTTTTAAAATTTTTGCGCAAATTCACATTCAGGAGTGACCGGACTCTACCCACAAGGTTTTTTTTGAGTTTTTTCTTCTGCTGTGGAGGTGCTTCAAGAGGTATTTTAAACTTTTCTTGCATATGCATGGCTTTCTATAGATAAGGTCACTAAGAAATTTGAAAGTTGGTCTAGAGAAAGAAGTGATGGCAAAGAAGAAATTAAATGACAGTGACAAGAAGGGAAAAGGTAGTCAAGAAATAGAGTTTAAAGTTGTTTTCCTTAGGCAAGAAAATGATGACAAAGGGCCAACCAACGAAGGTACCCAAGGCAGTGACCATGAAGAACAAACAAACAATAGTAAGGAAGACCAAGAGGGTGATGATAGCATGGAAGGACCTGAAGAGAATGAAGCAGAAAACAATGTTACAAATGCAGAGCTTGAAAAAGATGATGAAGGTGTTGAAAATGATGAAGACTATGGTACAAAAATAGAGTTCAAAGAATAAGAAAAGAAGAATGATGATGACCAAGGAGAGGAAGCCTCTCAAGGGGAAAACAGTCATGGAAATGAAGATGTGCCCAACAAGGATCAAAGTGCCTCTAGCATTGCAAAAAAAGAGAGGGACAGTCCTAAAGATGTTGATAGTGATGGTGGCATAAAGGATAGTGAGGGTGCTTGTCAAAGGGGCAACCAAAAAAAAGGTAAGGGGGATGCACACACAGAGGTCATCCATGAGGAGAAAAATAGTCCTAAGCTCACTAGTGATCAAGATTTGCAAGTAAGACTTGTTACACCTTTCACCTTTACCTATCAAAGAGGAGAGAGGCATGTGTTTGCTGCCTCCAAAGGGCAAGGGGCCATGCACTCCTCCTCAACTCCAATGAAAGACAAAGGTAAACAACAAGGAAAAGGAGTAAATAATGGACCAAATAGTGAAGAAGAACTCAACCAAAAGGAAAATATGCATAATGGTGAAAGGACAAATTCTGAAGGTAGTGAACATAGAAAAAGTGAAAATGATACAAGTTATGAAACAGAGGTTCAAATTAAAGATAAATACCATATGCAAGACAGTGAAAACAGTGGGTCAAATGATGAAGAAGAGGACATTCATGAAGACAAAAATGTACCAAGCAATGATCAAGGCACCTCTTACATTGCAAAGGAGAATGGTTGAGCACTATGAAACAAAGAAACCACTTTGCAAGGAAAAAACTCAAAACTACCCAAAATGAGGGCCCGACACCAAAAGATGAAAAATACCAAGCTAGGATTAGTATTTTGGCCCAACATTTTCTACAGGTCTCCAAGGACCCATGAGGCATCTACCTACCAAAGGCAATTTGGACAATTTTTTGTTTTTCCAAATTTTGACCCCTAGTATTGCAACACCCCCTGTGCTACGCTTTTTCTCAGGGCATCTTCATGAGGAGAGGTTTACATTTTTGGATTCCCCATCACTAGAGGAGTATGCTTACCAAATTTTAGCTCAATTAGAGTTGTTTTGACCCCCCAAAAGGGTAAAAAACACTCATTGTTTCTCCTTTCTGCCCATTTTTCTGAGCATGTGCTGCGCTCCTGGAAGTCTTGGATTTTTCCACTTTTTGGGAAACTTGTAGAGGTCATATTGAAGAAGTTGTAGGTTTTAAACCTATACAAAAATTATCTGCAAACGAATCTTATAGACAAAAAATAAATAGTAGCGAGAGCATAAAACATAAAACAGATAAACACATAGATTTTCCCCTGGATCCCAAATCAGGATGACCAGATTTATTTTTCATTATATTACTTTTAGTGTTACAACACATATATATACATGCCAAAGAATACATAAACCCCAATCCATTAACCTTGGATTAGAACATAACCGTAGTTCCCTTGAATGTATCTACAAAATACCAGGGGCCGAAAACCATCATGCCCCAAAACCATGTGCAAACCCATGCACAAAACCATGGGTGGGTCCGCCCACTGAAAAATAAGGACAAATTTTTTTTTCCCGGGGTGTTGCCCTGGACTCCGACAGAGGGAGATACCTCCCCCCCCTGTGACCCCCCCATACGTTGCGCCAAGTGCAATGTACAGGGGGGGCTATTTCCCCCCTGTTACCCCCCCACGCACGATTAGTCGTGGAAAGAATATAACACAAACCCAAAATTCTCCCACTTGTTATTTTATTTTTGCACGGGGCCACAGGAGAACTGAGTCATTAGCCCAGATTTGAAACACCCATTTTTTCTCTACACCAAGAGAACTTTTGAGTGCTCACAGACTTTGTCAATGCATCTGCAACATTCTTCAAAGTGTCCACCTTTACCAACAACACCCTTTTAGCTACAACCATATATCTCACAAAGTGATATTGAACATCAATGTGCTTTGTCTTTGAATGATAAGTAGGGTTCTTAGCCAAGAAAAATGCACTTTGTCTATCACAGTCTATCCTTATATCTTGTTGCACCAACCCCATAATTGAACACAATCTTTGCAACCAAACTGTTTCCTTGCTTGCATGAGTGGTTGCCATGTATTCTGTCTCTTTAGTTGAAAGAGCCACTACAGGCTGTCTTTTACTCATCCAACTGACTGCACCTCCAAATAGGCTAAACACATACCCACTTGTAGATCTTCTTTGGTCCAGACCTCCAGCCCAGCCTGCATCAACAAAACCACGAATGTCCAACTTTCTTTCCAATCCTGGTCTTCCCTAGTAGCACAAGCCATAATCACTAGTGCCACACAAATATCTAAAAACCCACTTCACTGCTTTCTAATGCTCCTTCCCTGGGTTTGACATAAACTTGCTCAATACTCCCACTACATGTGCAATGTCTGGTCTAATACAGACCATTGCATACATCAGGCTACCCACTTTACTTACATATGGAACACGGGACATATCCTCCTCTTCTTCTGGTGTCTTGGGACACTGATCAGCAGACAGATTTGTACCTACAGTAATCGGAACATTCACCGGTTTACTATCCTGCATATTGAACCTCTGTAATATAGTCTCGACATACTTCCTCTGGTTTAACTGGAGCTTCCTCTTTGCCCAATCTCTCTTAATTTCCATGCCCAAAATATAGTTTGTAGCACCAAGATCATTCATGTCGAATTTGGAGAACAGTTGGGTATTCAAATCTTGGATAATTTCTTTGTCATTTCCAATCAACAACATATCATCCACATACAAGACCAAATAAATAACACGGTCACCAATTAATTTAAAATAAACACAGTGATCCTCCTTACTTCTGGTGAAGCCAAGTCCTTGTATATAGGTATCAAATTTCTGATACCACATCCTTGGTGACTGTTTTAACCCATACAGAGACTTCTTTAGTCTGCATATCAGCTCTTTCCTCCCCTTCACCATAAAGCCTTCAGGTTGTTTCATGTAGATCTCTTCTTCCAGATCCTCGTGAATAAATGTTGTCTTCACATCCATCTGTTCTACCTCAAAATCAAATGCAACAGAAATAGAAAAAAGTAATCTAATAGAAGTAACTTTGGCAACAGGAGAAAAAATATCACCAAAATCAATTCCCAGCACCTGGGAATAACCTTTTGCTAGCAACCGAGCTTTGTCTCTACATTCATCTTCTTCGTAAACACCCATTTTATCCCGATGGGCTTCCTTCCAGCCGACAACTCCACTAGATCCCATGCCCCATTTTTATGCAAGGATGCCATTTCATCAACCATGGCCTCCTTCCAGAGTTTTCCATCCTCTAAATATACTACCTCCCTGATGGTTCTGGGATCCTCATCAGTTATAGTTAAAGAAAAATTTGAACAGAAAGCAGATGGACTATACCTTTTTGGTTGTCTTCTTTCTCGAACTGATCTTCTCACAGCTGGAGTTTGTGGTTCTTCCTCTTCTAAGTCTTCTTCTGTTGTAGAGTTTGATTCATTCTCCTGCTCAAATCCCATCTTCCTGTGTTCCTCAGAATTCATGCTTAAAATATCTTCACCTCTAAACACCACATCTCACAAATTTAACCTTCTTGCTTCCTGTTCCAAAGCTTGTAACCCTTAAACCATCCTTATACCCAATAAAGATGCACCTTTCAGATTTATTATCCAACTTGGTCCTTTTCTCCTTTGGAACATGTACATATGCATCACATCCAAATACCCTTAGATGTGAAAGAGAGGGTTTCTTACCAGTCCATACCTCATGTGGGGTCTTATCCTCCAACGCTAATGAAGGTGATCTGTTAACTAAGTAACATGCAGTCTCCACTGCCTCTGCCCAAAATTCTTGTCCTAACCCGGTACCACTGAGCATGCTTCTTGCCTTTTCCATCAACGTTCTGTTCATTCTTTCTGCAACTCCATTTTGCTGAGGTGTGTATGGAGTAGTCTTCTGCTATGCTATACCACACTTCTTACAGAACTCTTCAAATTCCTTCTTGCAGAACTCCCCACCATTATCTGTCCTCAATGCCTTTATCTTCTTCTCTGTCTGGTTTTCCACCAGAGCCTTAAATTCTTTAAATTTGTCAAATACTTCAGATTTCTTCCTCAAGAAATATATCCATGTATTCCTTGAGAAGTCATCTATGAATGAAACATAGCACACAGACTTTCCCAGTGATGGAACTGACACAGGTCCAAACACATCACTGTGCACAAGCTCTAATATCTTGTTCGCCCTCTTAGCACCAGAAGGAAAACTCACCCGATTCTGCTTCCCATATACACAATGTTCACAGAAATCAAAATCTAGAGAGCTATTAGACATACCTTCTACCATACCATTTCCATGCAGTATCTGAAGGCCCTTCTCTCCAATATGTTCAAGCCTTTGACGCCATAGCATGGTCTTTTCTCCAGAGACCGCTAGGATTTCCGCTCCACTTTCGAGAACCACAAAACTGTTGCACCCAACAATAACAGTGCTGCCCTAAATCTTGTATAGAGTTCCAATTCAAACTCCCTGCATTAATACCAGTGCTCCCCGAACCATCTTACATGTATCTTTCTCGAACACTATTTTTACACCTGCATCATCCATCTTGCTTACAGAAATCAGATTTCTGGCCAATGCAGGAATGTGCAGAACACCAGGAAGTGTTCTAATCCTTCCACCTTGCAGCTTCAGCTTGAATTTTCCATGTCCGATGATTCTGGCCTTCCTATCATCACCTAAGAAGACATCACCACCATCATATTTCTCATACTCGCAGAACCACTCCCTATGGGGAGTGAAGTGAAAGGATGCACCTGAGTCAATCAACCATGACTCATGATCTACATGTGTATTTGAAGAAGAAGCCAAATACACATCCCCACCTTCCTCCGAGGTGGTTTTTGCCTCTGCAGAAGGAGCATCATCAGATCCCTTTCCTTTCTCAGGAGCTTTAGATCTGCAGTCCTTTTTGTAGTGCCCTTCCTTTCCGCATTTCCAGCACACCTTTACAAACTTTCCAGAAGATTTAGATCTCCCTCTAGATTTAGATCTCCCACTCGAAACCTTATTCTTGTTTCTGTTCTGGGACCTTCCTCGTACAGATAAGGCATCTCCATTCTGACCCTCCATATTTCTCCGTCTCATTTCCTCCGACAGCAAGGTCGAGACAATGTCATCAAAATTCAAGGTAGTTGTATTGCTACCTATTGCAATAACCAGACTGTCCCACGAATCTGGTAGAGAACACAACAAACTGATGCACTTATCTTCATCTAAAATTTTAATATCAACAGATGATAGCTGACTTACCACATATTGAAGGCATTCAGATGCTCTGTCACCGAGTCTCCATCCTTCATCCTCAGGTTATACAGCTTTTTTCTCAGGAAAAATTTATTCACCAGAGACTTACATTAGTAAAAGGTCCCTAGCTTGTACCACAAGGTCTTCGCCGTAGCTTCCCCAGATACATTCAACAATACTAAATCTGAGACACACAACCGTATTATGCTCTTTGCCTTCCGATCCAGCTTCTTCCAGTCTTCATCTGACATTGTCGTTGGTTTAGTACCCAAATCTACTGCGATCCACTAATATTTATCCACCAGCAAATCCTCCATCTTGAGCTTCCACAACTCAAAACTCTGACCATTAAATTTCTCGATCTCTATCTTCCCACCACTCGCCATCTTCTTTCACCACAAGGATTGATACCACAGATCTCCCACTGAACAGGGTCTACCTCAGGATCGAGCAAAAAACCCCTCAGCAGCAAAGGCGTCCCCTTGAAGCCAAAACTGTATGATACCAAATGTAGGTTTTAACCCTGTACATAATTTATCTGCAAAATAATCTTAAAGACAGAAAATAAAGAGTAGCGAGAGCATAAAACATAAAACAGATAAACACAGAGATTTTCCCCTGGATCCCAAATCAGTATGATCAGATTGATTTTTCATTATATTCATTTTAGTGTTACAACACATATATATATACATGCCAAAGCATACATAAACCCCAATCCATTAACCCTGGATTAGAACATAACCGTAGTTCCCTTGACTGGATCTACAAAATACCAGGGGCCGAAAACCATCATGCCCCAAAACCATGTGCAAACCCATGCACAAAACCATGGGCAGGTCTTCCCACCAAAAAATAAGGACCAAAATTAATTTCCAGGGTACTGCCTTGGACCCCGACAGGGGGGGCTACTAGCCCCCCTGTGACCCTCCCGTACGTTGCACCCAAAACAACGTACAAGGGGGGTTGCGTGTGATTATTCATGGAAATAATATAACACAAACCCAACAGAAGTAAAGGTATATCTCGAAATTAGACTTCCATAAATTTCCAACGAGCCATCACGGAGCCTTTTCCGACATCGAGAAGGCCTCCAAAACACCACTGCAAAAAGGCCTATTTTAGTGTTGCACTCCTAGCAGAATTTCAAAGTTCCACACAGTGTGCTACGCTCCTGTAACTGAGTGGAAAAAATGTGCATTTGGAAAGTTTTCTTAGGCATGTCAGGCCTAAAATTCAATTTTATTTCCTCGTATAGTCAGAAAAGGTATTTTATTTAGATATTTTTGTGCCTTGGGCTTTGCAAAGCATCAAGGACAAGTTAGGATATTTCTCTTTGGCCAATAGGTTTCTAGATGCTCTAGTAGGCTCTCTTCTCCTCATTTGTTATATAAGACATGAGAATTCATTGTAATCAGTTTGGACTTGATGTGTTTAAGAGAAATACATGGTTTTATGAGCTTGGACAAGATATTGGTTTTATGAAGTGAATGAATGGCTTGTGTGGCTTGATGTTGGAGAAGCTTGCTTTCATGATTCCATAGCTTGGTGAATGGTGATGTTTTTCTAACTTGTTAATGTTTTCTTGTCCTCATTTTTTTTTAGTCTTCTAGTTTTATATAGATCAGAAAAGTATAGGTTGAGATATGCTCATGGAAGCACCTCAAACCTCCTGTTTGCTATAGTTTTGATTTTTTCTTCTTTTAGTTCATCTTAAGGAATTATTGACTGCTCCTTAGGCCCACTAAAACATGTTTTTGTTTCATGAATGGTTAATATGCTAGCTTATGAATATGATTCATGTATGCCCTGCTTATTTAAAGTTTTCAAAACCCTATCTTGAAGCTTTTCTATGAAACATTGATTGATTAGGTTAAGACAAAGAGGCCTTGTTTCGATCTTGTCCTTTCCCATGCTTACCAACTTATTTCAGAGTTCCCAATAATTTGATATATGTTGTTTAGGAGTTCCCTCTCCATAAATTAAGTTGTTTGTTTATCTTATGTGTTTTCCCAAAAAGCCGAAGGTGAATTTCTAAAGTTAGGAGTTCTAATGCTTCTATGTCTCATCGGAATGTTCATCTTACATGTTTATCAGTTTGAGTATTGTTCATAGATATTAATGGTTTTCCCTACCTCATGAGTTATTAATTTAAAACTATATGTTTAATACCTCTTAGTTTTTCCCAAACTTAATGTTCATTACACCTAATACATCACCTAAGGATCCATTAACCTTGCTACATAGACCCTGCAATACACTCTTCTTCATCATTTAGACACCCTCAACTTCATCTGACCCCATAGCCCTATTGATTTGACAACATCTCATTCCACCTATCCTACTTAGTCATCTTACCCCAACCCAAAACAAACAAACAAACTACACTTAACAACTACCCTAAAATCAATCATCCAAAGCGAACAAGTTCACATCCTTCGCATAGTAGAGAGAGCCCTCTCTGAGTCTAGGAAGGCTAGGTCCTAGGACTCCAAATATTGTTCTGATGTTACCCTATCATTTGGTTTAGCCAATATTCCAAATCATGGGACCCTAACAACTACCTATGTTGCATTCTTCTACATCAGTTTCGGTAGATTCCATCTTAGGCTTTCTAGTAACATCATTGAAATCAAACAATTCTTCTAAGGGGAAAGTCCTCTTGGAAATAAGTTATCTTTGCATTGAAATACCTCAAGGTCCCTTTTGCCTAAATCTTCACACAATTTTGGCTCATGAGGGTACTCTAGAAAATTTATATCAACAGGATAAGGTGGCTCTGTTTTGTGTGTTTGTTCCTCAGCAGGGTAGTCCTCTTGATGATTTGAGTATGATTTTGGCATTTAAAACTTGGTCTTGGGCTACAAGAAGTCTTTAGTCTATTTTTCATTTTCAAATACTTTCCAATAATATATGTTATCAGGGACTTCTGGTCTATACTTTACCTTTACTGTGTATTGTTCATTGGCATGAGGTAGTTGGCAAGTGCTGGCAGCAAAGGCTAGTTCATTTACAAGGATGTTTTGAGTTCCTGGGATAGAGGTAAGTTCATATTTTTCAAATGTCTTTAGGAGGTCTAAGGTAGAATTTATATATTATATTAGCCTAGGATTCTTGGCTAGATATTCTCCTTTGATTTTCCTAATGATTAGCTCAGAATCCCCTAGAACAGAAATCCTCTTAGCTCCTATACTTTTCAGTGTTTGTTACCCTAAGAGAAGAGCTTCATACTCTGTAATGTTGTTTGTACATTGAAAATAAAACTTGTAAGAGTGACCTTGATTAGCGTTGTGTATCCAAAAACCTTATCCTGAACTAGATTTTCCACAACAGCCATCAAAGCTCATGTTCCAAAGTGTTTCAAGTTCAGATTCACCATTATGTTGTTGTTCATGGCTACTAGGGTTTTGGCTGTCATGTTCTTCATTTTGTGTTTGGTTTGACTGTTCTGATAGGTCTTTCTCTTCCTCTTTTTCATTTACTTTTTCATTAATTCCATCTTCATTGTACAAGATAAATGAGTCAAGGTCTGAATGGATAGAATAGAGAGGGGTGTTGTTTGGCCTATCTTGGCTGCTTACCATGTATTTCATGTGAGATTCTCTGTATAGTCTTCTTATTTGGTTAAAGACTGGAATGGTAGCATATGTCATGTCCATTTGGAGGTTTCCTTGGATTTTGGCTCCCCATGATCTAGATAAAAGCATGCCATACTTTGGGGGAATGTCAGCCACTACAATGTCCATGACTAGGCTCTTATCTAGTATTTGTGCTAGATTGACACACAGATTCTTGATCAGGCCTAGGCATTTAACTCTACTTGAATATAAAGAGTATAAGTCTTTGTATGGTTTGGTTATTTCGAGGCCTAATATCTCCATCACTACCTTTGGCATGAGGTTGTGTGAGGCACCAGAGTCTAGCATAGCATTGCGTAGGATTTTGTCATGGTTGTTTAAGCTGACATAGAATTGAGGCACAACTCCCTCTTGGAACTTTACCTCTACCTCTGATCCAAACAACAACTCTGGCTTGTCATCAATTAGATTCAGAGTATCAGTGTCATTTCCTATGTTTAAATATTTCAAAACTTGAGATCTATATACATCCTGAGTCACTAGTTCAGTAAGGGGTATGGCTATTTTGATCTTGGCAATTTCTCCCTCAATACTGAATGGTGTTTGTATTCTTGGGATAGTTACATCAGTTTTATCATACATGGTCTTTTTAGCAACTTTAGCTTGCTGAGTTTTATTTGAGACCTTAGTTAAAGAAGTTTTTTCAGGGCCAATAGTTGATGTACTAGGGCAGCTTTGGTCACCATTATGTTGGCTGATTTTGTTTTTGCTTTGATCAACATTCTTATCCATGGTGTTTGTATTTTCTGCTATCTTCCTAGGATTATTTTTAGGGGTCTTCCTAGTAGAAATTTTTTATTTGTTGCTCTGAGGGATGTCTTGTGTTTTCCCACTTCTGAGGTCATATTGCCTATGAACCTCCATGATGGAATTTTCAAACCCTAGTTTGTATTCTTTAGAATCCTCATAAGTTATTTCAGTTTGGTTTGAGGCAAACAGACCTTGTTCTTCTTCCGTGAGAAAAACAACATCCTCATTATTGGAGTCTATTAGATTGACATGATTTTTTTTTGGCTCTTCAGTCTCTCTCTCCTCTTCATCTACATAGTTTTCTTAGAAAGGAAATTTGATTTGCTGGTCATTTTCTCTTTGTCTTATTTGAGGAGGGTCCCTTTTTAAGTTTTGGTTCCTTTTTTTGTATTGAGGGTTTGTTTAGTTTTCCCTAGGAGGTGCTCTTTCATTCAAGTTGATTCTCTCCATCATCATTTCCATTGTCCTAACTAGATTGTTAATTTTAGCATCAGATGTGGAGTCCATAGTTTCCTCTTTGTATGTAACCTTCTTCTCTCCTCTTAATCTAGCCCTTTTAGCATTTAGGTTAGCTTATACACTTACTTCTCCCCTTTTCATGTCTTCTAAGGTAAGGAGATCTCTTTCTCTTAATTGATAAGACATGTCTGGATCAAATCCATATGGAAATTTTACTAAGGCTAGGCCTTATGGGGGTTTCATGTGGGAAGGGAGTGCATTGTATAGACTATTGAACCTAGTGCAATAGTCTTGGAAACTTTCCCCAACATTTCTCTTAAGGTTATCATACTGTGATAGAATTTGAAGAGGATTTTTCTTAGTCTCCCACTTGTTTATGAATTTTTGATAAAGGGAAGGGAGATTATGAATGCTATTGGGAGTTAAGTTCTTGAACCATTTCCTTGCTTCTCCTCCTAAAATTTGGGCAAAAATTCTCATTTTTATGGTCTCCTCTTATATTTCTTGGTAGTCAAATGCATCATTCATCTTGTCTACATGTTGTTGGGAAGTGGTAGAATCAACTCCAGTAAAGTGAGGGATTTTAGATTAGTAGTCTTGAGGCATAGGTAGTAAAGGTTGTGGTAGTACCAGGGGGGCATACCATGCTGCCATGATAGGAGGTAATGGAATTCAAGGAGGATTTATAATAGGAGGGTTTATGAGTGGGGGTGGAGGCTGAAATGGAGTGGCTTTCACAGTGGGTGTATGAGTGGGGGTAGAAAATGTACTTGGACCAGCTACCTGAGATTGACCAGATTTGGAACGAAAGGAGTCAAAGTGTTGGAGAAGGTGAAAATTAGGAGGAGTGGAAGGAGAGGCTTCTCTACTAGGACTATGTTGTAAGTTTGTAGGCTCAAGGTTTGTCTAGTCTATCCATTTTTGTGACTTAGTTCCAAATCGGTTTCTTCTATGGTGTAAGTCAAATTGGGTATCTTGCAAGGATGTAAGGTTTTCAGGGACAAAACTTGCTTTGTGAATTGGTATAACAATAGTTGAGTCTTCATTTCCATAAGATTCTTTCTGGGTCATCAACCATAGTAGGAGGTTCTAGGTCAGGGTGAGATTTTGTATAGATTATTTGTGAAGCCATATTTCAGACCCACAATACAGAGAGGTTGAAAGTTTGTAAAGGTTTTGAAAAATAGACCTATCTGAAAGATGACTGAATTGACACAGTATGTGGCTGGGTTTTATACTTATTAGGATTGATTAATGCATTCCCAGATGAGTCTATGAGAAACAGTGGAGTCACCAGGTCTACTAGAAAGACAGTGGAGTCACTAGGTGGATGATGCTAAGTGTTTTGAAGATTTGCTTATTGTCCACCATCAACAATTGAATACCAATCTAGAGATATTTTTGGGTTTTCTGAGTTCTTTATGTAACACTAAGATTTTTAATGAGTGTTCCATAGTATTTTCTCCATGATTCTAGTATGGAAAATCAACCAGATATCATTCTTGGCTAACACTTGATTTATCTAGGTTTGACAGGGGATTTTTGAGTTCTGAAGGAATATTTGAGTTGCTACTTACTTAGATCCCCAGTATGGTCGCCATTATGTTGGGTCCCTGTAATTTTTCAGATTGGCAAGACCAAATAGACAAGGGTAACATCAAACCATCTTTGGAGTTCTAGGACCTAGCCTTCCTAGACTCAGAGAGGGCTCTCTTTATGTCTGTGTAAAAGATATAACTTGTTTGATTTAGGATGCTGATTTTAGGCTAGTTATAATGATAGGGTTTGTTTGTTTTGTTTTGTTTGGTTGGGTAGGTTGTAAAGAAGAACAAATAGAGTAAGATAAATTTAAACCATTGGGCTATGGAGTCAGTGAAAGGCTTGAAAAGTACAACAATAAATCAAGGGTGTTTCATAGGGCAAGTTAACAAAGCCAAATGGATATTAATAGCTTAGGTGGATATGAAATGAACATTAAATTGTGAATTTAGTAGGTTTAAAGAGAAATTAAGAATCCTTTAACATACTAGAACAAGAAATGCCTTTAAGATTAATATGCTTGAGAAAGAACGAAAGTGCAGGGCACACCATAAACCTCTTTGACCAAACCATAGTAAATAAACTTCAAGACAACAATCCAGTAATCAAAGAGAGAAGTTAAGAATTATCTAATCATTATTTTCAGAAAAAGAGAACATTTAAGAGAATAGTTCAGTGAAACTGAAGAGAATTTAAGAATTCTTTAATCAAACTCAGTAGAGGAAAACATAAAGATAAAGGATGCAGACAAAAATAGGGTGCCAAGGTAGCATATCCTACTCTAAAATTTATGTTATTCTATTAGAGAAAGGATGAAACAATATGAAAATTGAAGGAAACAAATACTAAATTAGAACAACATCACCATTAACCAGGTTCATGGTGATGCTTGCTCCATTGATGCTTAATCCAAAGCAATCACAACACTCCAAAGCCAATCTTCAATAAACTCAAAGTCTATATCATATTGAGATCAACAATGAACCAAAAATCAAAATGAGGCTTACATGCAGTATTTAACTACCAAAATGGTGAATTAAACCCTAGCTAGGGTTTTAGAAGTCATTAATTACATCATAAATATATTTGACCATTGAGACCATGCAAGGCCCAAGGCACAAATATCCCAAACTCATTAAATACAAAAATAACTTCTAACATAACTCCTTAGATAATTTTATAGATATTTGTACTTCAAACCCTCAAAATATATTTTTCAATAACTTCTTATGTCTTTTGTTGACCTTCTGGCAAGGGCGCAGCGCCAAAAATGGAAAATGTTCTTTTTTTGCAGCTAAGATTTGGAGGCCTTATCGATGTCCAAATGAGCTCCATGATAGCTCATTGGAAAGTTTTTCCTATCTAGTGTCCAAATAACCCTTTGATTTCTAGAATGGTGGCCATTGTCCCACTCAAAAATCCATTCTCCCAAGACTACTAAGGGCGCAGTGCCAGTGCTGAAAAGAGGGTAGAAAGGTGTTTTTTAGGTGGGTTTTGGCCCTTTTGAGGGACCAATTATGCTCCAAATGACCTGAACGTTTCTGAGGGTAATGTGCTAGGCATGAGAAATATGAATATGTAAAAATTTTCTCAATTGAGTGCCCCAAAAAAGAGCAAAAGGCTAGTGGTGCTACGTGTTTGGCCTTTTTTTCTGCAAGCCAAATAGTCAAAATTTCAAAATGTTCACCAAGTGCCAAAATTTGGATTTTCTTTGTTGATCATGTTTGGGAGGCTTGGAGGGATACATCAGTAAGGATTTCAAGTTTATCCTTCTCCTTTGCCTCATTTAGGGCTTGAATCTTTGCAAGGGATCTTTTGAGCTTGGCCCTTGCAATCCTGTTTCTTAAGGCATAATGCCTTTCCATCTTCTTATGAAGGTCAATGTTTCTTTCTTCCTTTTCAAGCTGATCCTCTAGGTGTACATTGGCTCTCTCTAGCCAAGATTTTATGTCATATCTGATCTACATGGAAAGCATCTCACTTGGAGTGAGCTGCTCTGCCAACTCTTTATCCTTCTCTCTCTTTAACCCAATTGTCCTTGGCCTCTTCCTAGGAAACTATCCTTCCTCATCCTCAATGTCATCAAGAGTGCCCAGGGTCTCATCTAGCTTAGCCTTGGCCTTTTCAGCCTCTTTCCGAGCACTGATAGCTTTGACCTCACTGATGGCCTTCTCTATCTCTACCTGCTGGTTTTCTACCTTAAGGAAGTTGATCACATTCTTTGCTTTGCCAAGATTTTTTTGTAGCTCCCTAATCTGGGCATCCTTGCTTTTGAGCAGCATGTTTGTGATCCTCTCCTCATCCTAATTCTCACTATCAAGGTGAATTAGCTGAACTTCTTGCTCAGTTTCATGCTCATATTCCTCCTCTTCAACAATGACCTTTTCCTTACCTTTGTCAAGCTAATTTGTTGATGTAGAAGGCAAGGCCCCTTCCACAATTTGTGGAGAAAACACCTGCCTATGACCTCTTTGATAGGTCAAAGGAAAAGGCTCTATGTCAACCATCTCAGTGTCATCTGTCTCACGGCCCTCATCACTGTTTGATGTTGTGGTGTCATGAGATGAGGGTGAAGGGTTGTGGGAAGGTGATGAAGGAGGATCATCATGAGGTGAAGGAATGTGAGTGAGTGGAGATGTAGGAACAGTAGGAAGTGATGGAGAAGTAGGAATGGGAGGATGAGATGAGGAAGGTATATCTTTCTAATGATGGAATTGTGGAGTAGTGAACACCTCATTGGAAATGAAGGTCTCCCATGGAATGCCTTGCTGTTATAGTTGGTGCATAACCACCATCTTCATAAGAGAATGATGGAAAAGGCTTTTCATCTATTGAGGGTAGTTTCTCTTTTAAACTATGTATGCCATTTTTCCAATGCTTCGGTAATGGTAATAGGGTATGTTCAACATCCTCACTCTAGTACAATGCATAAGCAGTCTGATGTGGTATGAGCAAAGACGAGAGAACCATCCCTCACATGTAAAATACTTCATTATAATCTTCATCATAGGTTCATATCTATGAAGCAAGTGAGAGAAAGGAAAGATGTATTTGCTGTGGTCTTCATACCTGGGCTTAAGGTATGTCTCAAAGTAACTCATGTCAAGGTTAGCTTTCTTGAACCATTTCTTCCCTACACTAGGTATGCCCGTGGCATTAACAATGGCATATGTAGACAATTCAATGGTGACCCTGCAAGATTAACTTGTCTGTCATGCAAGTTAATGATAAATAGTCTATTTAGATCAGGATGGTTTTGTACCTCCCACATCTTTTCACAGAATTCATAGCATCCTACATGCTTGAGACAAGAAATAGTAAGGGGAGATGCCATGCGCACTCTTGTACTGAGGGGTTCAAATCTATTTATCTTGCCTCCCTTGTGATCATGCCTCTTTGGCATCTGTGCCTCCACACCACTTTCTTCACCCTTATACATTGTGAACTCTACTTTTATAAAACCCTGGAGTGTAAATGGAAATGAGATGAAGGGATGGTAATGAAAAGGTAGCCTTGCAAATGAGGGAATGAGTGAGTCAGGGTATAGGTGTATGAGAATGAGTGAGAGGTAAACCAACTCAATGACAACCTTCCAGCTATGTAATTACCCTTCTTATCACTGACGCTCTATCTAGGAATATGAAATGAGGTTAAAACAGTGATTTCAAGCTTTGAAATCTAGGGTTTCTCTTAGTGCCTATTCTGAGAGCACAACACCTTGTAAAATTTGCATAGAGTGTGTCAAGTAAGAGCGCAGTGCCTTCCCGAGTGTGCAACACCACCTTCCAAGTGAGCATCGTCTTCAGAAAATGAATGGGGAAGAAATGTCAAACGCACAGAGCCAACTTCCAGGGGCGCAGCGCCAGTTTGTGCACGCAACGCCAAGGCAACTTAGCCAAATTTTTCCTTAAAACTCAAAACATATTCTCTCCTTGAAACTTCTAACTCTTTGCAAGGCATCAATGATTCATGTGGAGTGCAAAATGAACTTTTATAGTTAAGATGAATTTGATTTAATTATGAAAACCCACTTTCTAAGGTTAAAAGTCATTTTCCTTTCTTACTAACACCCTTTTGACACTTTTTCTCTGTAGGTGACAGAAATGATGAATTTGACTTTTATTTTTCTCCCTGGGGCATGACAAGTTCAATTTGAAAACTTTAGGATGATTACACATAGAAACATCTTCAAAATCCTCCTTTTCTTCCACCATGGAATTCAACTCATGCTTTTTACCTTCTCTGACCATCTTCTTCAAAACCCTAGGATTCTGAAACTCTTTTATAACAATCATTAGTGTTGTCTTCTAAGTTCTCTATAGCCATTTCAAGTTCACTCACTTCTATCCAGTTCACCTCACCTTTTTCCCTATTTCATCAATCTTTTCTGAGAAACTTTCTTCGTGTTTGGATTTGTATGTCTCCTCCATGTCATTTCTGCAAGTGGTCACTGTTTTGGAACTCAACTAGACCATCAAGTGTATAAACCCTAATTATTTACAAGACCAAGCTATTTCCCCTTCCTTTGTTGTAAGTTGTTTTCATTCAGGAATAGACAGTCCACCTCATCAACACCTTCTGTTGACACAACCTTCAAGACTCCTGCAGAAGTGCCAAACTTTGTCCATTTTCTCATTTTCAGACTTTGAACTGATGAGGTAATCTTATTTGGAAATATTTTAGGTCCTTCTTGAATAAACATGTCCTGAAATTCTATGACATATGAGCTAGATACTAGCAAAGGAAAAGAAGTGCTTGAAACATCCAATGATGACCTTAAAACATGTAAAAAACCCTAATGACATAGTGGGAGGGTCCTTTGACCTGATTTTGACTGGGATTTGACTTTGAGGTTTTCAAGTAAAAAATAGAGTATTTTCAAAAGTGTTGTATTGAAGATCCAAAATCCAATGTGCTTGATTTACCTAAAGAGCCTATAGAGATAGTTTTGAGACCATAAATGCTTGAGGAACCTGGGGAACATGGGAATGAGTTGGCTATAGGAAACCCTAGAGGGAAAGTGGATTTTCTGGACAAGGGGAAAAATAGGGCAATAGGGTTATAGGTAGGAAAGGAGGGTGAAAATGAGAGGTATAATCCCATAAGGAGTTTTTAGGAGAAATAGGGTGACCATGAAATGGGAAACTGATAGAATAGTGAAAATTTTCTATAAGGATAATGAAGGCAGTGAGATTTTTGAAACTCAATATATTCAAGGAATATTGTTTTCAGAAACTATAAACACCCTATAGTAATCTAAAGATAGTGAAAAATACTGATGACTTACACCTTGCCATAAAACTTACTCATATCGATATTTTGAATATGGCGGGTCTTAAATCCAACATTAGAGTCTATGAAATCATGATTAACATTTCTTTTGTTTTCATCATGAGTTATCTCTATTACCTTTTCTCCATTAGGAAGCTTTTCTTGTAGCAACTTTGCCAAACCTTCCTTCAAACCTTCCATGTATTTCTTTGAATCTTCCATGTTGCTTTCTATACCATCAATCTTAGCTTCCATGCCATCCATCTTAGCTTCCACGTCATCCATCTTAGATTCCATGCCATCCATCATTTCTTCCACGCCATCTATATTAGCTTCCATGCCATTGTAAAAAACATCCACCTTAGCTTCCATTCCTTTCTTCAAACCATCCATCTTAGCCTCCATGCATTTTTTAAAACCATCCATTTCATTTTTTGTTACTCTTCATGAGAGTGAAATTTGGTGCACTTGGTGTTGTAATTTTGATATATCATGTTGCACTTCTTCCTCTTCACGAGTCATAGTAGATCCTTGTGATGGATTAATGGGTGTTTAATTATTTTTATGGGGAATTTTAGAACCCAATGCTGATATATATGATTCAATATGCCCTTGGAATCACTTCAAACTAATTTTTCAAACAAGACTTATGCAATTTTTTAAAAACATACACACATTTTTCTTTCTTTTGAGGAGCTCGATATTGAAACTGATTTATCTCTGTAATTTTAGATCCCCAATATTTGAGCTTAGGTCCTGTAGTAGTCCTCTAAATCTTTTTTCCAATGCCATCGGCCTGGCCTGATTTGGATTCTTGAAGATAAAGTTATGCTCGATCTCCCACAATGACCAAATTATGGACTGGTTCAGTAGAGAAAACTTGTACGGCATGCCACGTGTCACTGTTTCCTCCTTCGACTCTAAAATTGCTACAAATGAAACTAAAGTCTATTTTTATTTCAGCCATGTTTTACAAAATTCGAATTTGATGCTCAAAGAGAGAGTTATGACGATTTTCCAAAGGTCACCTCTTTGAGATGAAATTTAGGAGCCTGCAAAAACCCTAACTTCCACAGATCATATATCCGAAAATATTGCAAACCAATGTCTGAAATTTTTACACGAAATTCCTCAAGATATCATCACAATTGAGTTTTTTCTTTAGTCTCATCACCTTCATAGAAAAATAGTTATAGAGAAAATTCCACAATGACCTATTTGAAGCAGTGAAACCCTAGAGTCCAAAGCTCTGATACCAAATGTTATGAAACCAACTCCAAAAATAGAATAAAAGAGAGATAAACACCTTAGAAATCAACCACTTCGAGGGGTAAACGTCATTTACATTACACAAATGAACAATTATTGGATGATACAAATGATAAAACCTCCTTTCTATATATAGGATTCCATGGGGTCACAATATAATCCTAGCCGAACTAACAATAATAATGAAAGGGCAACACAATAACAATAGTGGGATTTTATGGGGCATAATAATAACAATATGGGGACTAAAAGGGTACAACATGTTGGGGGAAGGAATTACACTTAAGAAAAATCCTCAACACTTAATTTATCAACCCGGGGGATCCGTAAACTTAGAGACGAAGCATAGGAAATTCCAAAGATGGTATGAATATTCCTAGTATAAATCCCTAATTTCTTTAAAGGAAAGATTGCATAATCAAATTAAAAAGAGAAAAACGCAACTTGAACCATAGAAAATAATCTAAGTCTCCAACAAGAAAGAATGCATTTGCAAGAGGGAATTAAAGATAAAAGGCAATCACTCCTACTAATTATTATTTAACTACTAAGTGTGTTTTTCTTTAGTAGAGACACTTAGCAGTCTTATCAGATGGGCCCTTAAATCTGCTTCTTTAGAGATTTCCTTCCTGTGCTAATCTGTCTTGCACTATCGCAATCTTCTTGCACTAGTGCAGGATCAGAGATTTATGCAGAAGGTATAAATGGTGTCTTTACTAAAGGATTTTTTACTTCATGCAAGAGCTTAAAATTTTCCAAGTTCAAAGCACTCAGATCTCGTGGCAAGAAACTAGTTCTTGCACCAGATCAAAGCTTCTTGCACTTAGCTTTTAATTCCTAAAATGAATGTTT
Organism: Pinus albicaulis; assembly: GCA_034641835.2. Lineage (NCBI taxonomy): Eukaryota > Viridiplantae > Streptophyta > Pinopsida > Pinales > Pinaceae > Pinus > Pinus albicaulis. The sequence goes on along the minus strand of CM076572.1, from coordinate 1,467,285,532 downwards.
AATTATTTCAAGTGCTATTATACTGTTAAATCAAATTGCACACATAGAAAGTGAATGTTTATGATCTTAAAAGAGTGCAGGAATAAATAAACAATCAATATATATTTATCCTGTCATAAGCATTTAATGAAAGAAAGAGGATTGTGGGAAGTAGACTAAGAAATCTTGTTGCATCACACCAATGTGCACTGGTGCAGGTTCATTCCTCCTATTTGGACTAGGCGGGGAAAACCAGTATTGAAAAAAAAGAGATATCACACCAACGTGCACTGGTGCAGGTTCATTTCTCCTACTTAGACCAAGCGGAGGAAAAACTAATCAAAGAAAATTGCAGAAAAAGATATATCACACCAATGTGCACTGGTGCAGGGTTATTTCTCCTGCTTGGACTAGGCGGAGGAAAACCAATCTGAAATCAAGTCCAGGAAAGGAAATTTGCAGGAAAAGGAAATTTATCTACTTCACACAATGGATCTGATTTCACTCAGAATGCATGTGCTTAAGATTAAATCAGACTTGACAATGTAAACACAAATTACAAGAAAACAGGAAATGGGGTAAATGTGTTGGGTTGGCTGGGCCCTAAACAAACAACATGTTTCCTTTTAAATAGAAACGCTACTTAGTACCTTAATTAATTCATCAACTCAAATATAGAAATGTAATTTGTGAAAAAAGAGGCGGAGCTCCCTTTTATTAATTCACTGAGGCAAGTACATACATTAATACATCGTCCAGCACAGATTTGGGTGATAACAAAATACAATGACCTGCTACCGCCTCTCTGGTTGTGTTTCTATTCTCTTTTACTATCAAAACTTAGCTTCCTAGTCCTATTTACATTCTACATTATATAGATCTTTGGCCAAAGGCCAAAATAGATAATTTAACCGATTACATAACCAAACGCAGAATTTAGCTTTTCGGTCTTCAAAATTAGACAGTTAGCAGAACTGGCCATAGCCAATCTCCATCTTTCACCCTTCACAGATTCAGTCTCGGTTAACTTTGGATCACTCTTGCTGTCGTGCTGGCAATGGTGCAAGATCCGATCTTACACTAGGATTAGCTATCACGGTAAGTACTCTAACTACCAAATAAACATTGGAGATACTGATAAGTTACAAAGAGTGATTAAAAGTAAGAAATCATGTAATAAATAATTAATAAATGCTAAGTTGAATTAAAAATATGAAAAATAAAGTTTATACGAAATATGTCACCGTGCTTGGACTGGTGCAGGATGAGGGTGCATAAAAGAGGTAAAACAGAGGTAAATGGTTATGATTTAGGAAGGGGAAAATGGAAAAAATAGAGAAAATTAGGGGGCTAACATCCTCCCATCCCTAAGCTATTGTGTGTCCTCACACAACTCTTTACCTTTGCAAAAAACCTTCAAAACTTTGAGCATTCTAGCTCAATCTTGCTCTGACATACTGACATCAGCCTGCAATGTTTCAGACTTCTTCTTTCTGATGTTCTTTAGTTTCTTTGTGACCTTTTTAAGTCACTTGAAACATTGTGTAGCATGGTACTTCCAAACTCTAACTTCTCCTTTCTTTTTCTGGATCTCGGCGGTTAATTATTCTTTACTATGTTCTTTATCCTCATGCGCTTTAGCTATGAGTTGCTCTAAGTTCTCCACTTGAAGCTCTAGTTCAACTATCCGAGCATCAGGAGTTACCAAATCTTTTTCTGTTTCGAGAGGGGCCGTGTCTTCCTCAGGGAACTCAATATCCCTCATGGTTTCAGCAAACTCTTCTTCCTCTTCTACTTATTCTTCTTCCAGTTCTTCTTCCTCTTGTGGTTCTTCTTCTTCTTCTTTTCCTTCTTCTTCTTCTTCTTGTTTCGTTTCTTCTTCTTCGTCTGGTTCTTCTTCTTCTTGCACTGGTGCAGGAGGGGATTCAACATCCTGTGGGGACTGTGGTTCTTTGCCTACACTAGATTCTTCATTATTTTTTTGAGACTTCTTAATGAAATTGACCAACAGAGTGTCATCTTCGACCTCTACAGATTTTCCTGCGTCGGCAAGGAATGACAGGTTGTCTTCTTCGGGGTCTATACTTGTACTGGTGTCGTAGAAGGAGTATCTTCAACAGGTGCACTAGCTGTCTTCTTCTTCTTTGGAGATGGGACCATTTTTTCTGTTGATTTTTTGGGTCGTTTCCTTTTTGCACTGGTGCAAGAAGGACTCCCCTCCACATTCTTACTTTGAACCTTGCTTGTGCTAGCGGGGTACTATGTTTCCTTTCCAACATCTTTCTTTTTATGTAGTTGTTTTAACAGTGCATCCCAGGTCATGCCTTTAACTTCTAATTGTTTCTGGACCAAAATCTTTATCAGGCCGTGGTGATATAAATTCTTGTCAGCCTGGTCTTCCCGTGCGTCCCGCACAACTTTGGCCATTGTTTCCAAGCTCTTAAGAAAAAAATAAGGGAAATCAATCCTCCACAGGATGTGATGGCCACCTTCGAAAAGCTGCAACATCCTAATATGGTACACAAAAGTGAGGGAGTACCTTCCCTCACAGGTTACGAATTTCTGTAGGATGAAATGGAGATCCCGCCACTGTCCCAGCATGGCACTGCGCAGAATTATTTTCTTCCAATCTACCTTCATATTCTTGTCGACGACAAAATTTTGCCATCGATTCCTTTCTAGTTTCTGATTTTTAAACCATTGCTCACTAGTATTTTCCAAGCTTGTCGCTGCTGCTATAAACTCTTTCGTAACCTCAAATTTTAGAGGCCCAATTTTTACTCGGACATTTTTGAAACTTCTGGCAAACTGTAGGGCCACTTCACGGTTGTGCCCATAAAATTTTTGCAAGAATTAAAGAAAGCCTGAGTCTTACAATTGTGCAAGACTATTGTGAAACTCAACAGTCTGTTCTACCATACTGAGAGATGAAGGTTCGCTTCGAACAAGCGACATCGCTGCTTAACGATTATGAATAGTCAAGAATTTACATGCAACACTGAGAAAATTGGTTCTTATAAATAGGGATCCAACTGTCCACCATCCCTTCCATCTTATCACCCATTCATTCCATTGAAATAGCCATGGATACGCGACATCTTTGAGGTCGTGACGGATTGGTACTTGCGGTGGCGTTTTAACGGCTAGGTGAGGTAATCATTACGAGTGAATGACATCTAGGATTATGGCGGAAAGGGGCAATTATATCCAAGCAACGGTTAAACATTTCCACACTCCTTCATAATTCAAAAAAGAACTTTAGCATTCATTAAAAATGATCATGATTCTTAACTTAAAAACACCTTGTACTTTAAATGATTTTCTCCTAGTTAATATGATAGCACAAGTACTCATTGACTAAGTGAAATGATTTCTTATAAAATTTCATGATGACCACTTTCTTTTGACATATGCTATGAAAAGAACAAATTGTACTATATTTTTGACAAGGTGCATGCTTGCACCGGTCTGCTTGCACCGCTTAAACTATGCTATTCTGCTGGTACCATTATGCTTGCACTTATTATATAGGATGACATGCTTGCACTAGTGCAAGCATAATATCTGAAAAAAGAATAGGGAATTTAAGTAAAATATAGGCTGGACTTCCAACATGACTTCCTCAATTTATACTGGAAATTTTCTTCGCCCTTTCTTGATGATTCAGAGCATATCCTTTTGCTCTTTGTGCATGAGATCCTGCAATTCATGAGGGAATAAAGAAGTGGGAAAAGGGAAATTTCAGAATGGGAAGGAATTCTGTTACAGGGATTCCAGGAATAGTACCACAAGAGGGGATAAACAGAAGTGCGATAGGGAAAAAATTCAAGGGTAAATTGGGGGTTTTACAAAATGGACAGGGTAAATTCAGAAGAATATGGGAAGGTTAATCATTCTGGGATGGAATAAGAAAACTGAGGGAATATTATGAAAGTGGAATATGAAGAAAGGAAAAAAAAATTCTAGAAGGTCTGCCTACACTGGTGCGAGAAAAATAACTGCAGTGAGAATTAAGTGTTACTTAAATAAGAATATCTATGCTAATTACCCCAATTGTATAAAGGTTGGTTCTGCTGAACCTACTTTTACTTGGTGGTCGCTAGCATATCTAAAAGATTAAGCAGTATTCTCTTTTTTTAAGAAATTTTTGATCTTCCTGCTAGCACGCTGGTTTTCAGGTTGATCCTTCTGCAATCATGTCAGCGAACTGATTTTCATAATTAAAGGAAAATATTTTTTCTTTACTTTTTATTTTAAATTTTTTATTTATTTATTTTTTCTTTTATTTTTTTTTAAGAAGAAGAAGAATTCGTATTTTCAAAAAGTTACTATTACCATTCACCACTACCGTCCCGAATTGTTGTTGGACTTGCTCTGTAAAATATTTCCTAGCAAGTGGCTGAAAATAATTCTTTAATCTGTGTCCATTTACCAGGAATACTGAATTTTGTCTGTCAATAGTTTTAACTTCTACTGCTCCATTCTCGAATACTCAGATCACTTCATAAGGTCCCATCCAACATGTATGGAATTTCCCTTTAAAAATTTTAAATCTAGAATCATAAAGGAGCACCCAATCACCTGGTTGGAATTGATTTTTCTGAATATACTTGTCATGCCACCTTTTGCGTTGCTTCTGAATTAGTATGTTCTTCTGAACAACATCCCTACGAAATTCATCTAGCTCATTTAATTAGAGAAGACACTATTGTTGTGCCTAAGAGAGATCTAGTCCTAAATGAACTGCAGTTCTGAAAGTTTTGATCTGGAATTCAATTGGTAACAGAACCTGTTTGCCATATACCAACTCATATCGTTTATGTCCCGTTCTATTTCTCCAAGTGGTTCTGTATGCCCACAAAGCTTCAAGTAATCTTTCAGCCCAGTCCTTCTGATGCATATTTAATGTCTTTGTAAGAATGGACTTGATCACTTTGTTTGTGGATTCCACTTGGCCATTTTATTGCAGGTGATATGGAGTGGATTTCCTGTGCTAGATGTTGTATTGCTCCATCGCACCCTATACCAGATTAGAAATAAACTGCAGACCATTGTCAGAAAAAATTTCTCTAGGCACACCAAATCTAGTAAATATTTCAGTAAAAAGTAAATCAACAACAACTTTTTCTGTAGCAAAGGAAACAGATTTAGCTTCTACCCATTTTGTAACAAAATCTATACAAACCAAAATATGATTTTTACTTAATGACGTTGGATTTATTGGCCCCATAAAATCAATAGCCCATTTTTCAAACGGCTCAATCATAACTTGGGGGCATAAAGGCATTTCATTGGTTTGATTAGGCTGGCCCATTCGTTGACAATTATCGCATCACCTGACATACTGTTTGGCATCCTTAAACAAGGAAGGCCAAAAGTAACCAGCACACAATACTTTATATGCAGTCCGCTTATCAGTGAAGTGGCCTCCACAAGGTTCATCATGAGTAGATTTCAATATGTCAAACCATTCCTCCTCTCTTACACATCTATGGATAGTAAGATCTGGACCACTGTAAAAGAGATCTCCTTGAATCCAGGAATATGCAACACTTTTCTGAATAATATTTCGCTTTTCATGAGCGGACAAGTGGGGTGGTGTTTTCCTAATAACCAAGTATTTAGCAATGTCAACAAACCACAGAGAATCTGTTGACATAGCAAAAATATGTTCATCCAGAAAATCATCATTAACAGGAGATGCTTCACCAGGATTATCTAATCTAGAAAGAAAATTTGCTACAACATTAGATTTTCCTATTCTATCAACAATAGTAACATTAAATTCCCGCAACAATAGCAACCACCAAGTCACTCTACCGCTAGTCAATGGTTTTTTCATCAAATATTTAATTGCAGAATTATCAGTATGTACAAATACTTCATATCCTGTGATATAGTGCTTGAACTTATTAATTGCAAAAATTACAGCTAAAAACTCTTTCTATGTAACTGTATAATTCAATTAAGTGGAAGACAAATTCTTACTGATAAAATAAATAACATAGGATTTCTTATTTTCCTCTTGTCCTAAATCTTCACTAATAGCCAAATCTGAAGCATCAGAGGAAATGTGAAAAGGTAGGGACTAGTTAGGACCTCTCAAAACTGGTGCCTATACCAACTTTTCCTTCAATGTTTCAAAAGACTGTTGGCAAGCTGTGGACCAAGAAAATTCACTATCCTTAGCCAGAAGTTGGAAAAGAGGGGCAGTTATCTTAGAAATTTTTTCAATGAATCTTCTATAGTAACCAGCATGTCCTAAAAAGCGTCTTCCTTCCCTTTGAGTTTTGGGTGCAGGAAGATGTAGAATGATTTCAATCTTTGCTGGATCAACCTGGATACCTTTATTAGAAATCAAATGGCCAAGTACCACTCCTAATTTGCACATTAATCTAAATTTCTTGTCACTCAAGGCAATATGGGCTTCCTGACAACGAAGAAGTACTTTCTCCAGATTTTTGAGAGCTTCCTAAAAAGAATCACCAAAAACAGAAAAGTCATCCATATAAATTTCTACAAATTCTAGATCAGCAAAAATGGCCAGGACTGCCCTTTGAAAGGTAGCCGAGGCATTAATAGACCAAAGGGAAGAAATTTATAAGCAAATGTACCCCATGGACATGTAAAAGTAGTTTTATCCTGATCTTTGGGTGCAATATGTATCTGGTTATAGCCACTGAAGCCATCCAGAAAGGAAAAATATTTCTTTCCTGCAAGGGTATCAAGCACCTGGTCAATGAAAGGGAGAGGGAAGTAATATTTGAGAGTGGCTTTGTTTAATTCTTGATTATCAATATAAATACACCATCTTCCATCTTTCTTAGGTACTAGTACTAATGGAGAGACCCACTGACTGTCAGAAATAGGATAGATAAAACCGACATCTAAGAGTTTATGTACTTCTTCCTTCACAATATCTCTTAGACCTGGATTCATTCACCTTTGGGGTTGTCGAACAGGTTGGGTTCCTTCCTGAATATATATTATTTGTACAAGTTTTAGGAGGAATACCCTTCATATCTTCATAGCCCTAAGCAAAGGCACTAAGATGGTTTTGCAACAAATTCACAAGTTGCTCCTGCTGAGATGAGTCCAAATCTGAACTAATATGCAAGGATTTACCAGGGCTAATCTCAACAAGAGTGGTATCATGCTCAAGAGTACTCAAAGGAGTGGTCAAATGCAACAGTACAGAAGAATGAGAATCATGATTATCTTGAAAATCTAGGCTGAAAATCTTGCTCAATGGCTCAAAGTTAGGCATAATGTCTAGATTATTCAGGAAATATTGAATCTCTTCTTCTTGTGAAGACCCAATATAATGATGAATAATGGAAATGGGCTGAGTCTCCTCATCACTGCTTTGGTCCAACCATAAAGTATCTCGAAGGTCTTGAGTGGATCTGGCAGGGGGGTATAAGGTAACTTTCTTCCTAGAATCTCCATGCGAAATATACGTATCACCGGAACGACATCCAATATATGCATCGGCCATAGCAAGCCATGGTCGACCCAAGATCAAGGGATGTCCTCCTACTGGGTTCTTTGGCTGAAGCACAATGAAATCAGCAGGATATTCCCAAGAATCTAATCAGATGATCACATCGTCCAATACTCCTTCTAGCTTCATTTTAGATCTCTTTAATAGTTCAAGCACAATGGGAGTAGGGCGAAGATGAGATAAGTGTGAAAATGTGAAGCTGGGTTACACTTTTTGCCCTTTTCTGAGAAATTTTTTTCATTTTTTTGGGTTCTTCAACTTTCTGCAAACTATAACAATTTTTCTGTGTAGAATTTCATTTTGCGATAAATATAAAAGTTGTGAGAAATTTTGTTAGCTTTCTATTACTTATTTTTGAAATTTTTTTATGCAGATTTGATATGTCAACTTAGCATTTCTTTGAGTGTGTGTTTCTTAACAATCAAAGGATTCATAAGAAGTCATGTTATGTCGCAATGCTGTATTCATTGAAAATTTGTGTTTTTGAAAAAACAAAATGTGTTAAAACAATCTCGACAGAGTCTACTTTGTTTTCGTCATATTTACAAAGCCAATGGATGCATATCATAATTACTAGAATTTTTTGAAGTGGTCCAATACGAAAAACTGCGTATTTTGGATATGTTTCGTGTGGCAAGAAATTTCTTAACATATAAGTTAAAAACTAAAAAATCTAAAAGCTACCCATTAGAGTCGACGGACCAATGTAATGCCCCATAATTTTTTCAATTTTTTTTACAATGTATTTTGGGAGATACAATTTTTTGATTTCACTGAATCACAATGACCCTCAGAAATTGTTTGCACCCATTTTATTAGAAAAATAATTAAAATTAATAAACGTTTACGAAATTCCATAAAATTTATATTTCCTGAAAGTAGATTCAATTCTAAAAATGCTTGTCTTGGTTCCGACAGTTAATTAACAACCTTTCATGGAGTTTAATCAGTCCAAAGTTGCATAACCGTTTTCAGAGCCTGGTTTTTGCGTAATTGGCGACGCGTTAGTTCGGCTGAACTTTTAGTCCAAGTTCGGCCGAACTATGTTTTCCGTTTATGAGTCACTAAATCTAACGTCTTAATAGTTCGACCGAACTTCTTCTGAACAGTTCGGCCGAACTATTGTGTAACTCTTCGTCGGACGGAAAGTTTTGTGGAGCCCCCTACAAAAAACACATTTCGCGTCATAACCGAAGTTGAACCATGGTTTTCTTAGTCATGACATTAATGGCTGCCCCTAGATCTATAAGAACATTAGAGACAAGGACATTACCAATCTGAACTGAGACAACAGGGTTTCCAGGATCAATATATTTTTCCATAGACACACATACCGTCATTAAATTTGCTGCCCTACCAACAAATTGAATGGTTTGGGGTTCCAATATCTTCCTCTCAGGTTTCTTGAGATAGAGTTCCTTAATAATCTTGGTACAAATGGGGATCTCTTAAATGGCTTGAAGCAAAGGTATCTTAATGAAAATATTCCGAAGCTCAATGCAAAACTAGTCTCATAAATAGGCTCACTTCTTTCGATTACTAGCCTCTCTGGGAAGGGAGACTGGTTGGGAGAAGATGGTAAGGATTTAGAGGGTAAGGGCTGCTTAGTGACAAATTTTAGAGAATGGTTAAGAGTTTCCTCTTCTCCTTTCTCTTCAACAATCACTATAGGTTGCTTCTGATTTTATGATGTTACAGTCCTTCTCTATCTTAATTGAATATCATGAACCCTGACTGGAATAAATTGGTACTCGAATGGTGAAGGTGGGTTTGTTACATAGATCATTTGCACTGCCTTATTATTGTTAGGATTGGGCATTGGTTGAGCAAGCAAATGAGGAGGTTGAAAGGGTGGAGGTAAAGGCAACGGTGGAGTAGACTGACTTGGAAGTTGAGGCATTGAATAAGGTATATGTGTAGATGGATATGACTGCATATGTGGCTGGTGGGAGTATGGAGAATGAGTTGGCCCTTTCCAACCTTGTTGCCATGGTTGAAAAGGTTTCCCATGCTGATTTTGATTCCCATACTGCCACTGTTGATTAGTGTTAGGATAAGAATATGCATGTGAATTATAACCAAAATAGTGTGGAGAAAATTCAGGAGCCATACCTGCACCTACCTGAGGCCAATTCCTTCTTGCTCCCATAGCATACAAGTATTCAGCTTCAAGTTGTCCCCCTGTAAATTCAGCTTTTTAAGTCCAGGTATAGAGGGACATTTTTTTGTGACATGGTCTTCTGCACAAATAACACACTTATTAGTTTCTTTCAAATTAAGAGGACACTCTTTAGGAGGATGCTTGTCTCTACATTTAGGACAGAAAATACATAATGAATCTTGTTCCTTCATGAGTTTTTGCTGAAATTTTAAAGAGTCTAACTGTTTGGTAACAATATTCATTATATCAATTTTCATGTTTTCCATTTTATTTTCTAGTCCAATAATCATAGCATCAATAGATTCAATTTTTCTATTTCTATTTTGAGTTCCTCTACCAGATATTTATTGATTTCTTCAAAATTTCCCGCATAATTCACAAATTTGTTCAAAATTTTGCTAAGAAATATCACCTTGTCCTAGCAGATTTAAATTATTTATAGCATTATCAGTAAGTCCTCTTAAGAAAAAGGTTCTAATAGTACTGGGATCAAGCTTAAGTTTCGACCTTTGTAAAATATACAAAAATATTTCTAGGTAATCTTCAAGAGTTTCATCATCATCTTGTATGATTGTAAAAATCTCATCCAGCATGTCCCGAGTTTTGCAATATTCTTGATATTTAGACAAAAACACTCTCTTCATCTGATCCCAAGAGTTTATAGTGTTTCCTCCTAACCCCATAAACCAGCGTAGAGCCGATTCCTTGAGAGTAACAGAAAATAATCTTAACTTCTGAGTGTCAGTTGAATAATCATAACTTCTACACAGAATATCAAACTCGAATAGAAAAGAGTTAGGATCTTCATGAACTTTACCATGGAAATGAGGGAGAGTTGATGGTGAAATGTTCTTCATTTGCGCCACATTATCAGGATCCACAATTGGAAACACAAAAGTGGATTGTTCTTTACTTACCTGGTTTTCACCAGTCCCTTCCAAATGATCTTCATGGTCCACCATTCTTTCCCTTTTACTTGTACCGCTCTCAACAGGCTGATCCACACCTGAGCTGTTGTTACCAGAATCTAAGTGGATTGTTCCTGCATGATGGGTTTGAATTGGATTGGGCTTCCTGCTTACAAAAGGAGACCCAATATGAGAATTATTTAAAAAATTATTTTGGCCCTTAGTGGGCTTCGAACCCTTACCTTTTCTAGGCATTCATTTCAAGAAAAGAAAAATAACAAACAACTTCTAGTGAAAAGTGTTGTCAGAAATCAATTAACACCAGGAAAATTCCTTCAAAGAAGCTTTTCTAAACAATACTGCAAAAATAAAGGAAAAATTACCTCTATTGTATAATCAAAAAATTCTTACCAAATCAAATCGCCTCCCCGGCAATGGCACCAAAATGTTGGGTGCAGGAATTACACTTAAGCAAACTCCTCAACACTTAATTTGTCAACCCGGGGGATCCGTAAAATTAGAGACAAATCACATGCAGTGCTAGAGATGGTATGAATGTTCCTAGTATAAATCCCTACTTTATTTGAAGGAAATATTGTAGAATCAAATTAAAAAGAGAAAAATGAAACTTGAACCATAAAAAATAATCTAAATCTGGAACAAGAAAGAAAGCATTTGCAAGAGAGAATTAAAGATAAAAGGAAATCACTCCTGCTAATTATTGTTTAACTACTGAGTGTGTTTTTCTTTAGCAGAGACACTTAGAAGTCTCATCAGATGGGCCCTTAAATATTCTTCTTTAGAGATTTCCTTCCTGTGCTAATCTATCATGCACTATCGCAGTCTTCTTGCACTAGTGCAGGATTAGAGATTTATGTAGAAGGTATAAATGGTGTCTTTACTAAAGGATTTTTTACTTCATGCAAGAGCTTGAACTTTTCCAGGTTCAAAGCACTCAGATCCCGTGGTAAGAAACTAGTTCTTGCACCAGATCAGAGCTTCCTGCACTTAGCTTTTAATTCCTAAAATGAGTGTTTAATTATTGCAAGTGCTATTATACTGTTAAATCAAATTGCACACATAGAAAGTGAATTTTTTTGATTTTAACATAGTGCAGGAATAAATAAACAATCAATATATATTTATCCCGTCATAAGCATTTAATGAAAGAAAGAGGATTGCAGGAAGCAAACTAAGAAAGCTTGCTGCATCACACCAACGTGCACTAGTGCAGGTTCATTCCTCCTGCTTGGACCAGGCGGGGAAAACCAATATTGAAAAAAAAGAGATATCACACCAACGTGCACTGGTGTAGGTTCATTTCTCTTGCTTGGACCAGGTGGAGGAAAAACCAATCAAACAAATTTGAAAAAAAAGAGATATCACACCAACGTGCACTAGTGCAGGGTTATTTCTCCTGCTTGGACCAGGCGGAGGAAAACCAATTTGAAATCAAGTGCAGGAAAGGAAATTTGCAGGAAAAGGAAATTTATCTACTTCACATAATGGATCCGCTTTCACTCAGAATGCATGTGCTTAAGATTAAATCACACTTGACAATGTAAACACAAATTACAAGAAAACAGAAAATGGTGTAAACACGCTAGGTTGGTTGGGCTCTAGCCAACCAGCACGTTTCCCTTTTAAATAGAAACGCTAATAAGTAAATTAATCAATTCATCAACTCAAATATAGAAACGTAATTTGTGAAACACGAGGTGGAGCTCCCTTTTATTAATTCACTGAAGCAAGTAAATACATTAATACATCGTCCAGCCCAGATTTGGGCGATAACAAAATACAATGACTTGCTACCACCTCTCTGGTTGTGTTTCTATTCTCTTCTGCTATCAAAACTTAGCTTCCTAGTCCTATTTACATTCTACATTATATATATCTTTGACCAAAGGCCAAAATAGATCATTTAACCAATTACATAACCAAATGCAGAATTTAGATTTTCGGTCTTCAAAATTAGACAGTTAGCAGAACTGGTTGTAGCCAATCTCCAGCTTTCACCCTTCACAGATTTGGTCTCATTTGCCTTTGGATCACTCTTGTTTTCATGGCTAAAGTGTCTCAAAATGAGGCGGTGATCAAGGAGGTTCGGATCTGCTGCAAGGATTTGATGTGCTGGCAACAGTGCAAGATTCGATCTTGCACTAGGATCAACGGTCACGGTAAGTACTCTAACTACCAAATAAACATTGGAGATATTGATAAGTTACAAAGAGTGATTAAAAGTAAGAAATCATGTAATAAATAATTAATAAATGCTAAGTTGAATTAAAAATATGAAAAATAAAGTTTATACGAAATATGTCACCATGCTTGGACTGGTGCAAGATGAGGGTGCATAAAAGAGGTAAAACAGAGGTAAATGGTAATGATTTAGGAAGGGGAAAATGGAAAAAAGAGAGAAAATTAGGGGGCTAACACAAAAATAAAAATAAGGGGGCTACACTAACAACAATAAGGGGCTACACTATTAATATAGGGACCTAACACTAAAACACAACTGGCTCTGGAGCCCTCTTGTGTCTTGGAACCATCAAAATAAAAAATCCAAACATCATAAATAAAAGGAATATACCTTATAATACTACTATTAATATCTATTGTACATTGGTAATTTCTGCTAGTTGGACCAGGAAGGAGTTCCAACTCTATGTTTGGTGGGATTGGGGAAGGATTAGCAAGGTAGCACCCAAGGTCAATCTCCAAGAAGAAATTTCCAAAAAATCAGATCAACGAAAGCAACTGGCTCATTCTTCCCCTTGAAGGTTGTGACAATGTGCTTCATGTAAGGATTTTATTCCACCTATATTTGGTTGTTCTCGCCCTTATACGGAAGCCATAAATGTGACCATTCGGTATAAAAATAACCCTGTAAGTTTTTGGACCAGCCTCTACTCAATACTACACCATAGGCTTCTGGGATGTCCACAATTACTATATTTATGCACTGGTGAACTTGTAGATTAGATGATAGGAGGATAAGAACATTTTTTAGCTCACCAAAAGCATGGAAAAGGGTCTTGTCCAACTAAATGATCTATGCATTGTTATTATCCTATTTTTAATTTATTTTGTTTGTGAGAGATAACGACATTACATTTATGGATGCACCAAAATCAGCTAATAAATTGTGTACATTGTAATTAAAAATTTTGAAAGTAAAAGAAAATGGTGGGAGAATTTAGTTAGCTTCTAATTCTAAAGCATTAATAACTGACTCCATGGGACAAAAAAACTTACCATATCCCTTCTACGAAGAAGAAGCATTGTCACCTAATAAAGGTTGTTCAATATCTCAGACAAGCAGTTCCCGCTGGCTTGCAATCCTTTTAAGCTCAAATATTGAAATATTAGCACGAGATTTCTTCATGTCTTCCACTATATTATAATCAAGCAGAGTAGGAATTAATGAAGTGTCTAGAGGAGTGGCTTTGTTTGACACTTCCAGAGTGTTATAATTTCTTTTACCATCGGACGAAGTGTTGTTCTTGGTGGCACCTTTTCAAGAATTACTTGAGTGTTTTGAGATGAATTGACAAGTGGTGTGATATTTATTAACAAGTGTTCCTTCAATTTTTTCCTTGTCAGCTCTACTTCAGAAACTATCCCTTGGCTCCTAAACTTATATTAACTATTTTTCTTTTGATATGGAGCCTCACTCATTGGTGGTTCTTCGACATTTTTTGTTTTAGTGGTGAACACAGTATTTACTGTGTTCCTGACACACACAATCTCTTCAACTGTAGTGATTTATTAATTTTCTTCTATTTTCTCAATATTATCATCTGAAAGTACCATCTCAATGATGTGCACAACCAAATAATTCATGTTGTGATTCCACTGCAAGCATGTATTTTCTGAATGATACTCTTGATGAAAAGAACAATATTGGTCCATGCCCATACTTTTGACATTCAACACGACATTCGAGATATGGGCAGACTTAGCCATATGATTGTTGTTGCTATTGTTGTTAGTAGCTCTTCTCAGGAAGTTGAAATTTGGAGGCTTGCTGCTGACATTGGTCTCACTTAACCTAAGTTTTAATCCTTCCAAGTCATTGGATAGATACTTGATTTTCCAAGTCAAGATTTCAACATCAATTGCCTCTTTATCCTTGGAATTTATTAAAGAGGTCTGAGACCTTTTACCCATTTCCTTGGAGTATTTTGATGGTTCATCGTCAATAATGACTCCAATGGTGTGCAAGTCCTTCTCAACCGCTATGGCTTGTTTGAAATTTTTAGCCAAAGTTTCTTTCATACTTCTCTTCACGAACTGCGCGATGATTGTCAACAAGGTAGAAGTATAGTAATAAATTTTGATGGTGTCGTGAGGTTTCCTATTCGTAGGAAATTTGTTCAATATGCAATTAAACCTTGATTAAAGTCTTTGACCCCTTTTTTTTTCTCCATCTACAAATTGAAAAAATCCTTTAATAACATGGTTGGGGTTTTGTAATTTGAAATTTTTTCAAGGAACAACTTTTAAAACGCTTCCAATTTTGAATTGAGTTTGGAGGAAGAATGTGGTACCGAATAACTAATCTACCATCTAAGGTACAAGGAAAACGTCTACATGCAACATCATCACAACGTTCTTCGAGAATTTTCAGGTGTAGATAGAAGTTATACAAAAGGCCTTCTTCTTGTGTAAATCACCCGATAGGGAAATTAGGCCCTGATACATCCAATCCAGATATTTTCTGCCATGTTTTTATTTTTATGCTCCTCCTCTTCTTCAAAGTCAAATGAATTTTATTCGTGACTGCCTAACCCATGAAAAGTGTCATCTCAGAGCACAACATTTTCCCCTTCACCCCCGTTAAAATATGGTGGCCACTTTGGTTTCTCTGTTTTTTCAACAGATTCTGCTAGCTCTTGTGAGGGTGGAAAAAACTAAATCTTCAATTGTAGAAACCACTATCCTATTGGGTGTGGAGCCTGATTATCTTGTTTATTTTGTATCACAGCGTTGGACCCCTGTACATTAATGGGGCGGCAATGCCGCCCATAATTAAATGCTTCCTGGGGGGTCCAGGGGGGGCGGCGAAGACTTTATGGAGGCCCCCCCTGGCGAGGGGTTTCAGGGGAAGTGCCCCTGAAGCTAAAAACATATGCGAAATTGCCTTGTAAAAATATAGTAATTTCTAGTCAATCTGGGCCGTTCATTAAGCGCATGATCTGATGGTAGAAGTTATGTTTAGTTTAGGGTATTTTTCCCTAGAAGGCAACCCCTAGCTTGTATGAGGGTATTGTATTGTTATTGTGTATTGTATGTGTATTCTCAAAGCGAGAAATAGATAGGGAGACTGTGAGAGAGAACAGAGGATATTACGATAGATCTGCTGTAGGTTGTGTCTCTTCATTTTGCTGGATAATAAAAGGGAAGGACTGGCTGTTCGGGGTGGACGTAGCCCAAACTGGGTGAACCACGTATATCTGTGTCTCTCTAGTTTTATGTGTTTTGTGTGCTTATTTTTTTCCACATATTTTATGTGTCTCATAATTTTCTAACAACTGGTATCAAAGCCGAAGGTCTATTTGGCTGATAAACTTGCAGGAAAGAAGGGTTCCTAGTTCGAGTGGGAGCAATGGCGGAAGATGGTAAATTTAGGGTCGAGAAATTTAACGGCCAAAACTTCTCGCTATGGAAGATGCAGATGGAAGATTATCTATATCAGAAAGATCTGTACCTACCACTGAGCGGAAAAACAAAGAAGCCTACGACTATGATAGATGCAGAATGGGAGATTCTCAATAGAAAGGCACTCGGAACAGTACGATTGTGCCTCGCGGCATCGATAGCCTTCAATATATCAAAGGAAACAACAACAAAGGGTTTGATTAAGGCATTGGCGAAACTATATGAAAAACCCTCGGCCTCAAACAGGGTATTTCTTATGAAACACTTATTTAATATGAAGATGTCGGAAGGTGGATATGTTGCAGACCATTTAAATGATTTTAATATAGTTACCAGTCAGTCAAGTTCTGTAGGGGTAAAATTTTATGATGAAGTTAGGGCTCTTTTATTTCTGTGCTCATTTCCAGAAAGCTGGAATGGTTTAGTTATGGCCATTAGTAACTCTGTCTTTGGATCTAGTACTTTAAAGTTTGATGATGTTGTTAGTGCTATCCTTAGCGAGGAAATGCGATGGAAAAGCTTCGGTGAGACATCAGGAGATGCTTTGAGTGCAGAGTCTAGGGGAAGAAGAATGGAAAGAGGAAAGAGCTTGGGATATCACATTAAATCAGGGAAAGGCAGATCCAAGTCCAGATCGGGGATAGTGTGCTAGAAATGCAGAAAGAACGACATCTAAAGAAAGACTGTAGATCTCGAAAGGGAAAAGAAGGAGACACACAACATGAAAACAATCATGAATCAAATGTGACAGGTGATGTGTTACAAGATGCTTTGATTCTTTCTTTAAAAAATGTTATTGATTCCTAGGTGGTAGATTCAGGGGCCTCATTCCATGCCACACCTGATAAGAAATATTTTCATGACTATGTTAGGAGATTTTGGACAAGTCCGTTTGGGTGATGATAAACCTTGTAAAATTGTTGGAATGGGTAAAGTTCTTGTAAAAAAATAGAATGGAAACCAATGGCTATTAAAGGAGGTAAGGCATGTTCCAGATCTAAAGAAAAATATGATTTCAACAGGGCAGTTAGGCGGTGAAGGTTGTGTGAAAACTTTCACAGATAAAACTTGGAAGGTCACCAAAGGAGCCCTGGTAATAGAAAAAGGTGAAAAGGTTGGTACATTTTATTTATGTAATGGTATTTCTAACTCTGTTAATAATTTAACTTCCAAAGGAGAAGATGCAACATTATGGCATCATAGCCTTAGACACATGAGTGAGAAGGGGATGAAGATTCTTCACTCAAGAAATTTGTTGCCGGGTTTGAAGAATGTTGATTTGGATTTATGTGAGAATTGTATTTATGGAAAACATAAGAGAGTCAGATTTATCAGAGTTGGGAAAGAAAATAAGAGCGAAAAATTATAGCTTCTGCATACAGATGTATGGGGACCTGCTCTTGTATCATTTATCAGTGGCTCTCGTTATTATGTTACTTTTATTGATGATGCAACTAGAAAAACATGGATTTATTGTATTCAGAATAAATCTGATGTATTTGATACTTTCAAGAAATGGAAAGATTTGGTTGAGATTGAGACAGGAAAGAAGTTGAAGTGTCTCAGATCAGACAATGGAGGTGAATATTGCAACAAAGAGTTTGATAGGTACTGTTCAGAGCATGGAATTCATAGAGAGAAGACAGTTCCAAGAACACCACAAGAAAATGGTGTGTTAGAAAGGATGAACAGAACAATCATGGAGCGTGCAAGTTACATGAGATTTCATGCATGATTGCCTTTAAAATTTTGGGCAGATGTTGTAGATACTACTATTTATCTAATAAACAGAGGGCCTTCAAGTTCCTTGGATGGTGTTATTCCAGAGGAAGCATGGATAGGTAAAAAGGTAAACTACTCTTTTTTAAAGCCTTTTTGGTTGTGAGGCCTTTGTCCATATTAATAAAGAAAATAGAACAAAGCTTGAGGCAAAATCAAAGAAATGTAACTTTATTGGATATGGTGTTAATGATTTTGGTTATCGCTTATATGATTATGAAAATCACAAAATCATTAGGAGCAGAGATGGAATATTAAATGAAAAGGTATTGTATAAGAATCAGTTGCAGTAAAAGAAATAGGAAAAAGAAACAAAGAATACACAGTTCTTGATGAGATCACAGAAAAGGTAAAGGTGCCTGAAAATTATAATAATCAATAGCCACAACAACTGCAACCACCACAACAGCAACAAGCACCTCAAACACCTGAAAGTGGTGCTAGAAGATCTACCATGATAAGTAGAACCACATAACGATACTCTCCTTTATTATATTATTTATTTTTGACTGATTCTGGTGAACCTGAATGTTATGAAGAAGAAATGCAGGTTGAAGGAAGGAAAAAGTGGGAGCTAGCCATGGAAGAAGAGATGGACTTCTTAATGCATAACCAGACTTGGGACTTAGTCAGGTTGTCTGCAGGTAAAACTACATTGCAGAATAAATGGGTTTACAGGTTGAAGGAAGAAGATGGAGGAAAATAGAGGTACAAAGCTAGACTTGTGGTGAAGGGGTTGCACAGAAGAAAGGTGTTGATTTTTATGAAATATTTTCTCCTGTTGTTAATATGAATTCAATAAGAACTATTTTAAGTCTAGTAGCAGTGGAATATTTACTTCTTGAACAGTTAGATGTAAAGACAACATTTCTCCATGGAGATTTGTAGGAAGAGATCTATATGCAGCAACCAGAAGGATATGAGGTCAAAGGGAAGGAAAAATTAGTATGCAGGTTAAAGAAGAGCTTGTATGGCTTAAAACAGGCTCCAAGGTAGTGGTATCTAAAATTTGACAAGTTTATGTCTGAACAAGGTTATACTATATGTCACTCTGATCATTGTGTTTATCTAAAAAAGAAAAATGATGGCAGCTATGTTATACTTTTAGTGTATGTTGATGACATGCTTGTTGCAGGGTCTAACATGGAGGAAATAAATGTGCTCAAAAGAAAATTGGAAAATTTATTTGCAATGAAGGATTTGGGAGCTACAAAACAAATCCTTGGTATCAGAATAACTAGAGACAGGAAATCACAAATTAACACTGTCTCAGAATGAGTACATACAAAAGGTATTGAAAAGATTTAATATGCAGAATGAAAAACCAGTTAGTACACCTTTTGCTAGCCATTTCAAACTTAGTAAGAAGATGTGCCCCAAGACCCAAGAAGAAATTTACTATATGTCCAAAGTTCCATATGCATCAGCAGTTGGAAGCTTAATGTATGAAATGGTCTGCACAAGGCCTGATATTGCACATGTAGTGGAAGTTGTAAGCAGGTACATGAACAATCCAGGAAAAGAACATTGGATGGAAGTGAAATAGATTCTCAGATATTTGAGAGGTACCATAAATCAAGCATTATTATTTGGTGGTTCAAACATTGCTCTATAGGGATATGTTGATGTAGATATGGAAGGTGACAGAGATAACAGGAGGAGCACTACAGGATATGTATTTACTGTAGGTGGAACAACTGTCAGTTGGGTTTGAAAATTCCAAAGTGTTGTTGCACTTTCAACAACAGAAGTAGAGTATGTTGCTGCTACAGAGGTTAGTAAAGAAACGATTTGGTTACAAAGGTTTATGGATGAATTGGGTAAGAAGCATGATATGGGCATGTTATATAATGATAGCCAAAGTTCCATTCATCTTGCAAAGAACTAAGTATTTAATTCTAGGACTAAACAAATACAACTCAAGTACCATTTCATACGGTCAGTATTGGAAGATGGACAGTTGAAGCTGGAAAAGATACACACTAGCCAAAATCCTGCAGATATGCTAACAAAAGTTGTAACCAAGGAGAAACTAAGATTATGCTCAGTTTCAATTGGTCTTCAAGGATGATGATGAAGATGAGAAACAACCAGGTCCAAAGAGGAGTCATTTTCCAGCAAATGAAGCAGCAGTGGAGTTGCTACAATCAGTCTCCAAGTGGGAGATTGTTGGATGTGGAGCCTGATTATATTGTTTATTTTGTATCACATCGTTGGACCCCTGTACCTTAATGGGTCAGCAATGCCGCCCGTAATTAAAAGCTGCCTGGGGGGCCCAGGGGGGGGCGGCGACGAATTTATGGAACCCCCCCCCGGGCAGGGGGTTTCAGGGGCAGTGCTCCCGCAGCTAAAAAAATATGTAAAATTGTCTTGTAAAAATATAGTAATTTCTAGTCAATCTGGGCCGTTCATTAGGCGGATGATCTGACAGTAGAATTTATGTTTAGTTTAGGGTTTTTTTCCCTAGAAGGCAACCCCTCACTTGTATGAGGGTATTCTATTGCGACTATGTATTGTATGTGTATTCTCAAAATGAGAAACAGATAGGGAGACTGTGAGAGAGAACATAGGATATTACAGCGGATCTGCTGTAGGTTATGTCTCTTCATTTTGTTGGATAATAGAAGGGAAGGACTGGCTATTCGGGGTGGAAGTAGCCCAAACTGGGTGAACCACGTATATATGTGTCTCCTTGGTTTTATGTGTTTTGTGTGCTTGAGTTTTTCTGCATATTTTATGTGTCACATTGCTCTATAATATATAATTTTCTAACATATCCCAATGGGATTTGTTTCTTTCCTCTTTAGAAAATAAGGATGATTATGTGATCCAAAAATTAATCCAATACCCTTTATGAAGCAATGGGTTATAGGTTGTATTTCTCCAACGTGCTCTTAATAAATTTCACAAGTTTGTTCTGGACTAGGCTGAGAAGATCCGCTAACTTCAGGAATATGAGTTGGAGAGGTGTCGGGAATATTACTTCCTTGACCGAAAGAAGTATGATGAGGGTGGGTGGAGTTTGGAGTTATTAGCCATAAAAATATATCTTCCCTCCTTCTAGGACCATAAATGTTGATAATGTTGGACTTGATAACATTCAAAGTGGTATCCCTGATATGTAGTCCCAATTAGACCTCACATAGTTTGGGATAGGAGCCCCATCCGAAATACAACCCTATTATCGCTTCCTTAAATTTTTTCCTTGGATTTAGTTGTCAACAAGAGAGAGGATCACATATATGCCATCAAAAATCAAGTAGGTGTGCCTAATGAATGTTTGGTTGTAGGTGTGTCAAGGTTCTTCTACTCAGGAGGGAAAAGAAGTGGGCCTCTAAGAGAGAGGTAATAGTACCACCCTAGTAGAGACACATGAAAACATGAAATATTCATCTAAAATCTAACGAAATATTCCACAATTATGTGACAATCGTTACAACAAATACATCACATTCTCAATATGATAAGCACCAAAATAACCTAAATAGTTAAACTACTTTAGTACAGGTGGAAGACAAACATGAATCATGAAAATTCACAGAATAATATTACAAATATTCATAATCCATGCATGAAGAACGCGATGGCCATCATGCTTCATATATTAAGTAAAAATTGCAAGAAAAAGGTATACAACGAACACCACTATCTCTAATAGTGGAGAGTTGGGGCCACTACTTTCTCTCCAAAAGAACTAGCTTGTCTCTTTGAGGCCTTATGGGAGAAGCCAAGGTGAAATTCCTTTGCTTGTAAAATAAGGGTGTATATATAACTGTTAGTATGAATCTTTATTCGAAGTGTACGGAAAAAGACCACTTTAGCTATGCATAACTTATAGCCCTAACAGCAAAAGATGGCTGCCAATATCTTCATATCTATGCATAAAAAGACATTAAGCAGTAAAATTAAGGTTTTACTCCATGTATCCAATAGACAAGACAAGAACAATATTTTTGAAGAATTTTTATATTAATGGCACATGGGAGAAAAAAAAGAAAGGTGTTTCCAATTCTCCTCAATGGGATGGGTTCTTGGAAGTCCTCAGCACTTCAGATCTATAATTTCTCTCTCTAGTTGGCGTAGAAAACCCAGACAAACATAGAACTCAAAGGGAGCTCACAAAGCAAATAATAGAAAATATGACAATGATAATGGCTCAAAGTCAGACCAAGAGTATAGATCCAGAGTG
Source organism: Pinus albicaulis (assembly GCA_034641835.2). Classification (NCBI taxonomy): domain Eukaryota; kingdom Viridiplantae; phylum Streptophyta; class Pinopsida; order Pinales; family Pinaceae; genus Pinus; species Pinus albicaulis. The sequence goes on along the minus strand of CM076572.1, from coordinate 1,467,263,348 downwards.
ATCTAAGAGGCAACAAAAGGTGATGAATGGTAGGAAAAACCCTTCTATTTATAACAAAATATTAGGTCATTCTAGATCTTGGTGTATGATTAAAATAATATTAACCAAATCTAGATCTACGTTTTATGGAATATTTTATTATATTTGTTGGAGGGGAAAGGAATTTGACTTGGGTCAAAGCCCTTTATTTGTAAATAATAAATAAATAAATGATTTATTTATCATTTTAAGGAAGTAGTTGAATGATAATTAAATAAATAATTATTTATTCAATTATTTATAAATGATTTAGTCAAATTTAACGAGGAATATTATTTAAATAAAGTTTAAATAATTATTCCTAGAAAATAATAAGATAAATAAGGATTTATCTAATTAATCTCCTAGTTTTGGGTTAAATATGACTAGAAATAATAATTAAATTACTATTTAATTAATTATTCCATGAGGAAAACCAAACAAATATAGATTTGTTTAATATTTCCCCTTGGGGTTTCCTGTTTAGACCATAAACAACCTAATAAATGTGTTTTATTAAGTTATTTTACATAATGAAAGCAATTTTACTTAGGGTAAAATTGGTCTTACATGGTGTACTTGGGTCCATCTAATGATAATAGGTTAGATGACCAAAAATTAGTGTAGCAATAACCAATGGGGTGATCCTTCAACTTCCTTGTGACTCTTTGACTCTCCTCATTACCATTTGAATTCCCTATGACTTTTCGACTTTTACATGAATCTTTAAATTATGTACATGTCCTTTGGACTTCCACTTTACAATACATTTCAAATAAGAATTTAGAATAATACACAAAATGATGTAGCACATGATGATTCATGATATGACATGACATGACACTGATGACATGGAAATGTCAAACAATTCTTTGTTGTTGCTTTCTTTGTGTCTTCTTGAATATGATCCCTTCTTCACCTTTGCATTAATTGAACATGAGGAGTCGTTACTATTCTTAGGTCCTAGGTTGTTGTCGCAAACTAATGTCCCTATGCTTCATCCTTATTGACCAACACGTATTTTCATATAAAGGAGTTTATTCTAGCATGATCTCCTTCTCCATCTCCTTCTTCATCACCCTGCCATAGCATGATAGAGTACTTGCTCTTGCAATTCACTCATGATAAGAAGAAATTGTTCTAAAAAACCCCTAGTCTAATGTTTTTCATGATAATCCACTAACTGATATGGAACTATGTGACAGACTGAGAGAGAGGCTCAATGAATGTGCAATTGCACAACTCAAGCAGTCAAGGGCCAGGAATGAGCCTTGAGACTACACAATGTGTAGTTCAAGATGAATCAGTCTTGAGATTGCATGGTTGAGGGTTTTAAGGAGCTGGGCTAAGGGCTTGAGCACTGAATTTTCCCACTTCACAGTGCTGGAAGGATAGGGAGGTTAGGACATTGTGCAGTTGTGAAGCTTAGGAGCTCGAGGGTTGGGCTTGAGGGCTAATATTGTGGAATGCATAGTTGAGGCTCGACTGGAGGAAGTGATTGCATAGTTTTGGGGCTCAGGGGTTGGGCTTGAGAACTCAGATTGCGCAGTGCGTAGTTATGGGAGGAAGAAACTACATGTTGCATAGTGCCAAGGGACAAGGTTGTTTCTTGATGGCTGAATGGCTAAGACTACACAATGCATATTTTATGCTAGCCAAGAGAGGGTGAGTGGTCTATTCGAGGAGTTTTCCCAATTTTGACTAAGTGTTGGATCAGTGCCATGAAGTTGAACAAAACAAGATGATAATTATTATATAACAATTAGATTACTTAATGAAACAACAAGGAACACTTATAACACATGAATAACACACTTCCCTCAATGCAACAACTTTGTGATGGTTGGCACCAACTGTGACACCGAAGATACACTTTGTGATGATCCTGACGACACTTGTGTGACAATTCCTAAAGCTTTGTAAATGAATGAAAAATATGTGTATGTGGTAATACCATCTCATTTACACAAATATTACCCTTTGAAAAGACTAAAAATAGCTTTTGTACATTGTGCAACACTTAACATGCTAAAAGACAACACTTTGATTTTATGACAAACGGGACCAAAACACTTAGAGAAAATTCATGCAATGACTCTTAATGTTTGCGACTATAACATGCAAAGTAAAATTAGGCTCCGAAATTTGAGGGTGTTGTATCAGCGAAAAAATATCACAACAATAAACACCTACCCTATAATGATGAGGATATCCCACAATTGCCTCAATTTTCATAGCTTGTTCCAATGCATCCTGTAATGTAGCGATCTTATGTTGAATCAAAGGAGTTCTAGTTAATGGAAATATATAATTAATGAACAAATATTTTTTATTGTGAGGATCAATAGGATAAGTCAATTTCTCAATTGCATCTTTAAACTACTGCATGCCCTCCCATGCAGTCTCTTCCTCTCATTTTTTAATATCCCCAATCTCACCTAAACCTTATTGTTGTGTGTGAGGAAGTTTAAATTCGTTAATAAACTCTTGCTTAAATAAGTCAAGAGTTGGCTTCAGATTCAAATCATACCACTTGATGAACCATCAGAGTGCTCTATCTCGCAAAGTTTTCTGAAATTCAATAACCTTAGAAGCATTGGGAATCTATCTGGCCCTCTAGATGGATTCAGATAGATACCAATGTATTTCTACATATTTGTCTCTTCAGCCCAAAAATTCAGGATACTGAGTGAATGATCTCGCTACATTTCACTCCATTGTTGTTTGACCAGGTGAAACTAATACAAAGCCTTCTGAACCATATTGCCTAAAATTTGTAAATTATGACCAAAAACTTCCATCAGAACTATTAGAACTATAATTAACTATGTATTCTTCTTGAAATTTTAATGTTTTATTAATTTAGAAAGAAAATTGTCAAAATTCTAATAAAGTACGAGGGGGAGGTTAGGGACATAACTAGATGCATTATTGCTTTTGTAATATTCCCAAATGGGAAAAGTTGGAATAGAGTGCATAAACATGGAAATAAAAGTGTAGATCAATGCATAAATGTAAGAGACCAACATGGAGCCTTATTATTCATTATAATAGTAGAATATATGTATAAAATAATGGGCTACAAGTCATACAACAAGATATAACAAGCCTCCAATAGACAAAACCCTCAATAAGAGGTGTTGCTACTATATCAAAAATGTCGGAAACACTACTACAATGCAGTTATGAGAGAACTGCTACAGCAAATGAACATAAAAAATATGAGGGGCTGATATATGCCTAAAGAAAGAATATACAATGAAATTTAAGGCTCTATACAACCTCCAACAAGAACCCACGAGGGTTTTCAGAAATATACCATAATACAATAAATGAATCAAAGCCCTAGGGCTGAAGAATCACTATAACAATACAACTAGAAATATTTTGATGATCTGATATGGAAAAGAATATAGCCTCCTCCAACAGAATCTCTAGATTAAAGGCTTATCCCTTCTCTAGAAAACCTCCTCCCCAGATGGTGCACTGAAACTACCCTGCAACTCCTCCCTGAAAATAATGTAGTCCAAGACAGAAACTGCATTATAGGGGAAAATAAATAAGTGTCTTGATGCCAAATGCTACAATAGGGCTCAATGGCCATCCTTACTAACCTACCAATGGAAGGGAACCCTCCTCCACTGAAAATAAGCACTGAAGTGACCCAAATGTGTTCTTCATAGCTGCAACCTACAACACAACACAACCCTCAACAGGATCTGTGCAGTAGATGAAAGATGGAGCTTGGCCTAATGCCAGAATGTGGAAATATAGTGAAAACTCTTCCTTTGAGGTTTCTTAAGGATAGAGGTGGGATTCCTGATCAAGAACACCCTGTGCTAAACAACACTGCAATCTTAGCTAAAAATTTGAAGAAAGCTACATGTCTAAATAGACCATATAACCAAAACATAAACATACATTCATAATGAAATATGGCTTCCATCCTCTTCCTTATATAAGTGATGAGCTTCCTCACCCTTGGCCCCACTCATTTAAGACACTACTTCCATGCAAAGAGTCTCCAACTAAAACTGCACTATTCCATAATGAATGCCATGCCTCCATGACAACGCTGTTGATTTGGGGAAAGTTGACCTATTCTAGGTGTTCCAGCCCCTTTTCACACACAAGGGTGCTTAAACAAGCTGCTAAGATGTCCTCCTTTCACAGTAGCAGTGATTTTATTCATAATAAGGAGATTTATGGGTCTCCATACCCTCTTATTCATCAAATAAGGAAGAAAAAAAAATAGTATTCCAACTAGCTCATGGCTAATTGGGAATATTACAGCTTTATGGACTACTTCTTGCAAGGAACAAATCAAATTCCAGGAATAACCAAATCATCAAAAAATCCATATATTCATTTATGAAATTACTCTAATTGATAATAAAAAATGGTTGTTTAGGTGTTTCAGGTGTCAGGATTCCTTCCAACTCCCAGTGGTCTCTGCTTTTTGTACGATGTTCTCCTATCAGATCTCCTCTAGCTCAATTTATTTCACTATAATGATATCCTTCTCCTACCTCATTATTCCACAAATATAGGTTGCACAATCCTCTTATCTACAACCTCAGACTACTCAATGCTTCACCTATCTTCTGAAAATATCTTCGCCTTTTTTTAATATATCACAACTTATTTTCTCGTCGGTCATCAACTATTTGTGCCATTTGAAGTGCCATAAAATCCTACACCTTCCACAATTATTCTGCATCCATCTCATACATTTTAGTTTTTGTGAAAATTTTTGATCTCATACATTCTGATGTTTGTGGACCCATGGTAGAGAAGTCACTTGGTGGTCATCAATAATATGTAACATTCATTGATGATAACTCTAGAAATACTTGGATATAATTTCTTAAGTCTAAGGACGAAGTATTTGAGAAATTTCAAGAGTTCAAATAAGAAGTCAAAAATTTGACAAAAAGGAAGATCAAAACCCTAAGATCAGATAATGGTGAAGAATATACTTCCAAATAACTTGTGGCTTTTTGCAAGGAAGAAAGAATTGAGAAGGAGTTAATATTTCCATACAATCCTCAACATAATGGTGTTGATGAAAGGAATAAATGATCAATTTAAGAATGTGTTAGAGCCATGCTAAATGACCAGGACCTTCCCAAGTTCTTATTGGGATAAGAATTTGTAACAAAAATATACATACAAAATCGAATCACTCATAGAATTCTTAATGACAGGACCTTAAAAGAAGCATTCACAGGAAAGAAGAAAATTGTTCATCATCTCTGAATTTTTGGATGCATCGTATAAATTCACACTCCCAAGGAAAAAAAGAAGAAGTTTGACCCTATAGGTATAAGATGCATATTTTTTGGATATAACACTTCATAAATATCATATAGAGTCTACATTAAGGAAGATCGTGATATTGAAGTAAGCATATATTTCATCTTTGATGAGAATACTGCATAGACGAAGTCCAAAGACATTCCTATTGATTCTGATGAGGAAGAAGAACCTATCTTTGAATAAGTCTCAAGGCATGACAATTTAGAAGAACCTACAACCAATCATGAATAAATTGAAGGAACAAGTGAACCTTTGTAGCATGTAGTCATTCTAGAAACTCGAAAGAAGATAACATGTAGGTTAAGATCAAATCTATAGGAAGCTGAAGGATATGCAAAAAATAAAGTAACATTTGGAGAAAACAACAACCCTATAATATATTTAGGTTATGAGAAGGAAACTAAACATCAAGAGTGGAATAATACAATGTAGGAAGAATACTAGTCTATAATGAAGAATTTTGTTTGGAAATTTTTTCTTAGACATAAAGATAAATTTGTTGTAACTTCCAAATGAGTATAAAAAATCAAGCATGCAATCGATGGAAGTATTAACAAGTATAAGGCAGGTTTTATGGTAAGAATTTTTTCTTAAAAGGAAGGAATCAAATATGAAGAAACGTTTTCTCGAATAGATAGATGTTGAAATTATGATGTTCTATGATGTAACAATTAATTATTCCAAAAAATTCTTTCTGCAATAATATTAGTTAAGAAATTTTAGAAAAAACATAAACCAAATTCACAATTTAAGACAAACAAGAACAAAATGAGACACATAGAATTGAGGTCCAATGACCAGGGAAAAACCCATAAGGGGAAAACCCAAACAAATTCTTCTTCTATTAGATATACAATTTTCAGTAGAGATATATAAGAGAGATCAAGAGAGCGTGTAATTTCACCCAAATTTGACCAAGTTGTAGCATTAAGATAACTGGTAGAAGAAACAGATGGAAACATAGAATCAACCTTCCCTTCAACTAAATCCACATTGAAACACTGAATCAACCTTGGCTCACCAAGTTCTACTCTTACTCTCTAAGTCTCTCTTTCTCACAATATTCTTCAAGTCACTTCAACTCTCTCTATCTTAGTCTCAAGATAGAATTATTCTTTCACAATGCACAAGTAGTAATAAGATGAGATGATATGAGATACATACACAGGAGGAACAACAAATTATTATCATAAAGGAGTAATACACATGCCTTGAAGAAGACTAACATATTCTATTTAGGGGACTGTAACTCATGCCATTAAGGAGAGAAACACATTTCTTAGTAACTTATACCATTAAGGATAGGTACACAAGCCCTAGTAACTTATTCCATTAAGGAGAGGCATGCATGAATTAGTTAAGGAGAGTGTAACATATGCATTAAAGAGAGCATAAGAGGAATATTTTATGACGTGCCTTTAATAAGTATAAGAGGAATATTCCATGTCTTTAATGAGTGCGCAAGAGAGAGTGTAACATATCATTGAGAGAGAGAGAGAGAGAGAGAGAGAGAGAGAGTTATGTAGTGATATGCGAGACATCAAGGAGAGAGGCGTGACGTAATTGAGGTGATGAAGGTAAGGTGAATTGTAATTCCTTTAAACAAAAGTATCATAATATCGTAAAGGATAATAATAATAATAATAATGATATTAATAATATTGATGATTAAGTAGAGATTAAACTATTAAGGTTGATTAATAATAAGCTAAATGATTTTCCATCAACTATATTTGATTACCAATTGATGCAAGGTGATTTACTATTTTTGGAAAGTCATACTTGAGATGCTAGGCATGAGTTTCTAAATTGTTAAAAATGATATTTTATTTAAGGAAATTCATCCCTTAGTTGCCAATTTTCAACACTCCCTCTCAGCTAGGGAGGATTTTTTGTCTGCAAAAAATATCTTTGCTTTCTATACTCATATTTGTTCATCTCTGCTGTGGAACAATAAAGTACCAATCTAATGAAGAAGAATCATCATAGGGGGGATTTATATATCACCCTATATCCACTGATCTTCCTACATTGACACAGACTTAGGGGGATTATCACTTGTCAACACATGAAAAGGATCGTGCACAACCAAGCTTTACCATAAGAGTCAAGTGGTAGAACAACTGCATCCACAGAATTTGGGGGGATTACCACCTTTCAACACATGAAAAGGATCATGAAAAACCAAGTAACATCTCTTCTTGGGGGGATTACCACTTGTCAACACTTGATAAGGATCACGCACAACCAAGATTTACCACACCCATTTTCCATATGGGTGTTAATCCCAATAATCCCAACTTTTGGGTAGGATTCATACTAGGTTATACTCTTGGAAAGTCCCAGACTTGATGGTAGGGGGGCTTACCACTTGTCAATACATGAAAAGGATCATGCATAACCTACAGTAAAGAGTTCCCTCAACCCTAGGAGATCTCTTGGATCCATTCCCAAGTTGTGAGATCAAACAATAAGGAATATCATAGTTCATTTTTCTCAATCATCCATGAATTCCCCCATCAAGAAGGGTCATAGCTATCAATCCAAGCTACTTTTTGAATACCAAGAAATTCCCTTTCAGAAAAAGCTTGGTAAGTATGTCAGCTATATAGTCATCATACGCAATATGATGGAACCACACCGCTCCTCTCTACACCATGTTGGGGTCCTGTGACTTAGAATATTGGCATACTAAATGACAAGGCAACATATAAACCAGTCTTTATAGTTCTAGGATCTATCCCTCCTAGTCTCAGAGAGGGATATCTCAATTGTTTTGCAAATATATGACTTGTTTTCTTGTAAAAGGTTGATTTTAGGCTAGTTATTAAGCATGAGTTTGTTTGTTTGTGTTTGGTTGGTTGGACATGAATAATCTAGGAAACATAGATAGAAAGGGGAAATATCAAAGCCATTGGGCAATGGAGTCAAGAAGAAGTTATAACAAGCTCAATAAATGGATATGGGATATCAAAGGGCAAATCTAACTTGGCCAGTGGATCTTGGGTTTGGTGAATGAAATGAAATGAACATTAAGGATTTAGAAGGAGAAGTAGAACTAAGGGCAGTTAAGAATCATTAATTATATGTACTCCTCAACAAAGGGACTTAAAACATTATTAAAACATGAAGAGGCATAACATAGACAGGGCTTAACCATAAATTCTAGAAACCACACTTCAGCAAATAATAATTCCAAGACAAACTATTCAAATGAAATCTAGGAGTTGAGGAACACTCTATTTCATCAAAGATTTCAATTTCATGGATAAGAAAACATTAAAGATTCACAATAACTGCATTCATAGAAGAGGGAACTCCTAAGCATCTAAGACTTTGTTGTAGCCACTACAACACCACCCAAAATTTTGGGTATATTTAAAATTTCGGGTCCCCCTACTTGCTTAGCCATTAAGGTTTTTGACCCGTCATGTAGTCTTTGAACCTTCTCACCGTCATGACGAGATTCTTTCACCGCAGCCACGCCATGTGTCGAAGGATCATCATGCATACACTCGAATGGAAACCTCTCTGTGCATTAAGTATATTCGTTAGAAGCCCTCTCACCATGGATCATTAGGCATTTTGTTTGGGTACCTCATTTAAGCTCATAAGCTCATGTAGATTAGTTGAGGGGCATCATCCTATAAAAGGTAACTGCAAACTAACGGATATTATAATGTATCATGCAGGAAAATCCCATGGATGGTAAACCCAACAATATCATCACCATACCAAGGGAAGGAAGCTGAGACTAAAACAACAAGGGCGCAGTTGCAGAATATGACACTTTTCATACCCTCTCCATATGAGGATGAGAAATAGGGCTACAGTTGAAGACCACATCAAAGTGGATGAAAAGGGTAGAGGTGGTCGGTGTGCATAGCTGAAGCTAGGGTCTTCTCTGGCAGACAAGGTGGATCCTTTCAAAACTTGAAAGAACCGCAAAGGTACTTAGACACTTTCACAAGACAGAGATGGAGGAAAAGAAATTTTGTTGCGAAACCCAAAGAAGGTCGCAAATTGCTCGAGGTCACAAGTCGCAAATTTCACAAGGTTGTAGACCGCAAGTAACCCCTAGGTCTCAGGTCGCAAATGGACCAAGTCGCAAGTCACAGATTCTCTCAGGGTCACAAGTCGTAGATTGCCCAGGGTGGCAGGTCGCGGATTGCCCAGGGTCACGGTCGCAAATTACCAAAGGTCGTAGGTCGCAAATTGCCCGAGGTCGCAGGTCGCAAATTTCACAAGGTTGCAGGTTGCAAATTTCACAAGTTCGTAGGTCGCAGATTGTTAGAGGTCACAGGTTGCAAAATCCAATGAAGTCGCAAGGTCGCAAAACAACACATTCGATGGAGGCTTCAACGGTTGCAACTACCCAACTGTGCGACCTTCACCGAGTCGCAAGGCGGTCACGGATTGCTCGAGGTCGCAAGTCACAAAATTCAGTGGGGTCGCAGTTCGCAACAGTGGCTGAGGTAACAGGTCGCAAAATCTACTAAGTCGCAAGGCAGCCCAACAGTCAGGAAGACAAAAAGCCAGGGAAGCCCAAAAGGCGAGTTTTTTTCTATAAATACTTCCTTCGGAAGATTATACAGGGACCTTTTTTTTGACATTCAAAGAGATATAGCGCATGGTATAGAAGGACTACACATTTTTTAGTATGAATACAAGCATGTGTTAACTCCATTTTTGGATCTGATGTTGGTCAATGTGTGAACACTATGAGTATTCCATTTTCAATCTCTAACATCTTTTGATTAATGAAACTGTGTCTCCAATTACATCATTTATGCATTGTAGTTTTATAAATATGTGTTAATGGTGCTAAGTTTATTTTTCTTTCTCAATGAATGTTAATAACTTTGTTTACTGACATTTATATTATCACCAAAACCATTTAAGGAAGTGAAGGGTATTCTGCCATAAAGAATTGTTTCTTCTGTGGTCAGAATAGTGTACAAGCATGACCCTAATGATATCTTGTTGACAACATTTCCTTTGGCCCCATGCTTTATAATTCAACTTGCTATGCATAGTGTTGTATGGTCATTTAATTCATCAATCATGTGTCTTGTATCATCCAAATAAGCTTGTGTTCGTAGGTTTATAGAGTCCTACTGAGACCCAAGGAAAGGATAATTAAGCGGTAGCCGGACCCACACCCTAGACAGGATCCCTATTCCAAATGGTTTAGAGTCTAATTGGGACTTTTTATCGGGGATATCCCCTGCTGTTGGCCGGACAGATTTTCCCGTCAACATAATTGGCGCTAGAAGGAGGGCTTGAACCTCCGAGTCAATAGAGCCTACAGTTAATCTCATATATGTAATGGTTCGTCCCCAAATCATTCTCTCGAGATGTTTGTCGGATTTCTTTGAGCCTCGATGCTCAATCCCTAATGAACTTATGTATCACTTGTCCCAGTTAAAATTCGATGGTGAAAACGGAGTTTCCATAACCAAACACCTTTTAGATCTTTGTGAATTTTGTGAGTGCTACGAAATTGATAATGAAGGGTTGACTTGTATGCTTTTCTCCCTCACTCTCGAAGGTCATGTTAAGCAATGGTGCCGCACGCTGCTGGAAGCTTCTATCCATTCGTACGAGCATCTGGCCAGTGAATTACAACAAGCTTTTCATAGGTACAATTTTCAAAATGTGTTAATAAAGTTAAATGACATCAGAATGGAACCTTAAGAACCTCTAGATGAATTCTCTATCAGATTTGTTCATTATTGTTTTGAGTTCCCTGAAAAGGATGTTGATTGGAAATTTTTAAGTGAACAGTTCAGGTATGTGATTCTTGTTTCCCTTGAACAATTTCAATTAGCAACCTAGCCTGATCCTAGTGTTACCTATGACGACCCGCAAGTTTCCAGCTGTTTAGAATTTTTCCCTAATGTTTCCTTGTCCATCTCCCTGAGTCCAGACCACATTCAGGCCTCCTAGGAGAGTATTACTATTTGTGATATTCCCGTTCATCCTCCTGAATTTCCGTGTAGTGGAGTTTTGACCTCGAAAGTTTTGAGCAATGATAGATGTGTGAAAGAAGATAAAACCTGTTGTGCCACCTCTGAATCTTTCATGCACCGTGTCGAATCAGAGCTTGAAAACCATAGTGGACCATCATCTCCCCCGATTCATGAAACCTATCTCGAGTCCACTGAATATTTCCCTGGACATAGTCCTAAATCTTATTCACATGCTAATAATAAATTAACTCTTGTCCCGAATAAAATTGACTTTACAAAATCATTGGACTGTCCTAGGCATGCAATACCATTGTTCACTCTGGATGACACCGATGTGAAAAATGAAGGTCCTTGCACGGTTGATACCCCCACATCTGAAACGTTTCATCCATTATTCTCTGATTTATTTCATGAGCCTGCTGCACCAATAATTTCTTCAAGTCATTCAAAATTTTCTTGTACTGGTATTGGCGACAATCAAAAGCATGCGGGTGGTGTTTCACAATCACGTTATAAAATTGATGAATCTCTTAGATCTGATATTTTTCATCCGAAATATTTAAACAACCAAAGGGGTGACTTCCTATCTTGGCAACCTCAAGATATCTCTTTTATTGATCCATCCCAATTGTTAACTCCCAGGGAGCCTAACGTGCTAGGTACCCAGTTTGATCGAATCGATAGCTCCAGTGATCACTGCTTATCTGAAAAAATATTCACTCATGCCGCTGAGGACCGTAATTTGTATCTATTTGTCGACCATATGAAGCCACTGGAATTTGATGATCTGCTTTGTGAAGATTCAAAGACCCATCAGGAAATCGAAGCAATTAAGCTTCTGCTGGCTATTACCTCAGGTTCTTCCGACCCTAATGAGACCCCTCAAATAGATCCAACCAAGGTTTCTCGAATTGGGGTTTTTGAAATGACGATTTCCACATATCATGCTCCTCTCAGCATAACCGCGATAGATATCAACTCATCCAGGTAGGTCTCCCGTTCAAGTGATGTTTCACTGAGAACATATTCCTATCCCCTAACAGCTGGTATGCAACAACCAATATGCCCTAATTTTGTCTCTAATATTTTCAGTTTTTGCCTAGCTAGTACCAGTTGCACTCAGGTAGTGTGATGTTTGAAAAACCTCTCTGCTGACCAAAAATCTTCCGGTAAATTCACCCCATCCTAGGAAATCTAAAGAATCTGATATGATAGATTGTCAATCTGTCAGTGCACAAAACATTGGCCAAATTGATACAAAGCCCACTGACATTTTTCAAATCACCACAATTGACTATCACATCCATTCGCCTGTTGATCTTGCCAAACCATCAAAGTTGGGAAGCCCCCCGCTCAAAGGTCTGGATTTTGTTCAAGACAGTGAGGAGTTTCAGCCTCCACTAAAGGTTGATTCGGATCCTCATATCCTCAACAAAACTTAGGGAAAAATCCAAAATACGATTTTTAAAATTAGGTTTTCTGCTTTTCAATTCGCAAGTATCTACAATTCGTCTGGAAGATGCTTATTTTGTCCCTCCCATCAAGTTGATCATCCTCAACACCATGATGAGGTTTCTGGTTGGTTCGACGGATCCTATCCAGTGGATATACCTTCGAATAGGAAATGGACTACCTCTTTTCTGTCTGACCTAGGGTTATGCATAGATGGGTGTGTGTCATTTATAAATGACTGTAAATTTCAAAAACATATTTTTGTGTATCAAGATGAAAGTGAAATTCATCTTGCCCAATTCATTTTGGCATGTTCTCTAGTAAGTAGCCATGCCCTTCTTGCTGTTACGCGTGCTCTTCAGGTAAGTCTTGTTGATGGTGCATGATTTTTTATGCGGGCTCTGATTGCAAACATTGTTGTTCTTGTAGGGTGGGAACTAATGTGGTGGCTGCACTGGAAAGCTGATTTTACATAACCTGACCGCCTCTTTGGTTAAACTAGGGTTTTAAGATTAGGCTAGCTAGGATCTGCTAATAAAGTTTTGTTTGTCAAGTTATTAATTAGGTTTACTTTCTAAGGTTTTTCTTTATGGTTTAGAATTATGCTTCTTGTATTTTCTTGCATTCAGTAGTTTTATGCATTATAATTTTCCATTTATTTTTTGCATGCATGCTTTTTTAGTTTTCCTATTGCTTCATAATATTCAGATAATCACTACGTGTGCTTTGCTTTCTTTCTCCACCTGAAACTAGTTTATTTTTCTCACACATGGCATCGCATTGCGTCATAAAACCTCGCCTGTTGCTTCGCGTTCTACGCATTCTTCCTCACATCATTTGCACTATTTTTTGAGATAGTCATGAGCCCTCATTAAACCCGAAGCCTTAAAAACCTCGATGCCCCAGACTAGCCTTCTTACCCCCCTTTTTCATGGTTTCAAATATAGATGGATTGATTTTACCTCTTTGCATGTATCGAAATCCTGATGATATTTTCTACTTGTTTTTCCCTGATTGCTGAAACAATAACTCCATGGTTTGCGGGAGGTTGCAGTGGTTACCTCAAAAGACAGCTTCTCTCAGAACAAGTCATCGAAGTGTTACAATGAAAATTTTCATATTGAAATTCTGCTATCTATATGAGCTCATTTTCACTCGTACTTCCTCCTTTGCAAGTCTAACACATCAGTTCCTCATGTAAAGCCTTGAAAATGAGAGAAAAGTTCTTAAAAATCTCCTTAACTCTAGTATCGCACTTTCTCTTTATCTTGCCTATGGTCCCGCACCTAATGTTCATGACTCCTGCGTATCTGAACACACTTTCTCTGTGTTATGGGTACGGACCCCAGTAAAAGATTAAAAAGGCGCAAGTAAACTCAAAAAGCTCACTTTCAGTAATTTCTAGAAGCCTCTGGAAATAATCTTGCGGTGGCAGAACCACTCTTTTGAGGTTCATGTATCCCTTACCTTAAGGAGCTAACCCCTTGATGTGAGGAGCTTATCCCTTTGAAGGAGGATTCTATCCCTTCATATTTGGAACTAAAACCTCTTCTTTTGCACTATAAAAAGAGGCATTGGGTAGCCTCAAGGGGAGTTCAAGCTTTAGAATTGTTTGAGGTAAAGTGCTGTTGAGATTCAAACTCATTTAACTAAGATTTTGTGAGGAAAGATCACATACCTCTATCTGTCTCGGTTGGAAGAGTGCAAGGCTTGTCAGAGTAGAGGAGATTCCTGATTCGAACCCCGGGAAGGCCTATTAAACATCAAGGCTAAGGTTGTAAGGTTTTCTTTCATTCAAAGTTAATACAAATGAATTCATTTTTCTCAATAAGTTGTTAATTAACTGTTTATTTCATGGATTCCTTGATCACCATGATAGGCATGATTTATAATATTTACTATGCAGGTGTTATTTAATGTTTGCTTGTTTGTGACTGCAGGTCTTTAAAGATAACTCCTTCATGTGACCGGAGGACAACTACTTCGAACAAGCATTGGATCTATGGTAAGGCCTTAACACCTTTATAGTATTCTTTTGTAAATCGCATATGTCTAGAGAAAGATAAGTTTGTTTGGCTGTTTGTTGCTAGATTACCTTTTGTACTAGGGAGATCGATCTTGTTCGCAATATTGATTTATCCGGTCAACAAATTGGCGACTCCGCTGGGGAAAGATTCTTTATTTTTGGTTTTCCTTTTTTTTGACTTGAGAAATTGATTTTTTCTAGTTTTTGATTGATGTATACTCACCTGGGTAGCTTAGTTTTACTTTGCTTTCAAAAGTTTTAAGAAATTTTTGTTTTTCTTGAAGTTTTCAGGGGACCGCACTTTGTCTTCACACACAGTGCAGGCATCTCTGCACTTTCCTTGAGTAACCAGTGCAGGACCACACCTGTTTTCTCTAGAGCCTGTGGACCCTATCAAATTTTTGAAAAACTTAAGATTTCTCCTTCCAGTTTGAGTTTAGATTTAATTTAGGATTCTTAGCATCTACCTAGATCTGTATTTTTCTGTCAAAAAGCTTTGTTTCTGAGTTTCTTTTAGAAAATTTTTCATCTCATCAATCTCTGTTAAGTTAATTGGGTGTTTTGAGTCTCTTTTTTGAGAAATTATTAATTTGATTTCCTTTGGTCATTACTTGGAGGTTTGTCTCAGTCTTTTCACAATTTTGGCTAAATTGTGTATGAGTGTTAATCGCATTTGAGTGTTTTTTTTTTTTTTTTTATCTTTGGAACTCTCACCCAATTTTATTTACTTGCACTTGATTGGTTCTTAGATTACATTAGAATCATCTTGTGTTTGAGAATTCTCTTGCATAGATCACATTTGCATAATTATAATTCTCATTTTCAGAATATGAGTGAATTGTGCATAGATTACAACTACATAGTTTAGATTCTAAAAAATCAATCGTAGATTTAGATCATTTTTCCTTGATTTGAATTTAGATGTTTTTATGCTTGTTTTAAAACCACAAAAATAAAAAAAATTGTTTTGGAATGGATTTGAATTAGTTTTTCTTGATGAAATTAGTGCATTAGAGAATTTGTTATATTTTCTCTTAGTGATCAATTTTTTGCATTGTTGGAAGTGAATGGAAACTCTCTCCTTACTTTAGTTAGGATTCATCGAATTGAAAAGATTACATTATGATATTCGATTGCATTCAGTTTTGGGTCAGGTCATAACACCATTGGTTTCATATCCATTTACCCTTTTGAGTAATAACAGCCTAAAGAACACAGCGCTTAATTAAAATTCATCTAGTAATTTTTACATTTTTAGGGATCTTTCCACCAATCTAGCTCAGGATTAGTGCTTTGGAATAGGTTCTAGTTAACTTTACAAAGCAACTAAAACAAACAAGTAGATAAATCTTGTGGTAGGAAATGAATCCAATTGTAATTGGTACAATCTGGGAAGCTTCTCTTAAAGGAGTTAATCATGAGATCATATCCAAACCTTTGGGACAATCAATTCTGTTTCATCGGGGAAGATAGAAGATCTGCGCGCATTACAAATGGTAAACCTCAGATTAACCATTGTCGAGGATCCTGGGGTCACTTGTTGGTAAACCTTGGATTGACCATGTCGAGGAGCCTTCAAGGGGAATGAGCTTTGTTACTCTACCCTTGCGCATAGAATCAGATCGTAGACTGTTCCCCCAGTTGTATTTTTTTCTGTTGGTAACCTTAGTGTCCATAAATTTAAGATTATTTCCTAAGGTGACGGTGAAGGAAAGATCTCACTGTACCTGGAGCAGACGTCGACTATACTCACTTGGACTCTCTGGGGGGTTCTCTTCACTCGAGATGGTTTTGTGAAGAAACTTGTGCTAGTCTGTTTCATTAAGAAGGTTGTCAAGGTAACTGTTCCAACCACCATTTTTGCATTAAAATTCTACAATGTTGGATTTCATCACCAACTAGTGTTTTTAGTGCAAGAATCTACTGTTTGTGTGTGGTTTAACTCCTAGATTTGATAGCGCGTGTTAATTTGTTTGTTTTTACTTTTAGAGACCATAGGTGTGAATTGTGAATTGTTAATTTTAGTTTTAAATTGTTAATAAAATTCACTGAAGTTGAATATAATGGCAACTGTTCTGGAATTTACCAACCAAGGAACCCCTCTTAACGAGAATCCTAGTACTTTTCCTTGTTTTGGAAATGTTGGTCCTCCTTATATGGCTACTTTTCCATTACCTAGATTTACAATAGGTTTACCGATATGGTTATTTTCAACTTCGTTTGCCCTGAATACTCCAATTGTTCCACCTCAACCGGATGCTTCACCTCAACAGAGTTCACCATCTCAACATCACCAACCTTTTGTTGACCCTTTACCTTCTTGGCCTAATATTTCTTCCTCCATTTCTTCCTCTTCGCTTGGTAAAAACCTTGACGCTAGTAACCAGGTGGCTAAGAAGAAGAAGAAAGGGAAGAAGAAGAAGAAGAAGAAGCAAGATAAGAAAGAAGTCAACCAACCAACCATTGTTGTAAATGTTAGTAGTGTTGAGGAAACCTCCAACATGCATCGTAAACCCAAATACCATTGCAGGCTTTGTAAGGGTGACCACTTCCTTATCAATTGTCATGGTATTCCAAGGGTCTTGGAAGTATGGTCAGAAAAATATCATCAACTTTCTGTTGATCCATCAACCAGTGATAGTCAGGTTCCTAGGAAAAAGGGTAAAGTTAGGTTTCCTTGTAAGTTATGAAAAGGGAGTCATCAAACTCACATTTTCCCTCACATTGATGAAGCCTCAAAATTATTGGAAAACCTTACTGTTCCATAGCAAGAATTTCCAACTCGTTATCGTAAACTTTCTCCCAACCTACCGTCAACTGATGGAGTGATTGATCTAATTTCAAGTATAGTCGATCCCACTCTTCCATTGGAGAGTGAAACTCATATCACTCAGGTTGATGATCCATTAGTTGATCAAGTGGTTGATTCGATTTCACATTCGGTCGATCCCATTCTCCCTGTAGAGAGTGAACTTCATACCGCTCAGGTTCTTCTTGTTACATTAGATTCTTCTACGCTAGGGGGAATTTCACCTGTTTTTACAAAACCCCCTCCAAGTACTGAGGTCTTTTCCTTTGATTGGAATAGATTGATAGAACCTCTTCTTCCTTCCTCCATCCCTTTCCAAATCATTTTCAAGTTTGGTGGTAGGGACATACACAGCACACAGGTAGATGAAGGTGCTTCTGTTAGTATTTTATCCTCAACTGCTTGGAAAGCTTTGGGTTCCCCTCAACTTGTGCCTATTACGCAGAATCTGAAAGCTTTTAATAGAACCATTAGTGAACCTTTAGGGATCCTTCCTAAGTTTTCTATTACTTTGGAAGGTAAAATTGTCTGTATTGATCTTATGGTAGTTCGAGGCCCCTTGGATTTCAATTTACTCGTTGGGTGAGACTATGTCTATGCAATGAAAGTTGTAGTATCGAAACTCTTTCGCGTGATGTCTTTCCCTCACAATGGAAATATTGTGACTGTAGACCAACTTTCGTTCCCTAGTCTTGTTTCGACTACCAATAATCTGACACCCCTAAATGTTCCTGATTCTAAATTGGTATCTACCCCACCACGGGTTAATTATGTGGCATCTAGTCCCATGTTTTCAATTACCGATGTAAGTGAGCCTCTCACTGTTTTCTCATCTTCCTTTGACTTAGATCTGGTAATTGACATGGAAAAATCTATGGGATTATTTTAACGTGATGTTCTTATCCCTTTTGAGTCCCTTGACATGTGTTCCTTCCAGAGAACTATTCTTCCTTCTGATGAAGACCTCTTGGAAGCCATGATCAAGGTGTGTCCATTGACATGTGTTTCTTCCAGTTGGAAGCCATGATCAAGTTTATGAGGATAGTTCCTTTTACTGTGTCAACCTCATTAAAAAATGTCCGAGTGAGTGTGAGATACCTTCTTTTACCGTGTCAACCCCATTAAAAAATGAATCACTTTGTCACATATGGTTCATTTTCTCTTGTGTCAAGCTCAAGGTTAAAAAAAATGAAAACAAGCTCAAGAGGAAAGTTTTCCCCGTGTCAACCTCATTAAAAAATGAATTAGGTATGAGGATAGTTCTTTTCCGTGTCAACCTCGTTAAAAAATGAATCAAATGTATGAGGATAGTTCTTTTCCCCGTGTCAACCTCATTAAAAAATGAATCAAAGAGGGTAGATTGTATATATAGATTAATGCGATTAGAAATAAGTAGTTTCGAGGATGGTTCTCATCGAGTCAACCTCAGAAATGAATATGGTTAACGAAGTTCCTTTCATCGTGTCATGGACTATTAAAAATGAATCAGTGTATCAAGAGGAAAGTTTCTTTTACTATGTCAACCTCGTTAAAAAATGAAACACGTTGCCATGAGCATAGTTCTTTTCCTGTGTCAAGCTCATTAAAAAATGAAAAAAATCCTCCCCTAATTGAGTCGAGTCTTTGACTAGATCTTGTAAATGTTAAGTCATATATTTAGGTTAGTTATTTTAGTTTTTTCATAATTTTCTTACAGTTTTAGGTCTGGTCTTTCATATGATATCGTAAATGAACCTTCATTCCATCCAGCTATTAATTAACAGCAGTGTACTTAGTTGAATGAAATGAAGCTGGGGGGGCATGCATTCTAGCAGTTACGCTTAGGGGGCATCAAACACAATTTTCTCTATGTTTCAAGCTTGTTTAAAAATGAAACCACTCTGAAGCATAATTTTTCTCTATTTCAAGCTTTTGTAAAAATGAAACCTATCTTGAGTCAATTTCGGTTATTTTCAAGACTCGTTAAACTCATGAAAATCCCGAGATTATTTTGCTATATTTCATTCTTGTAAGACACAAGAAAATGTTGAGTTCTTTTCGTCTTTTCCTGCTCGTAAATTAAATTGAAATTCGACCACAGGAGTACATTTTTATCCATTTTCAAACTCGTTAAAACTTACGAAAAAGAGAAAACCGTGAGTACATTTTTATCCCTTTTTTCGAACTCGTTAAAACTTACAAAAAAGTGAAATCTTGAGTTCTCTTTTAAGCCCTTTTCAGACTCTTTAAAAATTAAAATATTGTCGAGTACTTGACTATTCAAACTTGTTAAAGTAAATCAATGATCGTCCCTTCAGTATAAGTTTACCCCTTGTATGGACTGAAATGGAATATTTACGAAAAAGGTATACGTTGACTAATTACAGTCAATAGAGTTCTCTCCCGCATTATTTTATCTTTTTTTTCAGGCTCGAGAGACTAAATTTATGAAAAAGTACCCCCATGGAGTCTTCTTAAGTTTTTTCTTCTGACTCCCTAAAATTGAAAAAACACTGAGTTTCTCCTATACTGGACTCGTTAAAATTTAACAGTAAAGGACCTGTTGAATTTTAAGCAGGAACGAACCACTTCTTCTTAGGGTTCGAATCTTAAACTAAGTTGGACTCATCCAAAGGATGAGCTTATAAACGAGAAAATGTTATCCTCCTCAAGCTTGTCAAAAATAAAGAGGTACTTGCCAGAAATGGTGGGGGAAAAGAGAGAAAAATGAACCTGTTTGTCGTATTTTGATTATTCAAAAAGCCGTTAACCACTCTTGAACACGACACTTTTGTTCACCTGGGTTGGGAAATCCTTTGCTTAATAGTTAATCAAACCATATTGAAATTCTTTAGCCGGTTTCTGGGTATTAGCTTTGGGTCAATTGTCACCAAACCATCTGCAGTGTCATTATGTGTTCAAGAGGACAGTTCAAACAAACCATTCATATGCAAAATATCTATCATCCATTTTGACCATCCCTGAGTTAGTCCTTGCCAATATATTTCTTCAAAAATTGATCTATGATTTCGTGTTGTGGGCTTGCCTATGACAGATCGCTTCCTATCGACGACAGCTCATTATCTAGGAAGTTGATCTAGGAATCGTCAGTACCTTGGAATCTGCATGCCTCAATGGCAGGTTTCTTACCTTTGACGACAAGTTGCATCATTGACCTTCGATCAAATGATTCCGTGACATGTTCAACTTCAGCTCATTCATTCACATTTCATGGATTGTACTGAGTACTTTGAGGGCCATTGACATTACTAGTGGTTACTCTCACGCTTGTTAACAGTCTACATCATTGACTGGTAATCAAGTGGTTTCTACCATGTTCGACTTCGACATATTCATTCACATGGATAGAATCGTACTAGTTCGAGAAGCGGAAATCAAGACCCTAGATCTAGTTTCTACCATACAAGCTCCGAGGAATTTTGTTATCATTTTTACAGTGGACTATTTATAAACATATGGTTGCATCCAAACTGTGTCTACACATGTCTATACTATTGATGTATTGAAAATCATTCCTGTATCAGAACAATTTAAATCAGTTTCTAGTTAGTTTTGATCTGAGTATGGGAATGCCTACCTCAGCAATGATATGTTTACATATATATATTTTGCATTGAATGTTTTTACAGGTTCCAATTGGGGTTTCCACAGGATGATATTTGAAATGATAAAGTACTTCACTCTTCATACATGACAGACTCTATCTTCATCTATTCCAGACTTCGCACTTTAGGAGGCAATCTGTTACACTAAAAATTGTCATCTTGACATTATGCTATTTTTATGAGCTCATTATCACTTATACTTCCTCCTTTGCAAGTCTAACACATAATTTCCTCATGTCAAGCCTTGAAAATGAGAGAAAATTTCTTAAAAATCTCCTTAACTCTGGTATCACACTTTCTCTTTATCTTGCCTGTGGTCCCGCACCTAATGTTCATGACTCTTGCGTATCTGAATGCACTTTCTCTGTGTTATGGGTGCAGACCCTTGTAAAATATTAAAAAGGCACAAGTAAACTCAAAAAGCTCACTTTCAGTAATTTCTAGAAGCCTCTGGAAAGAATCTTGTGGTGGCAGAACCACTCTTTTGAGGTTCATGTATCCCTTACCTTAAGGAGCTAACCCCTTGATGTGAGGAGCTTATCCCTTTGAAGGAGGATTCTATCCCTTCATAGTTGGAACTGAAACCTCCTCTTTTGCACTATAAAAAAAGGCATTGGGTAGCCTCAAGGGGAGTTGAAGCTTTAGAATTGTTTGAGGTAAAGTGTTGTTGAGATTCAGACTCATTTAACTGAGATTTTGTGAGGAAAGATCACATACCTCTATCTGTCTCGGTTGGAAGAGTGCAAGGCTTGTTAGAGTAGAGGAGATTCCTGCTTCGGACCTCGGGAAGGCCTGTTCAACATCAAGGCTAAGGTTAAAAGGTTTTCATTCATTCAAAGTTAATACAAATGAATTCTTTTTTCTAAATAAGCTGTTAATTAACTGTTTATTTCATTGATTCCTTGATCACCATGATAGGCATGATTTATAATATTTACTGTGCAGGTTCTATTTAATGTTTTCTTGTTTGTGACTGCAGGTCTTTAAATATAACTCCTTCAAGTGACCGGAGGACAAATACTTTGAACAAGCATTGGATCTACGGTAAGACCTTAACACCTTTATAGTATTCTTTTGTAAATCGCATATGTCTAGAGAAAGATAGGTTTGTTTGGCTGTTTGTTGCTAGATCACCTTTTGGTACTAGGGAGATCAATCTTGTCCGCAAGATTTATTTATATGGTCAACACGAAGTCGCATTCTCAACATGATGAGTTTAAATTCATTAGCCAGGGAGATATGAGCCAGTTGCTTGTGGAGAACCTTAACGTTTTTGAATGGCCTATACCTGTAGCCCGAGCCTTGTGCCTAGCATAGTCTCGAACATATTAATGATTTGTTTCGCACGTTTCACATATGGGTGGTAGATGGGATGTGAAGGTTTGGCATGGGGGCAAACCCAAATCAGGATATCTTTTAGTTTCTGTCAAACAAGAAACAACCTCTCTTGCCTATAAAATAAGTCAGGATCCCTCATTCGCCCATGCAAAATAAGTGCCACGAGCACATAAAATAAGTGCTTCAAGCACACGAACAAATAAGGATAAAGGATTGAGAAAGTCTTCCTGCGCAGAGAGGTAACACAATGAATCCACCGGGGTACTGACCAGGCTCGCTGGCAGCGGAGCAACGTTTGTGATTTCTTGAAGTGACTTCACCAGGGTACTGTCCAGGCCTGCTGGCAGCGGAGAAACACCAGAAACTTATTTTAAAAATTCTGAATATAATAAGCCCGCTGCCCTGCTTTCTACATCATCAACCAACCATTGGAATTTGTGAACTTCCACTTTGACATGTTTTCATTAACGAGACCTAGCTGAGGCACAAATATTGGGCATATTCTGTTGAAAATTCAACAAGATGATGGAGCATAGTGAAATGAAGTCGCCTTCACTAAGTGGGCCCACAGGGTATTTTTGGTGCAAAGTCTATTTTTAGACTATGTCTATTTTTAGACATATGGATCATGGTCTATGAGTTGCAGGATGCTATTTATGGATGATTGGTCGAGTTGGTAAAAAGATACGGACCTCTATTTTTAGACATTGGGCAGTTTCTATTTTTAGACTGTCGGGCTAAAAATAGAACAGTCAAATATTATTAACCCTTAATAATATTTAGACTAGAAACATTATCTTATCCTCTTGGAGCACTTCAGTTTGATGCTTGGATGTGGCACATGCAGCTGAAATAAGGAAATATGATTTTCCTAAGGGTTAGTTGAGCTATTGCATGGTTGACTTCAGTTAGAACTCATGTGGCAGAGTTTGGTGGAGTTGATGAGACAGTTGGTGGAGTTGTGTTCGGTTTAACTTAGTTGAACTAGTTGTATTTAGTCTAACTGAAAAATAAACTAGTGATGAGTGGTGTGAATTAATTATTAATTAATTCACTAATTATTAACTCATAAATCAACTAAAGAACACATCAGTTAACTGCAATGCATGGACAGTTCAGTGGAGACCAGTGTTAGAGCTGGGTGAAAGGGTGAGTGTGACTATCAGTTGTGACTATACCTGTGCATGAGATTTTCACACACATTGATGGAGATTTCCAATGAGGATTGTGCAGTACAAGCTAGGGGATTCGAATTTGGATCTCATTTTTTCTCATCTTGGATTGCGCAGTAGAGGCAGGCAAACTTGTGGAGGAGATTTGAACCTGTGACTTGTTCAAATCTGAGCTAGTTTTGTGTGTAACTTTTGGAGATAGTACTGAGTACTTGTGAGGAGTATTGTAATATGATTGTTACATGTTCTCTATCATTATAATATACAGATATTTGGGGGTTTTCAACTATCAGCTTTCCCCATTACATACTGTGTTGATATGTGTACTTGATTATGTTTTAATGTGCGCATGTGACTGTTTCTATTTCTGCATATTGATGATAAATTGTAGAAGAGGTTATGTATTATGCATGAAGCTTAAATAGTGTGTAATCAGGATAATCTCGGTGAATAATTCATCTATTATTCAAATTTCTGCATGGTATCAGAGCGAAATTGATCATCGAATCTATTACAGTGATTACAATTTATTTCGATAGACAGAGTCTGTAAGCGGGCCAGGTAGCCTCTGGATCCATCCTTTCTCTGAAAGGTGATATATCCAGTAAATTCCCCTACAGTCGATCTCTGTGCTAGAAATACTTTGTTCTCACAGATCGGAAGCAGTTGAGTTTTGAGCTGGTGGAATTCGAATTTGCAGCAGAATTTGGAATTCAAATTTGCAGCAGTTTTCTTGGTGCTGGAGTTGAAATGTCTTTCAACGAATTGCGACTGGAATATGCCCTTGAGGGCAGTTCAAATTATGTTACATGGAAGGATAGAATGGAGGTGGTATTAGATGATAACGGGTTGAAGGAGTTCATAGAAGCTGAGGTTCCAAAGCCTACTGATGCTGCTCAAGTTGAGGCTTGGAAAAAGAAGATGGCTGTCGAAGAATTCTATTGGAGGGCGTGAAGGATCACATTGTATCCAGCATGCATGGAAAATCTTCTCCATACTTTTTGTGGAAAGCATTGATATATTTATTCCAAAGCAAGAGCGACTAGAGGAAGTTGGTGCTCAAGGATAAACTCAAACACATAAACATGGAGAAAGGCGACAGTATGTCGAAGTACCTCACGAAGTTGATCCAATGCAGGGATGAGATGGGAAGTGTGGGGGTGACTGTCGATGATGAGGAATTGGTGAGGTTGGCTCTCCTTGGTCTTCCGAAGAGTTTGCATGCCTATCAGGATTCTGTCAATGGTCGGGAGAAATTTCCAGGATGGGAGCGACTTTGGTCGGATCTTGTGCAAGAGGAGATAAGGCAGAATACCAGGGACGGATCTTCATCAAAGGCATCTGATGAAGAAAATTTCGCTTTGGCTACCAAAGCAAAGAAGGGGAAGAGAAAGAAAGCTTCTCATTCTGGTGCGAAAGGCAAGAAGCAGGACATTTCCAAGGTGAAGTGCTTTCACTGTCACCAGCACGGACATTATGCCACAAATTGTCCACAAAAGAAGAAAAATAAGCAGGTTGCTGGATCTGCAGCGGGAGAGGCCTTAGCCTCGCAGTTTGAGCTAGATTTTTCACTGATCGCATGCTTGGTCTCAAGTGTGATGGGATCATTATGGTTCTTGTATAGTGGTGTGTCTTTTCACATGACTGGAGATCGAGATTTGTTTTCAGATCTGGATGAGAAAGATCTTGGAGTGCACATCGAGATGGGCGATGATGGTAGATACAGTGCGACCGGTATCGGTACCATTTCCTTTAAGAGGGAGTCTAGAAAACCCTTCGTATTGAAGGATGTGATGCATATTCCAGGATTGAAGAAGAATCTGATCTCTGTGGCAATGTTAGAAGACAAGGGGTATGATGTTGTCTTCAGTGAAGGAAAGGCTTTCCCGCGCAGTAAGAAAACTGGAGAAACCTGGAAGATAGGGGTTTGAGTCAAGAACCTTTATCAGTTGCAAGTAGATGGCTGCGTAGAAATGGCATGCAAGGCGGAAGGAGTGGTGAGCCGGGATGATGGCGAGCTGTGGCACCAGAGATTGGGCCACCTTCACCATGGAGCTTTGAAGATACTGCAGCAGATTTCTACTGGGATTCCTAAGGGAACTCTTGCGTAGTCAGATCAGTGCAAGGGGTATACCTTGGGAAAATTTGTGAAAGCCACCTTTCACGAGAAGGATAGTCGCGCCACGACGATCCTTGAGAGAATTCACATAGATTTGTGTGGACATTTCTCAGTAGCTTCGACATCAAAGCACAAGTACTATGTGATCTTTGTTGATGATTTTTCTCGGAAGTGCTGGATCTTATTCATGCAGAAGAAGAGCGAGACATACTCAAAGTTCTGTGAGTTCAAGGCGCTGGTTGAGAAGAAATCGGGGAAGCATGTGAAGGCTCTTAGGAGCGACAATGGTGGTGAATTCATATCTACTGAATTCAAGGACTTTTGCAGCGCAGAAGGGATTCAGAGAGATCTCATCGCACCCCATAACCCACAGCAGAACGGGGTTGCTGAGCGAAAGAACAGAACGATCGTGGGTTCTGCACGGGCAATGTTGCATGATCAGGTCCTACCCCTTCACTTGTGGGTGGAGGCATGCAATACTGCAGTATATGTGCATAACCGTTGTCCTCACAAGATACTTGGCATGAGTACACTGGAGGAGGCATTTTCTGGTAAGAGGCCTGATATTTCCCATTTGAGGATTTTTGGTTCACCTGTCTACATGCATGTGATGAAGGATGCTAGGAAGAAGCTGGATCCGACCGCAGAGGTTGGGATATTTTTGGGGTACATTGATACACCCCACAACTATCGTGTGTATTTTCCAGATAGTCGCAAGACTGTAGTACGACGAGATATCAAATTTCAGGAGGAGAAAGCCATGTAGTGTTCGCTTGAGAGGGAGCCACACTTGCATGCAGACGAGGAGCTATTAGTTCCTAAGGATGAGCTTCAGGATGTGGATCAGCCACAAGAGGAAGTTCATGGAGTGGAAGAGACCACTCATGCAGAACCAACCATCAGAGGGCACAAGTGCACTACAGAAGCTGAGCGACTGGCTCAAGATGCAGAGAAGGTTGTAGGACCACCTACATCACAGCGCAGACAGAGACAGTCACCAGACCGATACACTAGATACATGGCTCTTGTGAGAAAATGTGTCGTGACAGAGCCATCCTCTTTCTAGGAAGCTATGGAGGACCTAGCATGGGTAGATGCCATGGTGGAAGAGTATGATTCGATTGTCAGAAACAGTGCATGAGAGATTGTCCCGCGACTGGAAGGGAAATCAGTGGTGGGTTTGAGATGGATCTACAAAGTGAAGCAGGCGGCTGACGGGAGTGTGGAGAAGTACAAGGCAAGATTTGTTGCCTGAGGCTTCTCACAGATAGAGGGGATTGATTATGAGGAGACTTTTGCACCTGTCACAAGGTACTCTTCCATACGGACGATCCCAGTTTCCCTGGCCGTTGCAGAGTGGGTGGCACATCCATCAGATGGATGTGAAGACTGCGTTCCTCAATGGAGTCATTGAGGAGGAGGTGTACATAGAGCAGCCCGAAGGTTTTGAGATCTTCAGCAGTGAGTCGCATGTGTGCAGACTAAAGAGAGCACTGTATGGGTTGAAACAAGCACCTCGTGCTTGGTACACACGGATAGACAGTTATTTCACCGGACTTGTATTCTCCAAGAGTGAGGCGGATCCTAACCTGTACCAGATTGTGGTGGAGGGGAAGTTTATGATCATTGTACTGTATGTAGATGATCTGATTTTGACGGGTGATGAGCTGTTGATACTTTCATGCAAGGAGGATCTTGCTAGAGAGTTTGAGATGAAGGACTTGGGCCTCCTTCATTATTTCCTGGGATTGGAAATTTGGCAGCGCAGTGATGGACTGTTTGTTTCTCAGGGTAAATATGCCCGGGAGATATTGGCGAAGTTTAACATACATGGCTGCAAGCCTGTTGATACTCCTCTTCCTGGAGGTTGGAGGAAGGAGGATGTTACTTGAGCAGAGGTAGTGGATGCCACTGTTTATCAACAGTTGGTGGGGTCGCTTATGTATCTGGTCAATACACGACCCAATATATGCTATGCTGTTAACCAGCTTTCGCAAGCTATGGTTAAGCCTACCAAGCTCTTCTGGAAGGCAGGAAAGCATGTATTGCGTTATCTTAGAGGCACATCGAGATATGGCTTGTGGTACAGACAGGAGGATGAGGTGAAGCTATGTGGCTTCACTGATGCAGATTGGGCAGGGAGCCCAACCGACAGAAATATCACATCTAGAGGGATCTTCAGTATAGGGTCGACAACAGTTTCTTGGTACAGCAGGAAGCAGAGATCCGTGGCACTCAGTTCAGCAGAGGTTGAGTATATGGCAGCAAGCTTGGCTGCATGCGAGGCCATATGGATGAGGAAGATCCTGGTCGGGTTGTTCGGGTCACATTTGGAGCCTACTGTGATTTATTGTGATAACCAGAGTTGCATTAAACTCTCGGCTAATCCAGTATTTCATGATAGATCCAAACACATCGACATCAAGTACCATCATATCAGAGATTGTGTGCAGCAGAGAATCATGTTACTTTCATACATTCCCACGGAGGATCAGGATGCTGACATCTTGACGAAGGCGCTCACCAGGAGCAAATTCGAATACCACAGAGGCAGGATAGGGGTTGCAGATAATCCATATCTTGTTGAGAGGAAGTGTTGAAAATGCAACAAGATGATGGAGCTTAGTGAAAAGAAGTCGCCTTCACTAAGTGGGCCCGCAGGCTATTTTTGGCGCAAAGTCTATTTTTAGACTATGTCTATTTTTAGACATATGGATCATGGTCTATGAGTTGCAGGATGCTATTTATGGATGATTGGTCGAGTTGGTAAAAATAGGTGGACCTCTATTTTTAGACATTGGGCAGAATCTATTTTTAGACTGTCGGGCTAAAAATAGAACAGTCGAATATTATTAACCCTTAATAATATTTAGACTATAAACATTATCTTATCCTCTTGGAGCACTTCAGTTTGATGCTTGGATGTGGCACATGCAGCTGACAGAAGGAAATACGCTTTTCCTAAGGGTTATTTGAGCTATTGCATGGTTGACTTCAGTTAGAACTCATGTGGCAGAGTTTGGTGGAGTTGATGAGACAGTTGGTGGAGTTGTGTTCGGCTTAACTTAGTTGAACTAGTTGTATTTAGTCTAACTGATAAATACACTAGTGATGAGTGGTGTGAATTAATTATTAATTAATTCACTAATTATTAACTCATAAATCAACTAAAGAACACATCAGTTAACTGTAATGCATGGACAGTTCAGTGGAGACCAGTGTTAGAGCTGGGTGAAAGGGTGAGTGTGACTATCAGTTGTGACTATACCTGTGAATGAGATATGCACACACATTGATGGAGATTTCCAATGAGGATTGCGCAGTAAAATCTAGGGGATTCAAACTTGGATCTCATTTTTTCTCATCTTGGATTGCGCAGTAGAGGCAAGCAGACTTGTGGAGGAGATTTGAACCTGTGACTTGTTCAAATCTGAGCTAGTTTTGTGTGTAACTTTTGGAGATAGTACTGAGTACTTGTGAGGAGTATTGTACTATGATTGTTACATTTTCTCTATCATTAAAATATACAGATAGTTGGGGGTTTTCAACTATCAGCTTTCCCCATTACATATTGTGTTGATATGTGTACTTGATTATGTTTTAATGTGCGCATGCGACTGTTTCTATTTCCGCATATTGATGATCAATTGTAGAAGTGGTTATGTATTATGCATGAAGCTTAAATAGTGTGTAATCAGGATAATATCGGTGAATAATTTAGGTATTATTCAAATTTCTACATATTCGAAAAGGTCAAAATAATACAAGGGTACCCTCAGAACTTGTTCAATATTCCCTTGCATCACTTCTTGGACTCAGAATATTGTTGGGCTGTTGACAGGGATGCTGGATTCTACCAATGGTTCGCCAGTTGTTGTAGCTGCTACAACATCACCCAAAATTTTGGGTATATTTAAAATTTTAGGTCCCCCTACTCGCTTAGCCATTAAGGTTTTTGACCCGACCTGTAGTCTTTGAACCTTCTCACCATCATGCGAGATTCTTTCGCCGTAGCCACGCCATGTGTGGAAGGATCATCATGCATACACTCGAATGGAAACCTCTCTGTGCATTAATTATATTCGTTAGAAGCCCTCTCACCATGGATCATTAGGCATTTTGTTTGGGTACTTCATTTAAGCTCATAACCTCATGTAGATTAGTTGAGGGGCATCGTCCTCTAAAAGGTAACTGCAAACTAACGGATATTATAATGTCTCATGCAGGAAAATCCCACGGATGGTAAACCCAACAATATCATCACCATACCAAGGGAAGGAAGCTGAGACTAAAACAACAAGGGCGTAGTTGCGGAATATGACACTTTTCGTACCCTGTCCATATGAGGATAAGAACTAGGGCTACAGTTGAAGACCACGTCAAGGCGGATGACAAGGGTAGACGTGGTCGGTGCGCAGAGCTGAAGCTAGGGTCTTCTCTAGCAGACAAGGTGGATCCTTTCAAAACTTGAAAGAATCGCAAAGGTACTTAGTCACTTTCATAAGATAGAGATGGAGGAAAATAAATCTTGCTGCGAAACCCAGAGAAGGTCGCAAATTGCTCGAGGTCGCAGGTCGTAAATTTCACAAGGTCGTAGGCCCCAAGTAACCCCTGGGTCACAGGTCGCAAATGGACCAAGTCACAAGTCGTAGATTCTCTCAGGGTCGCAGGTCGAAAATTTCCCAGGGTCGCAGGTCGCGGATTGCCTAGGGTCACGGTCACAAATTCCCAAAGGTCGCAGGTCGCAAATTTCCCGAGGTCGCAGGTCGCAAATTTCACAAGGTCGCAAGTCGAAAATTTCACAAGGTCACAGGTCGCATATTGTTAGAGGTTGTAGGTTGCAAAATCCAATGAAGTCGCAAGGTCGCAAAACAGCACATCCAAGGGAGGCTTCAACTGTTGCGATTACTCGACTATGAAACCTCCACCAAGTCGCGAGGCGGTCACGGATTGCTCAAGGTTGCAAGTCGCAAAATCCAGTGGGGTTGCAGGTCGCAACAGTGGCCGAGGTCACAGGTCACAAAATCTGCTAAGTCACGAAGCAGCCCAACGGTCAGGAAGACGAAAAGTCAGGGAAGCCCAAAAGGCGAGTTTTGTTCTATAAATACTTCCTTTGGGAGATTATATAGGGACCTTTTTTTTGGGACTCAAAGAGATATAGAGCATTGTATAGAAGGACTACACATTTTTTAGTATGAATACAAGCATGTGTTAACTCCATTTTTGGATCTGATGTTGGTCAATGTGTGAACACTATGAGTATTCCATTTTCAGTTTCTAACATCTTTTGATTAATGAAACTGTGTCTCCAATTACATCATTTATGCATTATAGTTTTCTAAATATGTGTTAATGGTTCTAAGTTTATTTCTCTTTCTCAATGAATGCTAATAACTTTGTTTAATGACATTTATATTATCACCAAAACCATTTAAGGAAGTGAAGGGTATTCTACCATAAAGAATTGTTTCTTCTGTGGTCCGAATAGCGTACAAGCATGACCCTAATGATATGTTGTTGACAATATTTCCTTTGGACCCATGCTTTATAATTTAGCTTGCTACGCATAGTGTTGTATGTTCATTTAATTCATCAATCATGTGTCTTGTATCATCTGAATAAGTATGTGTCCATAGGTTTATAGAGTCCTACTGAGACCCAAGGAAAGGATAATTATATAGTAGCCGGACCCACACCCTGGACGGGATCCCTATTCAAAATGGTTTAGAGCCTAGTTGTGACTTTTTATCGGGGAGATCCCCTGCTGTTGGTCGGACAGATTTTCCCGTCAAAATAATACAATTATAAAGACCTTCAAAACAATTATCTAAGCAAGAACAAAGGGTATGATCAAAACAGAACTCTTTGGCAGACTGTAAACATTGGTACTTTAAAGGGAGACTTCAGAAACAGTTTCCAAGAGGTAGAAAGTAAGCAGGGAAAACCATAAATCATTCTTGAGACCAACTGTTTGAACTATTTCTGAAATAAACAAGCCCGAGGGTGTGAAAAGGAGTAAAACTACTCAATAAAACCTTCAGCAGATGAAAACATAAAGACAGTGAAGAGAAAATAGGTCTAAGGTGCTTCTAGGAGACATTTCTTAGCCTAAAACTTTTACTCTACTGTAAGTAAAGCATAATGGAACAAAATGAGAAACAAGAAATAACATTAACAGATTAGAATACATCACCAATAGTCATGCTCAGGGATCCAATGATAGAGCCTTCTCATTAACAAAACATGTCATAACATCATCAATCTTCCAAAACTTCTATTTCTTCTTAATCTTCAGCCAGACTATGTACAAGTGCAAAGAGTTCAAATGCTAGCAACCAACCCCTAACAAAGAGTTCCTCAAAGAATATTTATAGAGAAATGAGGAGGTGGAACTCTTTTTTGGTTTTAAGTGTCATTAATTAGAAAGTAAATGCATTCCTGACCTTGAAAAGCACGCAGGGCATAAGGTAGGAATGAATTGCACTACTTCTATGTTTTAATAACTTTGTCTTTAATTTCTAAGGAAAAATAGGTTAAAAGTTTGACTTTTAGGCCTTTTTCTATCTTTTACAATAACTGCCTGACAGTTTATAAAATATCTTTTTTTTGTGTAATAACTGCCAATTTACCCTTTGAGGTATAAAGTAAGTGAAAGGTGTCAGTTTTGATTTATCAAGTGAATAACTGCTTCTTTTTATGTATTCCAGGATTTTTTAGGCCTAAGTCTTCTTGATTTAATCATAACATTGCTGTTCTGGCCTGATTTTCCTTTAGCCTTCATAATGTAACATCATTTCCCCTTTTTCTTTATACACTACTTGATTCGAACTATTGTCCTTTTGCTGACTGTATCCACTTTTAAACTGCGTATTTACCCTTAAACTGTAGGATTATGCCTTTAGATTTTGACCTTTATTCCTTAAACCTTTTATTTTATTGGTTAAGTCTTAAAATTCTTCATATTCTGACATTAACCTCTGATCTTCATCTTTTAACCTTTCATTTCCACTATCTTCCTTTTGTTTTCATTTGTCAGTGTGCAGGTGGTCCTTGGTGCATTGGAGGGTTGATTTATATAACCAGTGTTTTACAAAACACCGATTGAACTACGAAATTAACCCCAACAATTTCTTTCCTTCGTGATTTTGGCCTCTGTTAGGACTGTGAAAGTTATCACCTTCTGGCATGTCCTTTTATGGACTGTGGGAGGGTTTCCAACCCTTAAAACCACCATAGAACCTGCAAAACTAATAAACACATTATATAGTCTTTTGGGGTTGGAAGAACTGTGTGCAGAGTCTGAGGAGTGGCGAAGGAGAAGTGGAGGAATGATGTAGATGGAGGAAATGGAGAAAAAATGTGAAAAAAGGTTTTAAAATGGAGTTGGGCGCGAAAAAGTGGAACAGTGGTTTTACCAAAACTGCGAATTGTTTTCGCGTTTGAGTCGGGTGGTAAATAGTTTTTTATGAAATAAATGCGATTCAATTGTTTCGTGACATGCATCCCTTATAATACCGCCCATTTTGCGTTGCATTTGGTGGTTAAATCCCGGATGACAGTTTTACACGAAATGCGACACTGACCATTGGATGAGGCAGGGTAGATCCAACGGTGGGGGAAAGAGTGCGATGGAGAGAGGTGCACTGGCGAGGGAAATAGTGGAAGCCAGGTGGGAAAAAATTATTGGGGGTCACATTGCGTAGTGGATGGTAGGCCCAATGGTGATGTCACAACTCTTTTCGTGTAGTGGGAGGGCCTTCGGGTTAGGGAAACCATAGTTTTCCATTAAAAAACGAAAAACTCTGTTTATGAAAAATACAAAGGAGAGGGGCCTTTTTATAAGGGGCGCAAGGAATAATACAAAGAAAAGGAGCTAAGAAATGGGGGGAGGAAAAGGTTTTATGAAGGAAAAGAGACCAGGAGTGGATGGGGAGAGGACTAATTGCCTCAGCGATTCGCTATAAAACAAGACAAGTGAAAAGGAAAAAAGGGAACGCCGATGGTGCGATGGCGATGGGGCTAAGGGCTGGGGCATGGTCCCATGGAGGTCAAGGTGACCAGGGGACGAGGAAACAGGGGCTTATCGCATCGGCGGGGGAAGGGGGAGCGATGCAACGGAAAAAGAAATAATGCTGATGCGATGGGGGCTTAAGAAATAGGTGCAGGGGCATGGTCTCGTGGAGGGATATGTGACCAGGGGCTAGGAGGGAGGAGCTAATCGCATCGGCGGGGGGAACAGGGGTGAGGGGATGAAGAACTATGACAATGCCGATGTGATATAAAATTGCGATGCGATATAAAGTTGCGATGAGATAAGCGCTAGCATCAGGTCACGGGGCTCAGGCATATGAAGGAGAAAGAGCTGGGGGCTAAGCCAAAAGGGGCTAAAGCCTGTTTGTTAATAAAAAAAAGCGGAGTAAGAGGGTTTTATGTGTTTTTTATGGGTTTTTGGTGTTTCAGATGAAGTAAAAGGATTTTTTAAAACCAAATAAGAAAGGGTTAAGTGGTTTTAAACGGTTTTTCAAGGGGAATAAGGATAAATGAGAGAGGAAAGGGGAACTTTTACAAGGAAAATGAATGATATGGGGAAAAAAATGGGGGGAATGAAGTGATGAAAATGGGGCTTTTTAGGAAATAGTTTTCTCTGGGAACAACAGTATTTCTTGGTGGATTTTTGAAGGGAACAACACTAAGGAACAACACTGCTAAGGAACAACATTTTTAGGGAACAAAACTGTTAAGGAACAACACTATTAGGGAATAGCACTAAGGAACAACAGACTTGAAGAATGAGTAATTTTCTATGAAAATAATCTCTTGGAGGCTCAAGACCTATTTTTAGCCATCATTTGGTGTGAAAAAAATTTACTGATGGCTAACAGTGGCTCCACTTGGGGATGGCAGCTCCTTGGAGGTGTCAAGAACTTCAGAATTTCATCTTTGGGATGCAGACCTGTGCCTTTATCTATTGACAACCTTTCTTCTCTAATCATGCCATTTTAGAAAAGATGATCAGTATTTCATATCAGCAAAAAAATTCTTCCCAATCATTCTACCTACACAGCCCACCTTTCCTAATATTTTTTCTTCATAAGGCGCATTTGGATTTGCAAACCTTTGACATCAAAATTTTATTATTTTGAAAACAAGAAAAAATAAGCCAAATCTATCCTTATTTCTTCCATCAGTTCAGATTAAACTTTTTAACTCATAAATTCTCTACCTAAGCTACTATCTGCCAGGATTAAATTGTCTGACAGATTTTATTCTCTATCTTTTAAAACAGAAATTTAAACACAGTCAAATCAGGATTAGACTGTCTGATTTGTTGTGGTGTCCATGGCTGTATGTACAAGCTACACATAGACTTTATTTGCAGAAAATTTTAAAACAAAAACTGTGAAGGCTTAAGATCTGAAAAATATAAAACATCCCTCATTTTTTCTTTCAGCTCTGATTTTGATCTTTTAGAGCTTTTTTTTTTCTTTTCTCTTGGTTAAGATTTTGAGCATATTAGAACCATTTCTTTTTCTTCTCTTTGGCTCAATTTTTGGTCTGATTAGAGCCATTTATTTCTATCCTAATCTATTTTACTGATAAGCCAAGATTAAAAAATTTGGCAAATCTGATTCATTAACCTATCAACAGTAAATTGAAATTTATCTAGTCATGATTAGGTTGTATGACTAAATAAAATTTTTTCTTTAAAGTAGTGGCATTTAAGCTTGCACACTTTCATATTTTTTTTCTCTTGGTATGGGGCTGTACCTTTCTTCTTTTGAATCTTCCCTCTTTTCTTTTCTATTATTTTTGTATTTTTCTTTTTCTTTAGAAGAGAAGACAAGAAACTAACTAAATTCTCATAGGCTGAGCTTATTTTATTTCCTATCTAACCTAATCTAACTCTAGAATATTTACAAGTTTAGCTAAAAAAAATTCTTTTCCAATACATCTAGTCAATTAAATGGTTCCATGACTGGTCTTTTCTCATCTCTTTGAGCACGCTGGATAAAAAAAAGGACCACTCCCATCTCACTTGTCTCTTAGTAGCAGTGTTAAAAAATCTTCTTGCCTTTGGTAATACATTGCTGTTAACAACCTTCATCCCTTCTTTAAATATCTTCCAGAAATGAACATAGGGATCTTGAAACAATGCTTGGTTATGAGTATATGGAAGATAGGTTCCAACCAAGCTCACCTTTTCCTCCATTGGATCAAGCTTGAGACTCTGTTGATAAAGAACTTCTTCATCATCTTCATTATCATTTGAACTGGAGGACTCATAATATATTGCAGTGCTGTCCTCTTGTAGTCCTGGTATGCTCTGATTCAGTGGACTACAATCTGTGAAGAGATCATCATATTCTTGAGAAGGGGTATCTTTTATTACCTCAACCTTTTCAGGAGAAGGCTCCTTACCTTCATCCTACTCAAGAAATTCTTCATTTTTTTCCTCCTCAACCTTTGAGATGAAAGACTGCTAATTCTCAATCACATGAAAACTGTTACTGATGAGTTGTAATGAAGCAGAGCAAAGATTCAGAGATTCTTTGCCCTCTTTTTCATTTTTAAAGCTTTCTTCATCAGTATCATAAATAGCCTGCTTTGGCTCACCACTTTCTTGGAGTTTGTGGAACTGATCTTCCTCCCAAAAATCTACTAATGATGGTCCTGCAAGATCAACTTCTGTTTGGAGAACATCATCTTTAGACAGATCAAAATTAGGAAAATCATTATTGTAAGTAATGCCACCAATAAAACATACTGGATTATCAACAGATCTTTGTTTATTCTGATCTACAAGGGAAATTTCTAAATTTTTACAACAAAGTTCATTGGGTGAATGGGCAAGAGTGTTTTTTTTGTAAAACGTTTTAGAGGCAGGCTGTTTGTTTATAATTTGATCAATTTGTTATTCTGTCAAATGGGAAGATGTTTATGTGTTTCTTTGAGCAGAAGTACAGCATTTCTCTATATCTTTTGAAGACTGAATTTGAGGCTGGATGTCTTCTTGAGCCTCAGTTAAAAGGGATGAATCATCATCATTTGTGCTTGCAGGGATATCTTGAGGGATTTCCTTTATTTATTGATTAATCTCTTCTTCAAATGATTCATCTACATTATTGTGATAGTTTTCTTGGGTATGAAATTCATGGATGGCTGCTAAGAGATCCTTAGGCGGGATATTAACCAAATCCTCATCAATATTTAACAGGTTTTGTATGATATTTTGAGATTGATCACAACAGTTTGCAAACCATGATAGAAATAAAGGGTTTTATTTATATTCTTCATAAAATACTTGGTGCATGTCTTTTAAAGAAAACAAGCTCTTAGGTTCTAACCATTCATACCAATCCCTTGCCTTTCCTTCTAGTTTTTCCATGAACATTTTCATAAGACAGTCCTCATGCCATTCAACCTTTAACCTCCATACATATATGTGAAACTTGATGAGATGTAACAAAGGGTCATCAAACTTTTCATCTTGAAAAATAGGCAGGTTTTTCATCCAATCTATTTGAGGCATTTTGAGTGGGAATCCAGGAATATGATCTCTATTCATTGGAGCATATCTCCTTTGTATCCTTGGATCCATGTTTGTAAATTATAAAGGGTCACTGAATCTTTTAAACCAGTCTAGAGTTCTCTACCAGTGGAGTTTTTAGGTCCTTTGTAGGTTGTGGAGTCGCCAGGTGGAAGATTTGAACTTTTTGTCCACCAACAACATGATTGGGTTTGCTCAATGCATTCCCAGGGGATTTTACAAGGAATAGTGCGGTAAAAGGCCTATTGGAGGCCAGTGGAGTCGCCAGGTGGAAATTTTTAGCTCTTTTTGGAGGTAAAATATTATATGGTCCACCACCAATGTTTATTATGAAACCAATCTGAATGTTTTTTGGTTTTTCTGAGTTTCTATGGTTTGTTGAAGGACTAATAAGTCTTTAAGAGCTTGGTAGGCAACTATGAACTTAGTGTCCCACCGTGGTCGCCAAGATGTTGGGGTCCTGTGATTTAGCAGATTGGCATACTAAATGACAAGGCAACATATAAACCAGTCTTTAGAGTTCTAGGATCTAGCCCTCCTAGTCTCAGAGAGGGATATCTCAATTGTTTTGCAAAGATATGACTTGTTTTCTTGTAAAAGGTTGATTTTAGGCTAGTTATTAAGCATGATTTTGTTTGTTTGTGTTTGGTTGGTTGGACATGAATAATCTAGGAAACATAGATAGAAAGGGGAAATATCAAAGCCATTGGACAATGGAATCAAGAAGAAGTTATAACAAGCTCAATCAATGGATATGAGATATCAAAGGGAAAATCTAACTTGGCCAGTGGATCTTGGGTTTGGTGGATGAAATGAAATGAACATTAAGGATTTAGAAGGAGAGGTAGAACTAAGGGCAGTTAAGAATCCTTAACTATATGTACTCCTCAACAAAGGGACTTAAAACATTATTAAAACATGAAGAGGCATTCCATAGACAGGGCTTAACCATAAATTCTAGAAACCACACTTCAGCAAATAATAATTCCAAGACAAACTATTCAAATGAAATCTATGAGTCAAGGAACGCTCTATTTCATTAAAGATTTCGCTTTCATGAAAACATTAAAGATTCACAATAAATGCATTCATAGAAGAGGGAACTCCTAAACATATAAGACTGCAATTATAAAGACCTTCAAAACAATTATCTAAGCAAGAACAAAGGGTATGATCAAAACAGACCTCTTTGGTAGACTGTAAACAATGGTACTTTATGTTAGGGTCCCGTGATTTGGCTGATTGGCAAGACAAATGACAGTGTAACATCAAACCAATATTTGGAGCCCAAGGACCTAGCCTTCCTGGACTCAGAGAGGGCTCTCTATATTTGTGTAAGGGATATCTGTGCATTTGCTTATTGTTTTCTGATTTTAGGCTATTTATGAAGTAGGTTTTTTGGTTTTGGTTTTTAGGTTGTGAGGGATGAAACTGATCAAAGATATAAGATAGGTAAAAATATGTCATATCAACTGGGCTATGGGGTCGAAAAGGTCAAGAAAGCTATTAGATGGTGATACAAGGTTGTTGAAGGACCGATTTGATTCGAGGTAGAAAGGATCTTTGGGCAAAATGGAATAAAATGGACATCAAGTTTGGGAACAACAAAGGATTTCAAGCATAACTAGTTTAATAGTTGACATAAACATGGTAGGGCAAACCATTAATCATGAGAAATGTAACTATAAGCTAATCAATACATAGAAATAAACATTCAAGCCATGCATAGATATATATAACTCTCTAAATTTGGGAAATGACTATCAGACTTTAGGGAAATACACTTAAGAGAGACAAACAACTCAAAACACTATGCTGGAACGCCTAAACACAGTACTTCAAGTTATTGGGCACTTTGAAAACAAGATTGCATAGTTTTAGGCAAAGGGCAAGATCGAAACGAGACCTCATTGGTTCAACAAATGACAATCTAATCAGTCAAAGAGAAATTTCATGGATGGAGCTATGGCTAGTCATTGGTAAGCAGGGCTTACCGTAAATCATAATTAACATGCATAAAACCATGAATGAAATAAGCAACAATATCCGTAAGTTATTAAAGAGCAATTAAAAATTCTTTAATGTGACTAAGGAAGAGGAAAACATGAAAGCTATGAAGAAACAGGAAATTTGAGGTGCTTCCAAGGGCATGTCTCAAATTTGTTTTCTACTGATCTATAGCAAGAAAGAAACATGTATTCATGAATGAAAACTAGAAGAAAAAACAAAGAAAGAGACACTATACCATTCTACCAAGTCATGGAATCCAACAACAATCCTCTTTCATCATCCAAGAACATCCAAGAGGCAATCCAAAAGCATGAGGCAAGTATTTCTTCCAAAGCTTATATGAACATATATTTCTTCTGTCATCAATTTCAGCCTTTTTTACATTGAAAGCCTTTGGAATATATAGGCTCAAGTGAGGAAAACCTCTTAGTTCAATTTCCACTCTCATTGGCCTATTCAAAATATCTAAACTTGTCCTTGAGGCTTTGCAAAGGCCAAGGCACAAAATATCTCATACAATATCTAAAAAATGCTAAAAAAGGGAAATAAATTGACTTTTGATCACTTCTCATGTGCGAAAATAGCTAAATGCATTTGAGGAAAAAACAGTTTTTAAAGGTTCAAATTTTACAAAAATACTCAAAAATTATATCAGCAAAAGGTCCCCTGACTTTCCGGTAACATTTGGCAGCCTTCCCGATGTTGAAACGAGGCTCATGATAGCTCATTGGAAAGCTCAGAGTGTCTAATTTATGTATCAACTAGAATTTTCCCAATCTGATGCCTAGAAGTTCTCCAAAACTAGGCCTGTGTGTAAAAAACCAGAAAATAAGGCTTGCTGATAGACCGGGCAGAGTGTGCAAAAAGAGAGCATTTTTCACCATTTCATGGGAGAAAATGATCTCCAAATGTCCTAAAAATCACTGAGTGTGTGCTCCTAAAATTATGGCATCCAATGATACCATTCTCCTCCTTTGATGATCCCCCTAAATGAAATGGCGAATTTCATGAGTTTTAGCCAAAAACCCAAAAATGCCAA
Organism: Pinus albicaulis; assembly: GCA_034641835.2. Classification (NCBI taxonomy): domain Eukaryota; kingdom Viridiplantae; phylum Streptophyta; class Pinopsida; order Pinales; family Pinaceae; genus Pinus; species Pinus albicaulis. The sequence goes on along the minus strand of CM076572.1, from coordinate 1,467,222,921 downwards.
AAAACCAAAATATGTCGTAATTTTCCCAAAATTGGTGAGCATGACCCTCAAGGGTTCTCAGCAACATGTTGTGAAGAAGAGGCAAAAATATGAAGTCCTGATGTGTCCTTTCTCACTTTCTGTGCCGAGCGCTTCCCTTTAACCTCCTTGAGCTTGTCTTGCGCAACCTTTAACTTGCGCGGGGAAAACTGGTTTAACTTTTTGTAATGCTTCGTCATTCTCCTTTGAAGGTATAGATCCCTGTTTTCCCTCTCCAAATTCTTCTCCAAATGGTCATTGACTCTCTCAAGCCACGCCTCCTTATTGTTTTGTATCTCTTGTTCAAACAATGTAGTGAGAGGAGTGGATAGGAGAAGGGCATTTTCCTCTTCTTTTTGCTTCTCAAGGGCCCTTTTAAGCCCCATGGTTCTAGGCCTCTTTCGCTTAGGCTGATCATCGCCTTCACTTTCATCAAATTCGCCTATGAGCTCTTCCAACCTTGCTTGGGCTTTGGAGGCCTCCTTCTTGTACTTAGTCACCCGTGTCTCATAAACAACCATATGGGCACTCATTTGCCTATTTTGTATTACTAGAAATTGTTTGAAATTTCTTGACCTATGAAGATCATCCTTCAATGCATCAATTTGGCCTTCCCTATGGATCAAGGTTTCTAGAATCCAGGCCTCATTATCACTGTCATCGCTTTGGACTTGGATGATGTCAAATGCACTCTCCCGCTCATGACTTTCTTCCATCTTGCCCTTCCCTTTGCTTTGGGAGGCTTTTCTAGTGCTCTTCCTCCTAGGAAAATCAATGATAGGCTTCTTTGGCAATTTACCTTTGCTTCGGAGAGCCCTTGTCACATTTGGATTGACCACCCTTGGCATTCTTTTCTTAGCTGTCCAGATCTTGGCCTTTTTAGGAGAAGAGGACATGACACCTTTACCTTTGTCATCTTGTTGAGTTTGCTGTTCTTCTTGAGGAGGTTGCTGCTCTTCTTGAGGAAGTTGCTGTGTATCATCTTTTGGAAGCTGTTGTGCATCTTGAGGAGGCTGATGTGCATCTTGAGGAGGCTACTGTGTGTCCTCTTTAGGCTGCCCTTGCTCCTCATTAACATGCTACTGCCCTGTCTCACTTTCCTGTTGCTCTTGATCATCATCCTTATGCTGCTGTTCATCACCACTGTGATGTTGCTGTTCAAGCTGTTGCCCTTCATCATAAGGCTGTTGACCTTCATCACTGTCATGTTGCTGGGTGTCACCATAAGGCTGCTGTTTAGCCTCATCCTCAGCTTTCTGCTCACCTTCACCACTGTCATGCTTCTATTCACCCTCACCTTCCTTTTGCTCATGTCCTTCATTCTCTTGTTGGCCACTTCCTTCTCCTTCTTCATGTTCCTTTGTTGGTTCTGTAGTGAACTTGAGATTTTTAGGATTAGGCCTACTAGAAGAAGGGGAGGGGCGATGAGTGGGGGATGTATGGACTGGAGGGACAGTGGAGAAATCCGGGTGAGTGATGAAAACATCCCAAGAGACCTCTCTATTTTCAAGCTGGTGAAGGATGATGACTTTGATGAGAGAGTGATGGAATAGAGAGGCTATTTGCTGTGATGGAGGCTTCTTCTGGACAGTGGAGGCCATTTTCTCAATGCTTTTTCATAAGAAGAAAGGAATATTTAGCTGCTTGGTCCTTGTGAAATGCATCAACAGTTGAATGTGATAAGCATAGATTCGGGAGAATCTCCCCTCGCAAGTGAAGTACTCCATGATAATCTTCATGAGAGGTGTGTAGCTGGCTAAAAGATATGAGAAAGGGAAAATAGAAGGACATGATTCTCTGTGCTCAGGTTTGAGGAATGGTTTGTATTCATCTAAGTCCAAATAGCTTTGTTTAAACCATTTCTCGCCAATATAGGGAATTTTAGTAGCCTTGGATATGGATCTTGGGGAGAACTTGAAGTCAAGGCCTGCCAATTGAAAATGTTTGTCTCTGAACCTCAAAGCGCACATATGTGTTAAAGGAGAGAAACTCTTCACTTCTTGCACCATTTGGCAAAAATCTAAACATCCCACCTCATGGAAATTGAATAAGATTGATGGGTGTGCATTCACCTCTTCGGTGGAAATAGGCTCATACCTTTTGTGCAATCCACTCCTGCTATCCTGCCTGGGAGGAATCTTGTCCTAAATGCTCTTCTGCAACACCAGAATGCCTCAAAGTTTTTTGAAATGTGTTCTTCAATCAAAACTCTACCTCAGCTGTCAATCACTATTTAATCAAGGTAAAATGGCTTCAAATGCTGTGTGAGATGCCTTTTTAACACAAAATTCTCTGCTCTTTCAAAACACTGTCTTTTTCTCCCTTTGTATGCCAAACTGCCAATATTTATAATAAGCACATAGTCAACAAATATAAACACAGTCAAAGTGAATTTTCTGTGTTTGTGTTTGGTGTTTTGAGGACAACAAGACGGCCTTGTTTTTTAGATAAAGGCAAAAAAAAAATCCTTCTCAATTCAAAACACTGCTCGACTCTCTTCTTTGTATGCCAATCAATAGGTAAATTCACTAACCATTACACAGTCAATCAAAGGATACATAGTCAACAGGTCACTGTGATAGTGCAAGGTGACATGGCTCCTTGTGTTTGGTGTGAGCACAAACAGCCCTGTAGGAGTCTAATAGCAGAAACTCCTCACAATCAACACACTCCTTGTATTCACTGTTCTTCACAAAAAGTTTGACAATACCTCCAAATGTAATGGTATCTTTACTTACTGACTCTGCTTCATGGAATGAAAGAGAAAACACTGCTTTGTATTTTTAACACACATAGGAGATCTCTGAAATGACAAGAATCCTTACACCATGATCACTGTTATTTGAAAATGGACCCACTGTTTCACCTTTCAAAACCCTGTCTTTCCTTTTGGACACTGTTTTGTACTATTTTAAAACTGTTTGGAGGGCAGTTATAGGTTTTTGAAACATTAAAAGGAAACCACTATTTGGTTATGCTCACTGCTGGGCAAACATAGCTATTGCAAACCCAGATTTTTAAACAAACACCTTAACCCTCCTTAACCTTGTTTCTACCAATGCACACAGTTGACAGAGTTTATTTTTGTGCCACAGTAGTTAGGATGTCTTAAATGCTTGACCACCCCCCTAGAAAAGGAATGTGATGTTTGAGCAGTTTAAGGACAGTTTTAAGCTCTTTGAAGCTAGGATTAACACTTCACTCCCACCAACTGCTATTCTTTTCAAAATATTCACTTAAAAAATCTTGACTTACAAAACACTGTCTAGAAATTTGAATTTAAGGGGGGGGGCAAGACAAAAATACCTCGAAACACTATTGAAATCTTTGCTTGAGAGTTGGAGCCACTCTGAAAGAGATTTGGAGGCATTTTAGAGGCTCAAACCATGTGCGGCGCGTTTGAATGAGAGAGTGCCGCGCGAAAAAGGCTGTCTGGTCACCTGTCGAGCCGATGGGACCAACACCTATAGGCGCGCCACGCGGCCTTGTAATCCTTTGTAAAAACTGTGCCCAAACGCGCCGCGCAACGCTACAGGCGTGCCACGCAGTCTTTAACCCTTGAAAACTATGGTTTTTTTGCTCAAGACCTCTTTCTCCGGTCTCGTGAACAGAAAAGGAATGCCTTGCTCGTGCTTTGGAGTTTTAAAAATGAATTTGTAATTGTCCTTGACCCTTTAGAAAGCGAACAAGCCAATGACCCTTTCACGTTTGATTGGAGAGGGTTTCTTCAAAAAATGTTTGAAAAGGCCTTTGTTCTTAAATCAAAATTTCGAACCTTATCTTTCAAAACACAATCTGATACCTTTTTTTTGGATATGTGTCACAGTGGTAAAGACCATTTGTTTATAAGCGAGACCTCCGTTTTGAAATAAAACAACCCTTATGAGAAATTGAAACTTTTACTGCTTCTCATTTAAGGAATAAAAGGGTCCTCCTTTTCTGATATTGTAATTTCAAACTCCTTTCCCACCTATTATCTTTGTATTCCTCATCTGTTGTTACTTGTGTTATGGGAGCTCCCTTTTGACTTTGGATAAAAACTTTGTTGGACACGATAACTGCAAATCCTGTTTTACAAAGGGCCATCCAACCCTGAAAACATTAACTTATCTTCAGATTTCCAAACTAATCCAACTTTCGGTTTTAAGGAGATAAAACAGGGATGATGTTGTAGATTTGAAAATTGAACAAGGGAGAGCTTCCCTTTAGTTTCTTCTATGAAGGGGGTCTGCAAGAAGCCTGAATTCTCATTTATTTCACCTCTTTTTGAAGCGCAGCCTATTTAGGGCCTTTTCCATATGCCATGATCTCTTTTTATCTTTAAACCATGATGAGCTCCTTTACTTTGTTTATGAAGGATGCCTTCTTTGAAAAATGCTTGGCTTCCTTTTGACCATGATGGCAGAGGTTATTTTGAGACCAAGACCCCTTTTTACTCTTTTGACTATCTGCTTTCACAATCTTTCTTCAATGATGATGAACCTGTCAGTTTATAGGTTTTGCCTTGTAATTCAAAAGGTAATGAAACTCCTGCAAACCATTTAAAAACCTACTTCTTTACCTCTGCCCTTTAATCATCATTTTCATGCAAAAACCCTTAGTTGCTGTCTCACTTGTACCTAAAAAATGTACTCTAGTCAGTGTAGATTCTAAAAATCAAATTTTATCCATTGACCCTCTGCTTATAGATGAAGGAGGAAATTTTAACCCTCTACTTATGAAATGAAGAAGGTTCTTCAGTCTTAAAACCCTCTTCTTATAGATGAACGAGGTTTCTCAGCCATCTTGTATCATCAGCCCTGTGACAGTGCTATTTTTCCCTTTATTTTCCTTTCAGGTTTTGAATGTGATCACAAGAGCTTGATGAAAAAATCTTTGCTTTGTGGCTACATCCCAGGCTCAAGATCACTTTGAGAAGCAACTGTCTTCTCATGTGGAAACAAATATTGTCTTCTGAGATGCTGGTATGCCCCTGTCCTTGAAAGATTCATCAAAATACTGTAAAAAACACCTAACATCAGCTTGACTTATGGTCTATGTATTGCTAAGACGTGAGGGTGTATTAGTAGCTCGACCTAGGGCTGTAACCAACTTTCTTTGTAGAATGGGAAGGTCTGTTATGACTGGCTTATAGCAGATGGAGGTTCTTTGGCTTTAGGATAATTTGCCAAGGGAGAAAAACTTAAAGTGCCACTTCCTAACTTAGGGGAGACCTTTTGGACAAATTTGGATTGTTTCCTTAGAGCTAATGGGCAGATTAGCATGGATGAGGCTAGGTAGGATTTTATAATGAGGTTTCATCTCGTCATGGGCGGACTGAATGGTAAGAAGGCGAAAATGTTTATGGATGTTTTCCAGCTGGAAAATTTGACAAATTTTTAGATCAGCTGCTAGAAAACTTGGCTGTTACAACTAGTCATCACTGACAAGAGAAAAATACTAATGACTAACACTTTAAAGGGAGACTTCAGAAACAGTTCTCAAGAGGCGGCAAGTAAGCAGGGAAAACCATAAATCATTCTTGAGACCAACTGTTTGAACTATTTCTAAAATAAACAAGCCTAAGCGTTTGAAAAGGAGTAAAAATAATCAATAAAACCTTCAACAGATGAAAACATAAAGACAATGAAGAGAAAACAGGTCTAAGGTGCTTCTAGGAGACATTTCTTAGCCTAAAAATTTTACTCTACTGTAAGCAAATCATAATGGAACAAAATGAGAAACAAGAAATAACATTAACAGATTAGAATACATCACCAACAACCATGCTCAGGGATCCAATGATAGAGAGTTCTCATTAACAAAACATGTCATAACATCATCAATCTTCCAAAACTTCAATTTCTTCTTAATATTTAGCTAGACTATGTACAAGTTCAAAGAGTTCGAATGCTAGCAACCAACCCCAAACAAAGAGCTCCTTAAAGAATATTTATAAAGAAATGAGGAGGTGGAACTCTTTTTAGGTTTTAAGTGTCATTAATTAGAAAGTAAATGCATTCCTGACCTTGAAAACCATGCAGGGCATAAGGTAGGAATGAATTGCACTACTTCTCTGTTTTAATAATTTAGGCCTTTTTCTATCTTTTACAATAACTGCCTGACAGTTTATAAAATATATTTTTTGTGTAATAACTGCCAATTTTCCGTTTGAGGTATAAAGTAAGTGAAAGGTGTCACTTTTTATTTATCAAGTGAATAATTGATTCTTTTGATATATTCCAGGCTTTTTCAGGCTTAAGTCTTCTTGATTTAATCATAACACTGTTTTTCGGGCCTGATTTTCCTTTAGCATTCATAATGTAACATCATTGCCCCTTTTTCTTTATACACTGCTTGATTCAAACTATTGTCCTTTTGCTGACTGTATCCACTTTTAAACTACATATTTACACTTAAACTATAGGATTATGCCTTTAACTTTCGACCTTTATTCCTTAACCCTTTTATTTTATTGGTTAAGTCTTCAAATTCTTCAGATTCTAGCATTAACCTCTGACCTTCATCTTTTAACCTTTCATTTCCACTGTCTTCCTTCTGTTTTCATTTGTCAGTGTGAAGGTGGTCCTTGGTGCATTGGAGGGTTGATTTATATAACCAGTGTTTCACAAAACATTGGTTGAACTACGAAATTAACCCCAGCAATTTCTTTCCTTCGTGATTTTGGCCTCTGTTAGGACTGTGAAAGTTATCACCTTCTAGCCCGTCCTTTTATGGACTGTGGGAGGGTTTCCGACCCTTAAAAACGCCATAGAACCTGTAAAACTAATAAACACATTATATAATCTTGCAGGGTTGGAAGAACTGCGTGCAGAATCTGAGGAGTGGCGGAGGAGCAGTGGAGGAATGGTGCAAATGGAGGAAATGGAGAAAAAACGTGAAAAAAGGGTTTAAAATGGAGTTGGGCATGAAAAAGTGGAAAGGTGGTTTTACCAAAACCGCAAATGGTTTTCGCATTTGAGTTGGGTGGTAAATGGTTTTTTATGAAATGAACGTGATCCAATTGTTTCATGACACACATCCCTTATAATATCGCCCATTTCACATTCCATTTGGTGGTTAAATCTCGGACAGAAGTTTTATGCGAAATGTGATATTGATCGTTGGATGAGGCAGGGCAGATCCAACGGTGGGGGAAAGAGCGCGGTGGAGAGAGGTGCACTCACGAGGGAAATAGTTGAAACCAAGTGGCAAAAAATGATTGGGAGTCACATTGTGTAGTGGATGGTAGGCCCAATGGTGACGTCACAACTCTTGACGTGTAGTGGGAGGGCCTTCGGGTTAGGGAAACCATAGTTTTCCGTTAAAAAATGAAAAAACTTTGTTTATGAAAAATACAAAGGAGAGGGGCATTTTTATAAGGGGTGCGGGGAATAATACAAAGAAAAGGAGCTAAGAAATGGGGGGAGGAAAAGGTTTTATGAAGGAAAAGAGACTAGGAGCGGAGGGGGAGAGGACTAATCGCATTGGCGGTTCGCTATAAAAGAAGACAAGTGAAAAGGAAAAATGGGAACGCTGATGGTGCGATGGCGATGCGGCTAAGGGCTGGGGCATGGTCCCATGGAGGACAAGGTGACCAGGGGCCGAGGAAACAGGGGTTTATCGCATCAGCGGGGGAAAGGGGTGTGATGCAATGGAAAAAGAAATAACGCCGATGCAATGGGGGCTTAAGAAATAGGCGCAGGGGCATTGTCCCATGGAGGGATATGTGGCCAGGGGCCAGGAGAGAGGAGCTAATCGCATTGGCGGGGGGAACATGGGTGAGGGGATGAAGAACTATGACAATGCCGATGCGATATAAAATTGCGATGCGATATAAAGTTTCGATGCAATAAGCGCTAGCATCAGGTCATGGAGCTCGGGCATATGAAGGAGAAAGAGCTGGGCGCTAAGCCGAAAGGGGCTAAAGCCTGTTTGTTAATAAAAAAGAGCGTTATAAGAGGGTTTTATGTGTTTTTTATGGGTTTTTGGTGTTTCGGATGAAGTAAAAGGATTTTTTAAAACCAAATAAGAAAGAGTTAAGTGGTTTTAAAGGGTTTTTCCAGGGGAATAAGGATAAATGAGAGAGGAAAGGGGAATTTTTACAAGGAAAATGAATGATATGGGGGAAAAAATGGGGGGGAATGAAGTGATGAAAATGGGGCTTTTTAGGAAACAATTTTCTTTGGGAACAAAATTATTTCTTGGTGGATTTTTGAAGGGGACAAAACTAAGGAACAACACTGCTAAGGAACAACATTTTTAGGGAACAACACTGTTAAGGAACAACACTGTTAGGGAACAACACTAAGGAACAACAGACTTCAAGAATGAGTAATTTTCTACGAAAATAATCTCTTGGAGGCTCAAGACCTGTTTTTAGCCATCATTGGTTGTGACAAAAATTTATTGATGCCTGACACACCATATCCCAAATATAGTGATATTTAATCCCAATGTGCTTGGACTTTTCATAGAACACATGATTTTCTACAAGTCGAATACCACTTTTATTGTCACATTATATTATTATCATATCTAGTACATGATTTATTCATGATAAGGGCTACACAATTTTATTTTTTACTCATCCAAGATATCATGGTAGATCCCAAGCTAAAGATACATCCATATGTGCTATTTATGTTAGTAGCGTTATCAACCCAATTAGCATCTAAGTACCCATGTAATATCACATCTCCAATAGTATATCTTGATCCAAGATTGATGGTCCCATGCAAGTATCTTAGCACATGCTTTGCAACAATCCAGTGTTAATGTGATGGATTAATCACAAATTGGCTCAAATTATTGATCACAAAACATATGTCTGGCCTAGTGTTCATTAAGAACATTAGTGCCCTAATCAATTGTCAATACTTAGAAGGATTTTTCAAATCAATACCTTTTGCTTCACAAAAAAATTTCTTGAAATTCATTTCCATTGGTGTATTCATGGAATTACATTTGGTCATACCAAATATTTCTAGTAGCTTAACAACATATTTTACTTAAGAAAGGAAAATCTCACTAGGTATTTTCCATACATCTAGGGCCAAAAGGTAGTGCATCAAATGAATATCTTTCATTTCAAACTCAGAATCTAACACATTCTTACACTTTAGGACAATAGGTTCTCCACATGTCAATAGTAAGTCATCAACATATAATACCATAATAAAAGGAATACCTTAGACCATTTTGAAGTAGAGATTTGGATCAACATTGCTTCTAATAAAACCAAGCTTCATCAATAATCTATCAATGTGGCCATATGAATCTCTTGGGGCTTGCATCAATCCATAGATATATTTATTTAGTCTACACACTAGTTTTCTGGACATGTACTTCAAATCCTTGTGGTTTCTCCACAAATACTTCATCCTTTAGAAAGCCATGTAAAAAAACAGTTTTCACATCCATTTCATTAAGAGTCCATCCCTGCTAGCAACTAAAGCCACAATAGATTGGATGGTAGTATATCAGGAAATAGGTGCAAAAATATCATCATATTCTAATCTGTCTTTCTTAGAGAAACCTCTAGCCACAAATCTAGCTTTATATTTTTCAGTACTGCCATCCACACCATGTTTAATTTTGTACAACCATTTAGAAGTCACAATATACTTACCTTTGGGTCTTGGAAATACTTCCCATACATAATTATGTATGATGGACTCATATTATTTGGCCATTTCATCTTTCCATACTTTATCTTTCACTGCTTCTTCAAAAGTGCATTGTTAATCCTGTATAATGTTTCTCATGGATACTATGTATCCTTGGTACCGACATGGTTTATTTATTTATCTAAAGGTTCTTCTAGTGGTGACATGTCTATTAGCATCCTATAGAGTGTCATGGAGCCATAATGGTATTTTTTTAGCAGGAGTATCACATGGAGGAGGATCCAAGGGGTCCATGGGATCCATGGGTTCACCACCAAGATTAGGCACAGGCTCAAGTTCTTCTTGAGAATCCAAGATATCATCCTATCTTTCAAAATTAGTAATAGGATTAGGAGTGTCTCTTTCCTTTCCGAGCGTTGCATCTTCTTCAAATGTTACATCCCTTATAAACTCTATAGTTCTTTTACCAATAACATATATTTTGTAAATTTTATAATTTTCACAATAACCAACAAATATACATTGCCTACTTGAAGCTTCTAGCTTGTTCCGCTTTTCCTTTGGCATACGAAAGTATACAAGGAAACCAAATATCCTCAAGTACCCAACCTCAGGCTTTTCACCAGGGAAGACTTCTTCGGGAGTCTTTTTTTTTAAGGCTCAATGTGGATATCTATTTTGGACACAGAAAATAGCGTTAGCAACTTCTCCCCATAGAAATTTTGGTAGCTTCTGATCATCCAATATAGTTTTGACTACTTCCATGATATTTTTGTTCTTTCTTTCAACCATGTTGTTTATTTGTAGACATTTATAAGCTCAAGAAATTTTCCAAAGCATGTAAACGAGGATTTATTTAAAATGGATGAGCAATGACTCAAACCATTCACATGTATATTATCCAAATATTTCAAATATTTCTTAAAGTGTTGACTCCAATACTAACAACATGAAATCTTTAAATGATTACAATAGATGAAAAATAAGATATCTGATAAATAAATGTACTTGCTGAATATTTGCATTATAAAATAAAGCAGAGGCGTATATAAATATTCCTATAACTAACACTTATATATTTGAGAGATGACATCAAGAAATAATTTTATGATGTAGAGGAACTAATTTAAACAAACTGTTCAATAAAAAAATCTCAGTAATCATAATAACTTTGCAGGGGCTATCAGGGAGATCAAAACTCGACCCAACCTTACCAGTACTATTATATTACCTCAAATATATGAAGAATAAAAAAATGATTACAAAAGGAAAAATCTCATGAACATGTATGATGCTAATAACTAAATCCATAAGCTTTTAATTACCTTCAAAAATTCCAAAATGACAACAATGTCTTTGGTTCTGTCAGAGTATCAACCCTTCTTACCTTGAATTATAAAGTATATATAGAGTATTCTCAAAACATCTAATCTATTACAATATTTTACATGAAAAATAAAGTTTTATCCAAAATGATTTGGATAGATCTAATTAATATAACTCAAAATACAAATTCTGGAACTCATTTAGTGGAATTTGCACATTATTCAAGGATCTTGTTTCCAACTGCTGGCTTTAAATTTAGCTCTGCTGAAAACCTATTTGCTACTCAATTGATAAATTGAACAAATTTATCCCACTTATCATCATCTGGGCATGAAAACTTTATCACTTTTTTGTATTCTTCATCTACCTTAGTATATTTTTCAAAAGTGGGTTTGCTGACGAAAATATGATGAATTTCATGTGAAATAAATAAATCGACTAAGCCTTGGAGGAAAGTTTTACCACTAAAATTTCACTTTACTTTGGTAAATTTTGTTGATAATATTCTAGTTGGATTAATTGAACACGAGAATCCCTTAATGATGGGAGTCCTTGCTGTTGAAGAACAAAGAAATTTTTATGGAACTTTTTGATCCGAGTTTCAAGATTTTGACATTTGTTCTCTAATTGTAGCATAAAAATCCTTTTATTTAAAAATTTTCTTACTTCAAGGATTGCATATGTCCTATCTTCAATCCCCATGTCTTTGAGCTCCTCTCTAGTTTTGAATTCAAAGCCTTGATGATTCTAGTTGCTTCCCCATGTTTATGATCCAATTTTTCCTAGATCTCAGCAATAACTACTTTTTCTTTGTGCACTAGTTGTTCCTATTCAAAAATAATTTCTATAGACCTCCAAAAATATAAAATTCTTGAATTAATGTCTACCCAAATATTCTCCTTAGCTTTTGATAGATTTTGTGCACTGGCTTATTCATCCATATATTTTTCACGTTGTTTTGTGAGCTTGAAATTGTTCTTTACTTCTCAGATATATGCATCATCTACTTTAATTTTTTTCTTCTCCTCTTTCCAATGACGCATTTAATTTCTCAATTTCCACGTTTCTTAATGATAGATCCCCCATTTTTTTAGACAATTGTTTTGTTGAATCTTGGCTACTTGATCATGTTTCTACTGTTGAAATTCTTGCACTGGTTTGTTGTTCTCTCTCCCTCATAATGATTTTCATGTATGAGTCCATTTTCTATATCTGAATGTTTTTCTCAACAATCATATGCAACATATTTTATTTTTCCTTTTCTAACTTCCCCTCTTCCTCAACTCGAGGATGCTTTGTTGTTGGAAATTTTAATTATCTATGTAATGCTTGAATGTTTGCATTTCTATTCTTAATAATTTCTCGAGTTGCATTAGCATCATTACGATCCAATCATAATTTTATAGAAATGTCTTCTAAAGCTTTATCCTTGTATCCTTTGCTAATGATGACATATTTTCTAGCTTTAGCTGAGAATGAATATTATTTAAAGAAGATTGTAGTTTTGAAGCTGGCATAGTAGAACTTGTTGGAGAAGAATATATCATTTCACTAACCTGCTTATGTAGATAAATATGATCTATGGGATGAATATGATTTGTATCAAAAGAGAACACCAAAGTTTTTTAATCCTCTACAAATTTTGGAATAGGGATCTTTGGCTCAAGAAATTCCAATTGAAATCAACCCATGTTGGGGTCTAGTGCAGACAATAACCTATTATGCGTAGTAGAAGTTTGTTTCTAGAAATCAGAATAGGTAGTAGTTTTAAGTAACTCGTTCTTCTTCTTAATTTCTTCGAATCTAGAAAAAAATACCTTTCCCACTACAATAAGGTCTGGGAAGAAGATGCATCAAGGGTTGTTTCTTCAGTCTATTGTAAAGTGAAAACAGGCTCACTTGATAAAATTATTGTAGTATATACCTCTATATTTATTCCTTCTAATGATTACTCTTTGTATTCTTTGTCTTTCTTCTTTTAAAAACTCCAAATTCTTCTATTTAGAACTTGAACTAGTGGGATAAATGCTATCACTTGGTATTTTTAATTCCTTCTCTTTAGGTGTAGGAGTTTCCAAGGTTGTTTGACTAGAAACTTGTTCTTCATCCTCTTGCAAATTATTCTCCTCTTAAACATCTTGGTTAGCATATTGTTCAATATATGGCTTGGAGAAGTGATTATAAGGGGAAGAATTTTTCTCAAGCCTAAGATATGAAATTACTCTGAAAGGATCATAAGTCCAGTTGAAGCTTAATTTAAAGTTCATTTGACTTAAGAAGCTCTCTGCCTCCTTATCAACTACTCTAGTATTTACTATGAATGGACCAAATTGAGATTTTATTTTGAATTGAGCTCTTTTATTTCTAGGCACAGTGAATTTCATCCATATTCATGCTTTGTCTTATAAATTATAAAGCAAAAAAACTCATAAGAAAAAAAACTAGTAACTTGTAGGGTTTCAAATCACAACCATAAACCCTGACTTATGTAAAATTATGATATAAATTCCAGTATCCCAATTTTGAATGTTCACTTAGATGCAAAATTCTCTTAATTTTTGTTTATATCATTGGGGTTGCATCATTACTAAGGAGACATAATGATAAATATAGAAAATGATCTACAAAGTCACTAAAGGAGTAATCTTTTGAATTCCTTCTAACTAATAAAGTCTAATGAATGAAAGATTGTGGCCTTCCCCGTGAGTCTAAATTTTGAAGTGGAATTTGGAATCTCTCACAATGATAATATAAGAACAAATACACTAATATAGACGGATGTTTAAAAGCTCTCTCTGCATTGAATTTCAAGAATTTTTCATGAATAGTATCTAAAATAAACTAGCCCAAATTGAAAAGAACAAAGGATTTTTTCCCAGATGTAAAGGTTGAAAGAAAACCTAGGATGACCTCATTAACCCATTCATCAATTTTATATCCTAAAAGACAACAAGCCATAGAAATTACTTGTCTGGAAAATTTGGGAAACGTTGCTGAAGAATATGGTGGATTATGATGAGGTAATTCAAAACCTTTTAGCACAAAAGACTCAAAAATTTTGGCTCTTTGTTAAAAGGTAAGCTCTTGGTAGATTTCCATTTATAAATCAATTGAAAAAGTGTGGAGGGAGCTTGGGGGATTGATCTGAAAATCCTGGAAAATGTATTATGGAGTTATACAGAATAAGGCTTCACCCTTTCTATCTACTATTGCTTTGTGACTGAGAAGATAAAAAATTTCACACCAGGAAAAAAATTAAGGGAATTGATGAGTTTGAGGAAAAAAAATATTGGGGTAACATAGATTCCCAAAATTTGAATTCATCACTAGCATATTCAAAATTTTGGATGGCCCAATTGTTCAATTCATACAAATAAAATTCACATTTGGTGTCTACGATTTTTAAATCGGTATCTACGAGAGGGAATTCATATACATTCAGGATCGGAGGAAACATTGGGTTTTAACTAGATATTTTACTTTTTCCCTTTTCAATTCTCATTCTGAATTAAGAGGAGAATAGGAAAACTACCCAATTATCTGCTAGATACTTAATGTGGTCACCTACAAAATTTGGAAGCTTTTCTTCATTGGGCGTCTCTACAAATATTGTTGGAATGAAGAAAAATGATAAGTTTGATTGGGGGTAATTTAGTTTAGAAAATGATTTTGGATACCCGTTAATGAATTTAATGGTTGGCACGTCAAAAAACAATTATCAGAATTTTGGTGGGATGGATTTAATGAACCAACAATTAAATCATTTAAAATATCAGATAAAATGGTGATGGTTATTTTGGCATTCAGCTAATAGAGAAGATAAAATGGCGGGAGTGATAGCAGAGTAAATGGTTAGGCAGAGGGTGGTTTGCAGAGGGGGGTGTGGTGATAAGAAGTTTTTGTGAGGTGGGATCCCACAATGAAAGAGTTCTTGACACTTCATATTTAGTGGTTTCTCTGAAATAGGATTGTAGACCCTCCCCCCCTCCCCCCCACCCCCCACCCTCGTTAAACGTTGGGAGTGGGAGGGGGGGGGTGCACAATTGATTTATAATTTTTGATTGCAGCAAAGGAAATTGATGTCGTTGCAACATGCACAAGAATATGTGTTGGAAAGTTAATTTGAAATAACCACTAAATAAAGTTTTATTTTCTCTGAAAATTAAATTAAAGTGAAATTTATAAAGATATGCCAATCTTTATTAGAAAGTGCAATAAAATAATTTTTTTAACATATATATATATATATATATATATATATATATATATATATATATATATATATATATATATATATATATATATATATATATATATATTAAAACATACAATTTTAAAATAAAATTGCATGGGTACAAATGATTACAATAGGTCATGCCATTTTGTTCTAGGTTATATGGTATGGTGGTCTCTTTCCTGATTCTAGCTTATTTGCAAAAGTTAATGAAATCATTTGAAGTGAACTCTCCTCCATTGTTAGATCTGAAGATTTTGATTTTCTTTCCAATTTTTTTTTCTACCAGATATTTGAAAGTCTTTGAACATGTTAAACTATTTACTTCTTTTTTTCAAAAATAAAATCCACGTCTTGCAAGAAAATTCATCCACAAAGATTATGTAATACAAGTAGCCACTAAGAGAAGTTACAAGCATAGGTCTACATAAATAAGAATGTATAAGATGATGTACCTAACTGTTTTTTATTTTTATTGAAGGGAATGGTCCCTTTACATGTTTTCCACTTTCACACACTTGAAAAAATCCATCACGGTCCACTCTAATCTCTAACATTCCAGATACAATCTTTCTCACATGAGGCAATGCTTTATAGTGCAGATGAGCGAACCTTCAGTGCTAAAGTTTACATTGATGATTGTTGTCATGAATCATCTCATGGATTGGTATTCCATCGACTTTATAAAGAACTTCAAATCTCAATCCTAGAGTGAAGGCATCTCTCACGCTAGATCTCAATGGATAAGTGAGAAATTTTCCATTTATGAAAGAAAATTTAATTCCTTTTTATTCTAAGGCAAATACACATACACGATTTTTTTTGCAGACCAGGTACATACAAATATTATTAAAGAGATATAGTTTTACTTTGATCCAGATGAAAAGAAATAGAACCAGATCCCTTTATAGGATATGTAGAGTTATCTCCAAGAATGATTTTTATATTTGTCTCTCTCTCAACCAAATTTCTGAGAACTTCTTTATAACCATTAAAGTGTCTTGAAGCACCACTATCAACTAACCAGTTGTCACAGGAATCTACAAGAGAGGAAATAGAAAGAGCAGAAATGAGAAAGTACCATAATTTAGTTTCAATTGCATTATTATCATACACTGGGTTCCTTGAATTCTTGGAAGAATGATAGCTTTCTTGATGAATAGAAGGAGCTTCTCTTCTTCTTCTATAATAATATATGAAGTTATTTCTATGATTGTTGTAGTTGGATCTTGGTGCTCTTCTATTTTCTAGAGAGTCACAAGCATAGTGGCCATGCTTATGGAAGTTGTAGCATTGAAATTTTGATAAGTCCCTCTTCCATTTATAGGAATTGTTGGATCTAGGAGTAGGATTTCTTGAAAAGTGATGACCCATTTTCCTTTCTGCTTATTTTATTGGACAACAAAGGCAGTAGGTTATCTCTTTTCATGCTTGGGAATTCTTCCTCTAGAAATCATTGTAGCCTCTTCTTGACTGCATAGGAGCTCAGCAAACGTGGTAAAATTATCAGCATTGTTGATGGTAGTAATAATAGTTTCTCAAGTTGGAGAAATACCTCCAAGTGTAATCAGTACCAAATATTTATCAGATATGATTTAATCAACTAGTTATAACTGATCCTTCATTTTTGATATCCTCGTGAAGTATGTTTGAATGGTATCTCCTATGTTAATCTTAGTGTCATTCAGTTGATTTTTGAAAGCAAGGATTTTACTCAATTTTTTTTTTTTTTTGTAAGTCAGAAGCAGTATATTATATCAAGAAATAGAGGTTACATGAGAGTACAAAAAGGCCTGAAAGCATTTATCCATGGAGCACCATAGGCCTGCTCCTTTGCGAGCTGACAATTAGACTGAGTATTCTTGGGCCATATATAGCCATGCTTTGTCGGAGCACTATATAATGAGCAAAATTGCAGGACAACCACACAGGGTTGCCTGTGAAAGAAGAGAAACTGACCAAAAGTTTACTGAAGGCCGGAGGATAGCCTAGTACATACCGATTACAACTAGTAACAGACATAGACAATGATGTAGACAAAGTCATAGATACAGACCGAAAATAAAACCAGAGAGATAGCATAAACATCGCTGAGTGGGATTTGAAGCATCAGAATGTCCGACAGTGCTTGGACTTGCCTCCTCGCCACCTTTTGGCTGAATCCTAGGCTTGAATCGTCGAATGATGGCAGTCTGCGAGTCATCTGTTGGGATTTCAATGGAGACGTTGAGGACATGCTGGAGATAGAGATCAAATAGATGAATGAGATTATCCATAGCCTTGTCGTGCATGAGAAGCTCCTCTGTCAGTGAATTAAGGGAAATTTCCAGCTTATCCAGCCGCGCAGTATTCTTAGCCGACGCTTTGGAGGTTGCTGCAAAGGTCTCCTTGACCGCTGATCCCTGCATGGAAATTTCCTTCGCCAGCATGGTTTTCATTTGCCAGGCAACAACTTGGGTTTGCAGGAATTGCGTGTTGCGAGTAGAAGATGTCCCAGGGTCAACTAACCAGTCGATCTCTTCACTGATAGCACTGTGTCAATCTGAGCTTGAGAATTTTCCATCTCTTCCGTCAGCACTTCGATCGTTTGCTTTCCCCGTCTGGAGACAGAGGCCTTGTAACTATCCTTGGCCCGCTTGAGGGCTTGCGATGGTTTGATGCTACGTAGGTTGAGGTCTTCCATTGATGCCAGGTAGAAGAGAGAGGAGAACTTGCCGAGAGGAGAAGAGCCAAACCTTAGCTTTGAGAAGAGATACCACAAGGCTAAATGAAAAATGAGAATGGGGTGGCAAGGATTCACGTAAATAGAATGTCGGGTAGTGGAGTGTGAAATGCTACTTGAGAGCCATTTAATGCTATGATGCATGGAAATTCGCCTTCTGATCCTTCCGCCAAGGCCAGGGTCATGAGCCGAGATCTTTGTCTCCTGAGCAAACCTTTCGCATGCTTGAGAACTCCATTTGATCCATTGTAAGGATCGGTTACCCTTACGATTGTCCTTTCTCATAATGGACTGCCGAACCCAAGAATTGCTTGGTACCCTTGCCGGGCTGTGCCGTCTGACGTGATCAATCAAAATGGGGAGATTCATGAGCTACTTATGATGGATAAGCTGCCGTCCGTCCCCACGGTAGTACCGACAGTAAATTCTTGGTTGGAGATGACGTTGCATTGATCCCTAAGCTTTTCATGCGTTAGATCTGGCCAACACGTGTCCTAGGAATTAGTTGGGTGATCTACTGCATAATTTGCTAGATGGTCTGCTAGAGTATTATCTTTTCTTTGCACAACTTGAAGTATGATACCACTGAGGGAAGCGAGGTGCTGCGCTATGAGCTTTGTGACAGAAGCTAGGCGCCAGTGTTTTATAGCCTTACTGGGCTTCGTTCCATGCTGAATTTTCTTAATAGTTGTGATGGCGAGCTCAGAGTCGCCTTCTACGATGGCCAATCCTTTGCCGAGCCGAATTAGAAGCCTCAACCCTTGTTCTAAAGCTCTGAATTCTGCTTCATTGTTAGTGTTCTCTCCCAGGTCTCTGCAGAAGATATGCAGAATTTATCCCTTCTCGTTGTGCAGGACGCCTCCCATTCTGGCAAGGCCTGGGTTGCCTTTTGAGGCTCCGTCAAAATTGAGCTTGCAGTATCTTGGAGGAGGATTATGCCATATTGCAGGGGAGGGAGCAGGCCGAAGGGAGTTCTCCTGCATATAGTGCTCTGCCGCTTCAAAGAGGCCGAAAATAGCCAATATCCTGAAGTCATTAGGAGACATCGAATCAACTTTCTCGGTTTTGCACCAGGTGAGAGTAGTTTCTTTCAAACCCTACATAATAATGGTTTTTATCTCGTCGGGCTGTCTGAAGCTATGTTTTTGAAAAATACGATTGTTCCTCTCCTTCCATTAAGAAACCAGGACTTAGCCTCCATAGATTGTTTACCATTTCACTGTTGGAATAGTTTGAGCGCCAGTTGGTAATAGTTTCGTGAATGGAATTTCTTCTCCAGTCCGTTTGGTGGAATATGCTTTGTATCCAGTCCCAAAGGTTGTTAGTCCAGACACATTCATTGAACAGATGATTCATCGTTTCCTCCTTCTCCTCACATAAGGGGCAACGGGAAGGTCCTATGAACCCTTTTTTTAAAAGATTTTCCCATGTTAAGATCTTCCTATTTTGAAGAAGCCATAGAAAAGTCTTGATTTTGGGCCAAAGGTTACAGTTCCAAACATTGTCATACCAGGCTACCTTATCCTCATTGTCCCTGTTTTCAAAATAAGAGCAGGCTTCTTTGAGGTTAAATGAACCTCCATTAAGCTTTCCCCAGTGAAGGATATCCGGCCCTTGCACTGCCCTTATTAGTCTCTTCCTCAGAATGGTATTGAGGATATTGAGGAGATTCGTCAGGTGTTCATCCAAAGGGGGAGGGATGAGACTCCAAGTCCTCCAATGTTGTTGGCCCGTATCACTAGCCCAGTATTGATGCACTTTCAGTTTGCCATTTTTCTGAAACCATTGCTACAGAGGGTGTAGGTCAGAATTTTCAATTTTTGGGAGTTGTTGCCAGGCATCCTCCCAAAATAGGGCATTATGACCATTCCTGAGCTCCCAAAAACAGTGGTCTTGTATGATGTTCCGGTTGGCTCGGGCGAGGTTCCATATGGGAGAGCCTGCAGGGGTGTCTGTTATTCTTACGAGCTCCTAATGTTGCCAGTGCTTCGCATATTTTTCTTTCTAGATGCGTGCCCATAGGGTGTGAGGTTCCGAGAGCCATCTCCACTAGAGTTTGGCTCCGCAAGCCTTATTGGTCAAACTCGGATCCTGTAACCCTAACCCTCCAAGGCTCTTAGGTTTGCATAGTTTTTCCCAAGCTGCAAGTGCCCACTTCGGTTTCCCTGAGGTGCCAGACCAAAGAAAATTATGTTGAATGCTTCTGATTCTCTGAAGGACTCCCTTAGGAGCTGGAAAGATAGAAAGCAAGTATTGAGGAATAGCCTGGAGGATGGCCTTTGTCATGACCAGACGACCAGTTAGGTTGAGGACCCGATTGGTCCAGTGATTGCACCTGTCTGCCAATTTGGAAAGAAGCTTTTCCCAGTGACACATTTGCCAGGGTCTATCGGTAAGGGGAATACCCAAGTACTTGGATGGGACATTACTTGTTTTGAAACCTAGGATATCTGTCAAATGTCTCTGAATAGCCAAATGCGTGTTAAAAAATAATATAGAGGATTTATCAAAGTTAAAGTCCATACCTAAGACTTGACTGAAAAAATTTAAAAGACGCTTGAAACCCCTGGCTTCCTTCACAGTAGGGGTTCCATGTAGCATGGTATCGTCCACGAACTGTTGATGGGTAGTGGCTGGGATATTGCTTAGGGGTTGAAGACCTTTTATCATATTCTTTTCCTTGGCTGACCTGATGATTCGGCTGAGGCCTTCCATGAGAATGACAAAGAGGAAAGGCAAGATGGGGTCCCCTTTCCTGATACCTCTTGAAGGAAAGAAAGGTTTGGAAGGGGCCCCATTGACCAAAATAGAGTGACTGGGAGATCTGATCAGAGCTAGAATCCAGGTGGTCCACCTATGACTAAATCCAAAAGCCTTGAGATCTGCTTCCAGATAGTCCCAACTAACCTTGTCATAAGCCTTTGAGAGGTCCAGTTGAATGATCATGCCAAATTTTCTAAGTGTCTGCAGAGTGTGGACCATCTCATGAGCCAGCAGGACATTGTCCATAATTTGTCTACCCTCCACATAACCTGATTGTTCCTCTGAGATGATCTGAGGGAGAATAGGCTTCAATCTATTGGTCATGACTTTTGATATGATCTTTTACAGCACATTACACAGTGCTATGGGCCTAAATTTGGAAGGGGTACAGGCATCAGCTTCCTTGGGAATTAGTGCTATGAACGTGGAATTCAAGGACTTAAGAATTGAAGAGGAGATTCTAGAGTCCTCCACTACTTCCCAAATGTCTTCCTTAACCACATCCCAGCAGGCTTTGAAAAAATCCACTGTGAAGCCATCTAGCCCTGGTGCTTTTCCATTAGCCATCTCTCTAACTGCCTCCTCCACCTCCTGGAGGGAGACCAGTCTCTCCAGGGCCCTGTTTTGTTCCTCTATTATGAGGGTGGGAATAGAGGAAACAACTTCGTTAATGGATTCCTGTCGATCAATGACTGGTTCAGTTGCAATAAGACTGAAATGGTTTCGGAGTTGAAAAGTGATGTCATGGTGCGAGTGGAAGACATTCCCTTGCTCATCCTGGATCCTGGTGATTCTGTTATTGCATCTATAATCCATAGCTGATCTATGGGAGAACTTTGTGTTCCTTTCTCCTTCCTTAAGCCATTGAATTTGAGATTTTTGCTTCCAAAGAATTTCTTCCTGCTCACATCTTTCATTCCATTTTTGCATAAGTTCCTTCTCTGTGTTGATAGACTCCTGCGATATGCTTCCTTGAATCCAAGTGTTATGGATTTCTTCCATTTGTTGCTCCAGGTGTTGTTTGTCTTCAAAGATGTTGCCAAAGACTTCACAATTCCAAGTCTTTAGCTTGGTCTTGATAAATTTTAGCCTTGCAAATAGCTTGAACATCTTCGTGCCTTCTACAGGTAAGGGTTCCTTCCACCATGTTTTAATATTGCTGGAAAAATCCTTGTGAGTTAGACAAAATTTCTCAAAACGGAAAGGCCTGTTTTTAGGAATGCCCATAATGTTGAGATTGCAACAAGATGATGAGCTTAGTGGAAACGAGTCACCTTCACTAAGTGGGCCCGCAGGCTATTTTTGGCACAAAGTCTATTTTTAGACTATGTCTATTTTTAGACATACTGGGCGGAATCTATTTTTAGATTGCCAGTCTAAAAATAGATATGTCGAATATTATTAGCTCTTAATAATATTTGGACTCTAAACATTATCTTATCCTCTTGGAGCACTTCAGTTAAGTGCACAGATGTGGCACATGCAACTGAAAGAAGGAATTACGCTATTCCTGAGGGTTTAGTGGAGCTATTTCATGTTGACTTCAGTTAGAACTCATGTGACAGAGTTTGGTGGAGTTGATTGAGGAAGTTAGTGGAGTTGTATTCAGTTTAACTCAGTTAAACAGAGTTGAGCTAGTTGTATCTAGTCTAGCTGATTGATACACTAGTGAGAGTGGTGTAAATTAATTATTAATTAATTCACTAATTATAAACTCATAAATCAACTAAAGAATACATCAGTTAACTTCAGTGCATGGACAGTTTCAGTGGAGACCAGTGCAGAAATAGGTGAAAGAGCAAGTTAACTATTAGTTGTGACTATACTGTTGCTATTTGCAACACACAGATAGGTGGAGTAGCCCATGAGGATTGCGCAGTACAAGCCAGGTGGTTTATCTATTTAATGAAGCCATCCCATAGCATTAAAAACGAAATAGAGGCTGGCTATCAAATGGCTAAGGATTGGAGCATGTGTTTTGCTAGATCTAGCTTGATAGTGTGTAGCAATTGAGAGTGTGCATGAGAGCTTGTGAGGAGCTTTTGTACTATGATTGTTACATGATCTCCATGAAATATAATATACAGATAGTTGGGGCTTTCAGCTTTAATATTTCCCATTAAATACTGTGTTCATATGTGTGATTGTTTGTGGTTTTAATGTATGCATGCAATTGATTTTATTTCCGCATGTGATGATCAATGGTAGAAGAGATTCTATATTATGCATGAAGCTAAAATAATGTGTGATCAGGAGAATCTTGGTGAATAATATATCAGTTATTCAAATTTCTACATGGTATCGGAGCGATATTGATCATTGGAGAAATTGAAAAACATTGAAGCGGTTGAGTTTTGTGCTGGTGGAATTCGAATTTGCAGTAGTGTTTTCTTGGTGTCGAAGTTGAGATGTCTTTCAACGGATTGCAATTGGAGTATGCCCTTGAGGGCAGCTTGAATTATATTACATGGAAGGATAGCATGGAGGTGGTGTTAGATGACAATGGGTTGAAGGAGTTCATAGATGTTGAAGTCCCAAAGCCTACTTCTAGGCATGGCAAAAGAAGACAACAAAGTGTCGAAGGATTCTGTTGGAGGGCATGAAGGATCACATAGTGTCCAACCTGCATGGTAAGGCTTCTCCATACTTGATGTGGAAAGCCTTGACAGATTTATTCCAAAGCAAGAGTGACTAGAGGAAGTTGGCGCTCAAGGATAAACTCATAAACATAAAAATGGAGAAAGGCGACAGTATGCCCAAGCACCTCACGAAGTTCATCCAATGCAGGGATGAGCTGGGAAGTGTGGGGGTGACTGTATATGATGAGGAATTGGTGATATTGGCTCTCCTTGGGCTTCCGAAGAGTTGGCATTCCTATCAGGACTGTGTCAATGGTCGGGAGAAATTGCCAGGATGGGAGCGACTTTGGTTGGATCTTGTGCAAGAGGAGATAAGGCGGAGTACCAGGGACGGATCATCATCAAATAACTCTGATGAAGAGAATTTTTCTTTGGCTGCCAAAGCAAAGAAGGGGAAGAGCAAGAAATCTTCTCATTCCGGTGTGAAAAGCAAGAAGCAAGACATGTCCAAGGTGAAGTGCTTTCACTGTCACCAACACGAACATTATGCCACAAATTGTCTGCAGAAGAAGAAAAATAAGCAGGCTGTTGGGACTGCAGCTGGAGAGGCCTTAGCCTCACAGATAGAGCTGGATTTTTCACTGATCACATGCTTGTTCTCAAGTGTGATGGGTTCAGTGTGGTTTCTGGACAGTGGTGCATCTTTTCACATGACAAGAGATCGAGATTTGTTTACTAATCTGGATGAGAAAGATCTTGGAGTGAAATCGAGATGGGCGATGATGGTAGATACAGTGCGACTGGTATCGGTACCATTTCATTTGAGAGGGAGTCTGGTAAACCCTTCAGATTGAAGGAAGTGATGCATGTTCTAGGATTGAAGAAGAATCTTATCTTTGTGGCGATGTTAGAAGACAAGGGATATGATGTTGTCTTTAGCGAGGGAAAGGATTTCCTGCACAGTAAGGCAACTGATGAGACTCGGAGGATAGGGGTTCAAGTTCAGAACCTTTATCAATTGCAGGTAGATGGCTGCGTAGCAATGGCAGGCAAGGCAGAAGGAGTGGTGAGCCGGGATGATGGCGAGTTGTGGCATCGGAGATTGGGCCACCTTCACCATGGAGCTTTGAAGATACTGCAGCAGATTTCTACTGGGCTTCCTAAGGGTAATCTTGCACAGTCAGATCAGTGCAAGGGATTTACCTTGGGAAAATTTGTGAAAGCCACCTTTCACGAGAAGGATAGTCACACCACGACGATCCTTGGGAGAATTCACACAGACATATGTGGACCTTTCTCAGTAGCTTCGACAGCAAAGCACAGGTATTATGTGATATTTGTTGATGATTTTTCTCGTAAGTGATGGATCTTCTTCATGCAGAAGAAGAGCGAGAGATACTCACAGTTCTGTGAGTTCAAGGCACTGGTTGAGAAAGAATCGGGGAAGCAGGTGAAGGCTCTTAGGAGCGACAATGGTGGTGAATTCATCTCTGGCGAATTCAAGGACTTTTGCAGCGCAGAAGGAATTTGAAGAGAGCTCATAGCACCTCATAACCCATAGCAGAATGGGGTAGCTAAGCGGAAGAACAGGACGATTGTGGGTGCTGCACGGGCGATGTTGCATGATCAGGGCCTTCCCATACACTTTTGGGCTGAGGCATGCAATACTACAGTATATGTGCAGAACCGTTGTCCTCACAGGATACTTGGCATGAGTACACCCGAGGAGGCATTTTTTGGTAAGAGGCCTGATATTTCCCATTTGAGGATTTTTGGTTCACTTGTTTACATTCATGTGACGAAGGATGCTAGGAAGAAGCTAGAGCCAATTGCAGAGGTTGGGATATTTTTGGGGTACACTGATACACCCCACAACTATCGTGTGTATTTTCCAGATAGTCACAAGACTGTTGTGCGACGGGATATAAAATTTCAGGAGGAGAAAGCCATGAAGTGTTCGCTTGAGAGGGAGCCACACTTACATGCAGATGAGGAGCTATTAGTTCCTAAGAATGAGTCTTAGGATGTGGATCAGCCATAAGAGGAGGTTCATGGAGTGGAAGAGACCACTCAGGCAGCACCAACCATCAGAGGGCGGAAGCGCACTACAGAGGCTGAGCGACTGGCTCAAGATGTAGAGAAGGTTGTAGGAGCACCTACATCACAGCGTAGACAGAGACAATCACCAGACCAGTATACTAGATACATGGCTCTTATGAGAAAGTGTATCATGACAGAGCCATCCTCTTTCGAGGAAGCTGTGGAGGACCCCGCATGGGTAGATGCCATGGTGGAAGAGAATGATTCGATTGTCAGAAACAGTGCATGGGAGATTGTCCCGAGGCCAGAAGGGAAATTAGTGGTGGGTTCGAGATGGATCTACAAAGTGAAGCAGGCAGCTAACGGGAGTGTGGAGAAGTACAAGGAAAGATTTGTTGCCCGAGGCTTTTCACAGATTGAGGGGATGGATTATGAGGAGACCTTTGCACCTGTCGCAAGGTAGTCTTCCATACAGACGATTCTTTCTCTCTCAGCGCAGATGGGGTGGCACATTCATCAGATGGATGTGAAGACTGCGTTCCTCAATGGAGTTATTGAGGAGGAGGTCTACATAGAGCAGCCTGAAGGTTTTGAGATCTTCAGCAGTGAGTCGCATGTGTGTAGGCTCAAGAGAGCGTTGTACGGGTTGAAACAAGCACCTCGTGCTTCGTACACATAGATAGATAGTTATTTCATCGGACTTGGATTCTCCAAGAGTGAGGCAGATCCTAACCTATAATAGATTGTGGTGGACGGTAAGTTGTTGATCATTTTAATTTATGTAGATGATTTGATTCTGATAGGTGTTGAACTATTGATACTCTCATGCAAGGATGATCTTGCAAAAGAGTTTGAGATGAAGGACTTGGGCGTCCTTCATTATTTCCTAGGATTGGAAATTTGGCAGTGCAGTGATGGACTGTTTGTTTCTCAAGGCAAGTATGCCCGGGAGATACTAGAGAAGTTCAACATGCATGGCTGCAAGCCTGTTGATACTCCTCTTCCTGGTGGATGGGGGAAGGAGGATGCTACTTCGGCGGAGGTAGTGGATGCCACTGTTTATCGACAGTTGGTGGGGTCGCTTATGTATCTGGTCAATACATGACCCGACATATTCTATGTTGTTAACCAGCTTTCACAAGCTATGGTTAAGCCTACCAAGCTCTTCTGGAAGGCAGGAAAGCATGTATTGAGATATCTCAGAGGCACATTGGGATATGGATTATGGTACAAACAGTCGGATGAGGTGAAGCTGTGTAGTTTCATGGATGCAGATTGGGTAGGGAGCCCAATGGATAGAAAGAGCACATATGGAGGGATTTTCAGTATCGGGTCGACAGCAGTTTCTTGGTATAGCAGGAAGCAGAGATCTGTGGCACTCAGTTCAGCAGAGGCCGAGTATATGGCAGTGAGTTTGGCTGCATGTGAGGCTATATGGATGAGGAAGATCCTGGTCGGGTTGTTTGGTTCACACTTAGAGCCTACTGTGATTTATTGTGATAATCAAAGTTGCATCAAACTCTCGGTTAATCCAGTATTTCATGATAGATCTAAACACATTGACATCCGGTATCATCATATCAGAGATTGTGTGCAGCGGAAGGTCATGTTACTTTCATACATTCCTACGAAGGATCAGGATGCTGATATCTTGACGAAGGCGCTCACCAGGAGCAAATTCGAATACCACAGGGGCAGGATAGGGGTTGCAGATAATCCTTATCTTGTTGAGAGGGAGTGTTGAGATTGCAACAAGATGATGAGCTTAGTGGAAGGGAGTCGCCTTCACTAAGTGGGCCTACAGGCTATTTTTGGCACAAAGTCTATTTTTAGAGTATGTCTATTTTTAGACATATGGATCATGTTCTATGAGTTGCAGGATGCTATTTGTGGATGGTTGGTCAAGTCGGAAAAAATAGATGGACTTCTATTTTTAGACATACTGGGCAGAATCTATTTTTAGATTGCCGGTCTAAAAATAGATATGTCGAATA
This sequence comes from Pinus albicaulis, assembly GCA_034641835.2. NCBI lineage: Eukaryota > Viridiplantae > Streptophyta > Pinopsida > Pinales > Pinaceae > Pinus > Pinus albicaulis. The sequence goes on along the minus strand of CM076572.1, from coordinate 1,467,195,637 downwards.
TTATTAGCTCTTAATAATATTTGGACTCTAAACATTATCTTATTCTCTTGGAGCACTTCAGTTAAGTGCACAGATGTGGCACAGGAGCTGACAGAAGGAATTACACTATTCCTAGGGGTTAAGTGGAGCTATTGCATGGATACTTGAGTTAGAACTCATGTGACAGAGTTTGGTGGAGTTGATTGAGGAAGTTAGTGGAGTTGTATTCAGTTTAACTAATCTAAACATAGTTGAGCTATTTGTATTCAGTTTAACTAATTGATACAATTAGTGAGAGTGGTGTGAATTAATTATTATTTAATTCACTAATTATAAAATCATTAATCAACTAAAGAATACATTAGTTAACTTCAGTGCATGGACAGTTTCAGTGGAGACCAGTGCAGAAATAGGTGAAAGAGCAGGTTAACTATCAGTTGTGACTATACTGTTGCTATTTGCAACACACAGATAGGTGGAAAAGCCCATGAGGATTGCGCAGTACAAGCCAGGTGGTTTATCTATTTAATGAAGCCATCCCATAGCATTAAAAATGCAATAGAGGCTGGCTATCAAGTGGCAAAAGATTGGAGCATGTGTTTTGCTAGATATAGCTTGATAGTGTGTAGCAATTGAGGGTGTGCATGAGAGCTTGTGAGGAGCTTTTGTACTATGATTGTTACATGATCTCCATGACATATAATATACAGATAGTTGGGGTTTTCGGCTTTAAGCTTTCCCATTAAATACTGTGTTCATATGTGTGATTGTTTGTGGTTTTAATGTATGCATGTAATTGATTTTATTTCCGCATGTGATGATCAATGGTAGAAGAGATTCTGTATTATGCATGAAGCTAAAATAGTGTGTGATTAGGAGAATCTTGGTGAATAATATATCAGTTACTCAAATTTCTACACATAATGGAGGCCTGTAGCGTGATAGGCCAGTGGTCCGAGCCTCCAAAGGGGAGGATGTCTGAATCGATAGTGATCCCATCTAAAAGAATGCTTTCAGAAACTAGAAAGAAGTCCAACCTAGAGGCAATGAGCCTGTCTCCCCCTCTTCTGTTGGTCCAGGTGAAAATTCCATTACGAGGGTGGATGTCCACCAAGTTGACTTCTTGAATGAAGGAGCTGAAGGCTATGGCATCATTGCTGAGTTCTCGAGTACCCCCTTTCTTTTCATTGAGAGAGGTTATCATGTTAAAGTCACCCCCATAGATAGCTCTAGAATGGAGGTGTCTCTGATGTAACTTGGTGAGATTGCTCAGCAGCAACAATTTTTCCTCTTGTCGCTGAGGACTGTAAACATTAGTGAACAGAAAGGTGCCTTTTTCCCCGATGATCTACATTTCCAGGGCCAAAAAGGTTTTCGTGGCTTCAACATTAAGAAGATGAAGAGTTCCAGGGGTCCAGAATATAGCTAGACCCCTGCTCATACCATTTCCTTCAATTGCTAGGTGTTCTAGATGTTTGCCTAGACGTTTCCCCAACTCATCTAATTTCTGATTCGAACATTTAGTTTCCTGGAGGAATACCAAGTCCGGTCTTTCTTGAGTAATTTTCTTTTTCAGGAGCCTTTGTTTCCTAAGGCTGCCCAGTCCTCTTACATACCAGGAGAGGACTTTCATAGTTAACAAATACTTAAGATGAGAAGGAGAAAGCCTCAAGGGCTTTCATCTTTCCCCGAATTAATCAACATCTGACCCAGTTCATGAAGAGCATCACTGTTGGATCTTCTGCCCCGTTTCCTCCTGTGCTTGAGACTAGCTTGTGTGTGGTGGAGAGTTTGTGATTTTATACCCAAGCCTTTGGTTGATCCTCTGCCTCGTTTCATACCTTTTAACGCTGCATCCTATCTATTTAGGAATAGGTAGTTTACCCTGTTGATTTCCTCCTCTGGTATTTGGTCTATTCCTTTCTGTTTCCATTGCTCCACTATAGAATTGAGATCTAACCCTTCCTTCTCCAGGATATCCCCTAATTCCTGGTCTTTCGTGCCGAGTTCGCTGAAGGTCATGTCCTCATCCCCTTCCTCTTCTTTGTCTTCTGTTGCAGCCGAGAACGGGTCTGAAGGTTTGATAGGCTCCCGTGACTGGTTGCCTTGTTCTGCTGTTCTGGTGGCTGGCTGCTCCGCAGCTGGGGTCTGAGCTATCTTCTCCAATGGAGAGTCTTCTCCCAGTATTTCAAAGGTGTTCAATGTTCCGGTGATCTGGTCGTCCCTTTTAGGTGTGGTTTTGCGATTGGCCCGATGTCTATCAGTAGGTCGAATAAATCCATCCGAAACCGGGGTGGGTTTCTCTTTGGGTTTCTCGACTGGTTTGTTTTGAGGGCATTCGCGGATTAAATGCCCATGTTCGTGACATTTCCGACATCTAAAGGGTATCTTCTCGTAGTCGATTGTTGGGTGTGGAGCCTGATTATCTTGTTTACTTTGTATCACAACATTGGACCCCTGTGCCTTAAAAGGGGCGGAAACGCCGCCCGTAATTAATCGCTGCCGTGGGGGGTCCAAGGGGGGGGGGCAGCAGTGCTTTTCGAAGCCCCCCCCTGGCGGGGGTTTTTGGGGGTAGCGCCCCGGAAGCTAAAAACAGATGTAGAATTGCCTTGTAAAAGTATAGTAATTTCTAGTCAATATGGGCCGTTCATTAGGCAAATGATCTGACGGTAGAAGTTATGTTTAGATTAGGGTTTTTTGCCCTAGAAGGCAACCCCTTGTATATATGAGGGTATTGTATTGCGGCTGTGTATCATGAGTGTATTCTCGGAGCGAGAAACAGAGAGGGAGACTGTGAGAGAGAACAGAGGATATTACAGCGGATCTGCTGTAGGTTTTGTCTCTTCATTTTTTGTTGGATAATACAAAGGAAGGACTGGCTGTTCGGGGTGGACGTAGCCCAAACTGGGTGAACCACGTATATCTGTGTCTCTTTGGTTTTATATGTTTTGTGTGCTTGTATTTTCCGCATATTTTATGTGTTTCATTGCTCTGTAATATTTAATTTTCTAACATTGATGGTTTGAAAATAGGCCTCGTCCCTATATTCCAACCATAGACCCTCATGCAGAGACCCAAATACATCCATTTCAACACAGATGTGGGCATAGGAAGTGTACCTTTTTTGAAGAGTGGCTTCAAAAGCACGGACAAAAGTTCCCAAGGTGTTGCCAATCTGTTACAACGCTGATGGTCTCAAATAATCTATTGGCAGGGAGAAAATTCGGATCCAAACTGGCACTTGTGTGAACGTTTCCTGTTCAAGGGTGAATTTGGGTTTCTAGGGCCTCATATAGAGGCCTGCTGAGGCGTAAAAGTACGGTCCTCCCTCGAAGATCCAATCCTTGTCTTCCAGATTTGTGAATACCACCGTAAAAAATCCTTTGGTGCCCAGGTGTAGCTGCACATCCCCTCTCGGCTTCCAGACTTGCTTGATCCACTAACAAAGGGCTTTTTCACTTGGCCAAAACCCCATAAATTTGCAGATCACTACATGAACGGACATATGATCCCTGTAGGCTTGAAGATCTGGGTCGTTAATGACTACCCTAAGGCTTTCCTTAGTCTTCGGCTTGCAGTGGCCTTGGTATTTCGGGTGGATACCATTGTCCTCAGACTCCCTTGTAGTTGATTGATTCAGATCGAGGCTGCTATTTGCATTATTGTTCAGATCTGTAACTTCTTCTTGCGGATCAGCTTCCTGCGAGGGAAGAACAGTGATTGTTTCTTGTGTTCTCGTGGTGCCTTTATTCAGATTGACTATGCGATCGATTAGGGTAGAGTCACTATCCTTCGTGCGAATTTCAGCAGCTGTAGAGCCTGTGATCTTCAAGCCCTCCACCTACCTCTTTCCCTTGTCAATTGTGAAATGCTTGAAAGTGGGGGCTCTGGGGGCCCCCGGTCTTCCCATTTTCTGGGCCAGCGTTATTCCCCTTTACCGCAAATCTTGGAACGTATCTGTACTTCTTTCCAGTGTCCTGGCTGGAAATTAGAGCTCTCTAAATTCGCCAAGGATTTTACTCAATTTGTTTACTTAATACATTCCAATTAGCTTGTCATACATTTCCTTATATTTATTTAACTTAGAGACATAGGCGATGAGATGGTCTTCAAGAAAATCAAGGATAATATTATTAGCCTTGATTCTCCCTTCTTGAATTTGACCATGACAACAACATTCAAAAATTTTGGTGGGTTTCCTACGTTGCCTTCCACATATTCCGATACATCATGTTCTTCAAGAGTAATATCCAATATTTCCTTCCATGGACCAAAATTCAGAGTATCATTTCTGCACCAAGTAATATCTCTTTGAAGTAAAATTTATGTAAAGAAGTGACAACTCTTATATTCTTAGGCTTGTCTTCACCAAAGCTCTGATACCATGTTGAAATTTTCATGTTCTATGTTGTAACAATTACTTATTCCAAAAAAATATTTCTACAACAATGTTATTTGTAGATATAACATAAACCAAATGCATAATTGGAGACACCCAAGAAAAAAATGAGCCACTGAGAATTTAGGTCCAATGACTAGGGAAAAACCCACAAGGGAAAAATCCAACTAGATTCTTATTCTATTAGATAGAAATTGTTTAGTAGAGATATAAAGTACAACGAAAGATAAATAGAACGAGTAAGTTCACCCAAATCTGAACAAATTGTAGCAAGAATATCACTGGTAGCAATATCAGATGCAAACACTGAATCAACCTTCCCTTCAATTGAATGAACACTAAAACATTAAATCAACCTTGGCTCACTAAGTTATGCTCTTACTCTTGAAAACTCTCTCGCAATATTCTTCAAGCCTCTTCAACTCTCTCTCTCTCAATATTCAATTTGAACAATTAGTAAGAATATGAGATGATATGAGATACACATATAGGAGGAGCAATGAATTCTTGTGATAAAGGATGAGCAATATGCATGCCTTGAGGAAGAGAAACATATGCTATTTAAGGGAGTGTAACTGTTGGGCCTCCAATTTGTCATGATTTTCTTAATCAAACCATCCATTTTTGCATCATTCCACTCACCCATTGTCATCATTATTAACCATATTTCTTCATAAAAACACCAAATTCCAGCATACAAGTTTACATGATTTATTATTGTTATTTCCATTATTCTTAATGAATTAAGGAGAATTATGCATGTTTTTACCAATGATAGCTTTTCCAATGCAAGTTTCCGTAGTTGTATCCATGTTTGAGGTATTTGAACCACTCTAGAAGGAAATTCGACACATGGATATTATTTCTAAATGTTCCAATATGGATTTTTATTGGTCAAAATCCGTCCATATCGCACGTGTGGACCTCCAACATCAAATCAAGGGAAAAACGAAGCATTTCTTACCAGTCAACTTAAAACATGTTTTTTGAGCAAATGAAAATGAATTTCAGGAAACAAAAATATGGGTTTTGTTTAGAATGGGACCAGTTAAGTTGTTTATTGATTTTTTCTCAAAATCGTTACTATTTCAGAGATTTTTGAAGATATTTGGATCCTTATTTTGTAGATTACGTGGATAAGAGATTTTTCAATTTGTCATTTAATTTAAAGTAAAAAAAAAGGCCAGAACGAGTTGTTCTTTGGAAAATTCATGGCATAGAGATAAGTTTGATCAGATCTGGGCTGATCTTTGATCCAAAAATCCATGAAATTTTATTTGATTTGATCCCATGACCAGAATTGTAGCAATAAAACTCTAGGTATGTTGTTGCTTCATATATATATTAATTGCAATCCATTTGATGAGAGGAATGAGGATACAATTGTTTTATAAAATCTGTTTTTGCAAATAAAAACTTTGTTTTTGTTTCATTTCTTTTTTGTGCATGGTATTGATGCGTATTTAGTCTAGTAGAGGTGTTGTGTTATTGCCTACATCTCGCAAGAAGGCCCCCTAGCATTGTAATGTTTTCATTAACTATAGATATCATTTCAATTCTCTGTTTCACTGTAGAATTTCATCAGTTTGTTTAAATGCTTGAGTTTTTATTTTTGAATGATTTTTTTTAGAGCATGATTGTCTAATTTTTGTTCTGTAGGAAGAGGGAGTGAAGTCAAGATCTCTTATGCACATGAAATTAGTTTGATAGAGTGTGGATTGAAGGGGCTAAAATGCTTTTGAGCCTTCAAGGAATGCATCTCCTCTGAAAACACATCATCCTTGAAGCCTCCTATGTGCTTGCCCTTTGATTAATCCTCACTGTTGTTTCTGGTTTTGAAGCCCCTCTGTTGTAAAGAAGATTCCCAAAGGCCTCCATTTTCCCTTTCATCTCAGCCCTATTAAACATCTGTTTTCATCACCTTTTCCCCCCTTCTAATTCCCCTTAAACCTTTCAAATATCCTTTTTTTGGTTTGATATCCCCTTATTCTATCTACCGATTCCCTCTTTTAGCCTTAAAACCCTCTTTTTTGGCTAAAAACCCATATTTTACCCTATGACAGGCTTAGCCCCTTTCGGCTAGTCCCTTAACCACTTCCCCACCATAAGCCCATGCGCTAAGACCAAGCGCTAGTCCAAAGTGCCAATTGCATCAGAGAATCAGAGCGGAACATGCTTTCCATTACAAAGCCCGAAGTTCCGATGCGATGGTGTTTATTCTATCGGCTTTTGAGTTGTTTTCCGCTGTCGATTGAAATAGATCCGACAGTTGTCGCAAGTCCGATCGCTCCCGCATCTCCCTTTCATCATCCCTCTGATTGCATACCCACCATCGATTCACCTTTAATCAAACGACCCTCGCATCATCACTCTAATCACAATTGAAAGTTTTAAACTGTGCCATCCTCCATCCCTCCCAATTGTGATTCTCCAACGTGATCCTGGCCCTTGAATCCACAAGAACCAATGTCTAGGATCCGCCCTCATTCTACCATATGTTCCCCAATTGGGCTCCTCCGATCCAATCTCAGTCGTCCATCTCAGCCAGATTGATGGTCCACGTGCTCTCTTCCACCAAGCCTCCATTTCATTTCATTTTCACTTGTTTTCCCTACATCCACTGTCTCCACAGCTGCACCACTATTCTTTCAGGCCTCACAGCATCTCTTCCACCACCTCTGGGTTTTATAATTGGTTTATTTTACTGTGCAGGGTATACAGGGTGGTGAATTCACTCTATCGTAGTCACTGTGAATTGGAACACAGAGAGGCCATTACAGCAATGGCTCTGTGAAACAGCAGAGACGGATTAGGCAGATTAAAGCTAGTTAATTGAATATTTAGTACCTAATCCCTTGATCGAAGGATTAAGGCGCAATCCGAAGAGTTAAAGAGCACAAGAAATGAGCCATATCTACTCTCAGCATTAGCATGACATTTTCTCAGAATAGTATGCCCTCCGACAGAAGTCTCCATTCCTCCCCGAGCTCCCAAAGGCCATATCATTGACAAAAAGCTTCCAACAACTGTCAGGGAAACAATAATGGAGGTATGGAAGCCCAGAAGACCTTCAGTCACCTTACTTGCTTCAGAAGACAAAATAGAGAGCTTTACAGCCAGAAGAGAACTTCAAAGAAACATCAGAGGTCAAGTCCGACCTGACAAAGACTCCAGACCAGACCACCAAGTACAGTGTAGAGCTATTAAGCGGAGTGGCATGAAATGTCTCCTCCACTCTATCTTAATAAATCGATTTAATGTGTATCACCTACTCTTGCTATCCATTCTCCTATAAAGAATCCCAAAGAACACATTGTAAAGGGTTGGGTCGCGTTATCGTTGTTGTAGTTGTAAGGATTCATTTTTGACTGTTAGAAACAATTTTGGGGAAAGAGTAGCATAGTAGTCTGTAATGTAGTAGGCTGGGAGGAGAAACTTGATTCTGTAATCAGCTATTGAGCTCAGTGTATGTGACTGGTTTTGCATCAATTAATCAAGCAAATTTCACAGGATCCTAGTCTATTACTACGGGTGATTTTTTATCTTTACATTGTTTTGTTGCATTTTTTCATGTTGTTCATTTTTTCTGGTACACATCAGAAATATAGCATGGGATTTACCCTCGCATGGTACCCTATGTTTCTTCTCTCCCTACCCTTAATGTTTTCTGCTGATAGTGAAATCTGAGGGCGGAATCCCGTGGTTTAACCAATGTAGTAGATGTTATTCCCTGCTAGCTGATGTGTGAACTCAGAGCTTGCTGCTCGGTTGTTCTTGTTTGGGTTCAAGATAGAGGATTTGGGATATTGGGGATTTAGTGTTAGCACTGTCCACTGGAGTCCTTGTTCGACAGATTGACCTTTCCAAGATCCCGTGAGCCAGTGTCGAAGCATTGAAGGTTAAAAGCCCTTCTCTGATCTCAGGCCCAGTTCTGTGTTTAAATATTATTGTTTTTCCTTCGAGGGTACGCTAAAGCAGATCTGGAGTTAGATGACCTCTGGTCTAATCTTAGGTTGCCCTTTGTTTTTCACCTTTATTTCCTTATTGTTCCATTCCATCATCTACCTCAAAGATCCTTTAGTATAGATGACGTGCCCTATGAAAACCTTGGCTAGTTGTTTGTGAGTAATCTCATTTCATGACTCCATAGCCCAATGGATGGCACAGCCTTGACCCATCCTCTTTTGCTGAAATGTCTTACTACTCTGCTCCTTTATTCCCATTACCTTCTCAGTCTATGATCTTATGACCCAACTGACCCAATCATTTGAAACCCCCCTTTGTGCTTCATACCTAGCCTAACATCTCATTTTGAGCTTCAAAGATATATCATTCTTTGTCTTATTGGAGAGATCCCTCTCCGGGTCCAGGAGGGCTAGATCCTAGGGCCCCAAAGTGGTTCTGATGTTGTCTCATCTTTGGTCTTGCCAATCTGGCCAAACATGGTAGCTCCAACAGATTGAGTGAAGAAGATTTCAATTTCCAATTGGTGTGGTTAAAGAGTTATTTGTTTTTGAAGTGATTTAATTTTAATGTAATTTTCCATAAGAAAGTGCGATAATCTCCTTTCTGCAAGTGTGATCTTTCCTTAAGGAAAAGTGTGATCTCTCCTTCGAGCAAGTGTGAACTTTGTTTTAAGAAAGTGTGATTTTATTATTTTGAGCAAGTATAGTGATTTTGGTTTGCAACTAATTCCTTTCAATCAAGTGTCATCATTTTCATTTTAAGAGTGACATAATAAGGACTTCTAGCACATATAGTGCACATACACTTCATCAGTATACTAGACCTGGCTGAAAATTTATGTAAGTAATTTAACATTAATTAAATTAACAAACAATAACTCATCCCATTAAGGAGATAAACACATTCCTTAGTAAATTATGCCATCAAGGAGAGGTATCTATTCCTAAATAACTTATGCCATTAAGGAGAGGTACACTGTAATATCCCAAAATAGGGAATTTCTACAACAATAAGAACACCTTAAGATGTTCCAAAGTTGGAGATACAACAATGTAAAAACACATACTGGAGTAGTAGCGTTATTTCATTACATACATTATGAGAAGATCCAAATAGCCATAAATTTGATCTTATATCAGAAAATTATACAAATCCTTGAGATAATGATCACTCAAGCTAGGCAATGCAAGCCTCAATAGAACATGTACAAGAAAATGAATAACATTGCTACATATAGAAAGCCCAAGGCTATGACTGTGTAGTTTACAGGAGGTACTGCTACAGAAATAATTTCAATACATATATGTGGAAATGTATGGCTCAAATAATGTGGGGAGCAAATCTCTAACCCCTGAAAAACAATATCAAGTCAATCCTAGAAGGATTGGCTGAAATATATAAAGTGGGAAAAATGCTGGAGTAGCAGGGTTGAGTAGTAGCTACAACTCAAGAACTGGATGGAGATGGCTATAGATGATGCACAAGCTGAATAAACCTCCTCCAATGGATCTTCCAAGTGAAAGGCTTATCCTATCGCTGAAGATCTCACCCTCCAAATAATACTTCAAACCCTCACTACAGATACACACTGAAAATAACGCAGTCTAAGAGAGGGACTGCATTGTAGATCATGGAAACAGTTGGCTTGATGCAAAAGATGGTGAAATATGCTCCTGACTCTTCCTCACTAACCTCCCAGAGGAATATAAGCTCCCTCCTCTGAAAGATAATCTCTAGAAGTGGTGTTGTGGAACCCTCCACTGCAACACCCTGCAACACAAATTTTCCTGCTACAGGAATAACGTTGTAGCTGAAGGAGGATGCTTGGCCTCAAGAATGAATGTGGAGAAATTAAGAGAAAGCTCCCTAAAGAGGCCTCTCTTGAAAGGAGAAGGAATTCCTAAACAGGAATGCCTTGTGCTAAGCAGCACTACAACTCTGATAAACAACAGGAGAATGCACAAAATATAAACAGACCAAGAAATCAATAATCATCAACATGTATAACAATGGCTGCCTTACCCTCCTTTTAAAAAAGTAAAAGCCCTCTCACCATGGGTCCCACTCATTAGGGTTTCCTTCACCAAATAAACCTTCTCCCATTCATACTAAGTTTTTTCTCTAAGTGTTCTCCACCTCCTATCTCTATGCTATTGACTTGGTCAAACTTGACCTTGTCCACATGAAAATGACCCTGTTCACACATGAGGGTGTGAAATCTAGCTCCACTGATGATCCCCTTTCATACTATGAGGGATTTTATTCATTTTTTTATTATGTATGGGCCTCCTTACCCAATTATTCAACTCCTAGGTGATAAAAAAAAAATTTAATGTTCTAACTAGCTGCATGCTAATTTGGGAACATTACAGTCCTCCCCTCCCAAATGTTGCTTGTCCTCAAGAAAATGCAAGGAGAGAACTGATAAGTTGCATCCCAAGGCATGGATATTGAAATATATTGGGAAAAAATCTCTCCCAAATGGATCCTCCATCCCCAAGCAATCATCCATACAAAATGAGTCACCTCCCAACATGGCAACTCCAGAAAATTCTCCTCCACCTTGGGTTCATGCAATGTAGGTGGGTTGAAAATATGAACATGGTAGACATAGGAGGCTACCCCATGATATCCTCCTCTCCACTTATGATAAGTGTAGAGTTTTTTTTAATCATGGGATTCAATAATGTTGCCCTTAAGAGGCGAGATGAAGACTAGATCTTCAAAGATCTCTTCTCCAATGGTGTGAATCAAGCTGGCCCAAATCAACCCATATGTGATGGATAGGAAATCATCACCATATGTCATCCCATGGCCCAACTCAACAAAAGGAAACAAGTGTTTCACTGTGGGGGCCATATCTCCTCTCATGCTCCCATTAGAACATGCAATGCAAAAAGTGTGGGAATCCTCTTCCCCAAAGGACACATCCAACTCCTGTGTCTCTCTCCCAATCATGCTTCCAATACAAATAAGATCAATATCAGAAAATGAAATCATTATCAGCATCAAAATGAGGAAAATACTGAAGGTTTCATGTGGTGCAATAAGGTACCAACAATTTTCCCAATAGTGACAACGCAGTTTTCCAAACTGCTGCTTTAGAAAATTACATGGCAAGTTGTTTTTTGTTACATGATAATTATGTATTTCATGACATATACTGATAAATAGCAAATGGCTAGGTACATCAACTAAACATACATGGAAGAAAACACTTGCCCAAGGCCATATAAGAGATGGTTGTCTCCATTATACAATTTGGCCCAATGTTGACCATGGAGCTCAATGAAAAGCTTGCCCTCTTGTGGAGCAATGCACTGAACATGAATGGTAAGAGTATCCAAATATTGTGTTAGATAATCCATGGATGCAAAAAAAATATTCTTACCATGTGTTGAGAGCAAGATGATGCATGTGAATAATTCCTCGATATTGGTATGATACACTCCTATGAAGAGGAGTAAACCATGTGCTGCATGAAGATCACTCTTCTCATGCTTCAAAATCCAAGTTAAGAATATCATATCAATTTAATAGATTTTTCCATCCACTACTTCATCATTCTCACCTCCTCCTTGTCTACCAAGTGCATCAAGTGTGAAGTGATCCTGGGGACACTCCATCAATAACCCCAAGCTCCCCAGTGACAGCGCTATTGGCCTATGCAAATAGGCTCCTGCGAACTCATAGCTCCATCCTTTGACATGCATCTTGTCAAAGACATCTCCCATAATTCTGCTACACATAAGAAGCCCCTCCCAAAGTGGAAGTACCTCTTGATCATATAAGCCCAAGGAGTAGCCCCTCTGCACCATGAGAGTACCATCTCCTACTCCTGCAACATCAAGCAAAATGTGAGAGCAAATCTGCCCTTTCTCTCCCAAGAACAACCAAAGAAACAAAAGTTTTTGTTGCCTCCTCATACCCTTTGAAAGAGGATATGTCTCAAGATGGCCAAACTCTTTTAAGAGTAGCCAATGCAGCCATGCCTCTTACTGCCCAGTGTCATAAATTTTCAAGTAGCTTACCAGCTTCTTGCTCTCCAGCCACACCCATTCATCCAAATGTGGGTACATCCCTTCATTCTCAATCTTGGTACCCTTCCCATGAAGACTACCATCCTCCCAAATCAGATTTATTTCTTTGAATTTCATGGGATATTGAAATGTGATCTCCTCAATGACCAAGTTGATCCCATAAGGACCCAAATAGGTGGTAGGAAAAAACCTCCCATCATGACATGTAGGGCTGAAGAAGTGTCCAACACATGAGAGATGTTATCCATCCTATGATGTCCTCCATCATCTATATTCTCCCCCTTGAATCCATAAAAGTACAAGTGTAAGGAGGGAAGAACCTCCTCAAACTATTGAAGAACTTTTCCCTTCATGATGTGTTTAAGTGCACCTCCAATGAAATCTCTCCATGGGATCTCCCTCTCATCAATAGTCCTAAAAAACCAATGAGGTTTTGGATTTGATGAAACTAGAAGTCTCTCTTTGAGCTGAGAGGTTCTCATTGAGAAAGTGTCATCTGGAAAGAAGAAAGTTTTTCTCATCTCAAGATGTCTACTATCTATCATCCTTTCCTTCAAGTCTTCAAAACCCAACCTCCAGTGTGATATGCAATCCAAAAATGGCTCATGAGGATGATGGTTTATTTCTTCCTTGAATTTTTTCATGTTGCACAACGCAGTCCAATATTGCTGCTCTAGATTAGCAATGTATGTTGATTCTTGGTCATTTAAATATGGATTTCCACAACCCTCTAAAAGATTTGTTGAAATAGAAAGTGGAACTTCATTCATACCTTGATGGAACTTGGGATCTCCTTGTATGGCTGCAATAGTTATTTCCTCCAATGAAATGGCTTCCCCATTTGTAGATGTAGAAGGCTGCTCTTCCAAGGCTGGGACAGTGTTGGTACAAGTCTCCTCCCATGGTGGTGTGGGCTCTTTCTCCTTTGATATTTCTCTATCAAAGGTTCTAATCAACCTTTGAGTGAACTCTGCAAAAGTATTCACCCTCACATGGCTCAAGTGGCTGAACCACCAAACATTGGCTTCACCCTCCAAGTGTAGCGCTGCAACTTCTACTGCCTCCTTCTCTACCACTGGATGTAGTAGGAAGAATTCCTCAAGTTTCCTTGCCCAAGCTCTTGCTATAGATGATCCATCATATGTAGGGAATAGGAACCTATTACCTTTGATCCCTCTTTTGCTGCATCACCTCCTCTCTTCCTTTAACTGAATGAACTGTGGAAGAGCTAGAATCTCTTTGAAGGCTCTAGGTTGAGATTTGTACTCAAAAAGGTACTTACTTAGAATCAAATGATCCAAGTATATCTCATGCTTATTGTCTTCTTCTCGGTGAGAGCAGGAAGTGCATGGTCCTTTTTCTTCTTTTTGATTATCCTCCTTGGTGAGGTTCTTCATAGATCTGAAGAATGATGAGACAAAAATCATCCTCTCCAACATTCTGATCTTCTTCTATTGGCTGAAACTCATAGGCTGAGCCAAGATGATGCTCTGATACCACTATAATATCCCAAAATAGGGAATTTCTACAACACTAAGAACACCTTAAGATGTTCCAAAGTTGGAGATGCAGCAATGTAAAAACACATATTGGAGTAGCAATGTTATTTCAATGCATACATCATGAGAAGATCCAAATAGCCATAAATTTGATCTTATAGCAGAAAATGTATAAAAATCATTGAGGTAATGATCACTCAAGCTAGGAAATGCAAGCCTCAATAGAACATGTACAAGAAAATGAAGAACATTGCTACATATAGAAAGCCCAAGGCTATGACTGCATTGTTTATTGGAGGTAATACTACAGAAATAATGTAAATACATAGATGTGGAAATGTATGGCTTAAATAATGTGGGGAGAAAATCTCTAACCCCTGAAAAACAATATCAAGTCAATCCTAGAAGGATTGGCTGAAATATACAAAATGAAAAAAATGCCGGAGTAGTAGCTGCAACTCAAGAACTGGATGGAGATGGCTGTAGATGATGCACAAGCTGAATAAAACTCCTCCTATGGATCTTCCAAGTGAAAGGTTGATCCTATCACTGAAGATCTCACCCTCCAACTGCAAACCCTCACTGCAGATACACACTGAAAATAACGCAGTCTAAGAGAGGGACTACACTGCAGATCATGGAAACAGTTGGCTTGATGCCAAATATGGTGAAATATTCTCCTGACTCTTCCTCACTGACCTCCCAGAGGAATAGAAGCTCCCTTCTCTAAAATATAAGCTCTAGAAGTGGTGTTGTGGAACCCTCCACTACAACACCCTGCAACACAACATTTCCTGCTACAGGAATAACGTTGTAGCTGAAGAAGGATGCTTGGACTCAAGCCTGAATGTGGAGAAATGAAGAGAAATCTCTCTCAAGAGGACTCTCTTGAAAGGAGAAGTAATTCCTAAACATGAATGCCTTGTGCTAAGCAGCACTGCAACTCTGCTAAACAACAGGAGAATGCACAAAATCTAAACAGACCAAGAAATCAATAATCATCAACATGTATAGCAATTGCTGTCTTTCCCTCCTTTTAAACAAGTGAAAGCCCTCTCACCATGGGTCCCACTCATTAGGGTTTCCTTCACCAAAGAAACCTCCTCCCATTCATACTACGTTGTTTCTCTAAGTGTTCTCCACCTCCTATCCCAGCGCTGTTGACTTGGTCAAACTTGACCTTTACCACATGCAAATGACGTTGTTCACACATGAGGGTGTGAAATCAAGCTCCAATGATGATCCCCTTTCATACTATGAGGGATTTTATTCATGTTTTTATTATGTATGGGCCTCCTTACCCAATTATTCAACTCCTAGGTGATAAAAACAAAATTTAATGTTCTAACTAGCTGCATGCTAATTTGGGAACATTATAGTCAAAGGTACAACCACTACACCAAAAGCTTGGACTCTTAGTGAGGGTAGCAACCCAGCGCATTAAAGGTGGGCTAAACAGCCCACTAGAGCATATAAGGGCGGCAGCTAAACAACCCCTCATTACGTAGACCCCAGACACGTGGCAAGGCCCACCCTAAGCAGGGCTACCCTAAACAAGGATATTACAGCCCACCACACTCTGCGAGTCTCGACCTCGAGACCTTGGCTATTGTACCATAAAGGGCCAACCACTACACCAAAAGCCCAGACTCTTAGTGAGGGTAGCAACCCAGCATGTTAAAGGTGGGCTAAACAGCCCACTAGAGCATCTGAGGGCAGTAGCTAAACAACCCCTCATTACACAGACCCCGAACACGTGGTAGGGCCCACCCTAAATAGGGCTGCCCTGAAAAGGGATATTACATACACATTCCTTAATTAAGGAGAGTGTAACAAATGCATTAGAGAGAGTGTACAAGGAATCTTTTATGACATTACTTTAATGAGTTTTAGAGGAATGTGCCATGACTTTAATGTAAGCGTAAAAGAGAGAGAGAAAAATATATCATTAAGAGAGAGAGAGAGAGAGAGAGAGAGAGAGAGAGAGAGAGAGAGTTATGTAGTGCTATGTGGGACATCAAGGAGAGAGGTGTGAAGTGATTGAGGAGATGAAGGTAAGGTGATTTGTAATTCCTTTTAATAATAGTATCATAATATCGTAAAGGATAGTAATAATAATAATATAATATTGATGATTAAGTTGATATTGAACTATTAATATTGATAAATGATAATTTAAGTGATTTTCCATCAACTATACTTGATTACCAATTAATGCAAGGTGATTTACTATTTTTGGAAATTCATACTTGATATGCTAGACATTAGTTTATATTTTTAGAAAGTCACTCCAAAATTGTCAAAAATGAGATTTTATTTAAGGAAAATCATCCCTGAGCTACCAATTTTCAACACTAGATATACAACCATTATATCTCTTATCTCTCTTGCAACTACTATAGGATGCGTTAATTTTTTCAACTAGAGTCAAATTCCACTTTGGACATCTAAGACGGTCAAGATTATAGTTGCATTATATTCCTCTTTTCGAGAGGACCAAAGTCGTCCTATCAATCACCCCAATCAGTTAAGCAAAAGTTAAATTATGAGTTATTTTATTTATTAATGAAAGGGAATGGGTCAGCCTTAGCATATGTGGATTTATTCAAATCCCCAAGTGGTCCCTCATATAAGTTATAAATAGAAGCAACCTCAAGCTCATTCTGACACATTCGCTCATGAAATTTTCTTCTTGCACTCTTTTTCTTAGATCGTCTTTTTGTTTTAGTTGGAACAAGTTCAATGGAAGAAGTTCACACAAGGTTCAGAAGCATAGGTAAGAGGCTCGCTCTAATATTGATCTTCTAGGCCCTAGTCGCAGGCACAAAACTAGTGAAATCGGGTCAGAGCCATGTGCACAGTGTGGGAAGTTAGAGGCCAAGATTCCATAGTTGAGGGCAGAGCATGTCAAGGTCATGGATAGGGTTTCGAGACTACATTGGGTTGATCTGGAGCATAGCCACATGCACAATGTGTTGTTCCAGTGGGCAAGGGAGATTTATCCATGGGCACATCATGTTGAGGTCATGGCTAAGGGTTTTTTCTGAGAATATATGGGTTAGTTCATCTTCAGTTTCTTGCGTAGTGCTTCCAGACTTCAGTCGCTCACTCAAAAATGTTTGCGATATGTCTTTGAGAGGATCCTGGATCCATATCTAGGATTTGGTAGTTGATATCACTTATCTTGAGTGATATATTGGATCTGGGTTTATTGATGTTGTAGATCCGAAAATCTATAGATCTGATCTATTTATTTTCATTGCATATGTATTGGGCTCATTGTACTCTCTGCTAAAAAAAATTCATGACGATCTATTGAAGAAGAAGAATATTTGAAAGGGTTTCCCTCTTGTGGGATTTTCCCCTAGTCTTGGACTAATTTGTTGTCTCTTATGGTTGTGTTGTTGTTGTCTTCTTTATCATTGCATGTATTGTTCTATATTCAGTTACATTTTATAATTAATTACACTATTAATAATTGGATGCATTATTTATGAAGAAGTAATCTGGGATAAATTAATTGATACAACATAGAACAATCTAAAAATTTAACATGGTATTAGAGCTAAGGTGGAGGACAAGCCCAGAAGAATACATGTAGTGAATCCCTCATTATCAGTAAGCAAGTCTACTTTCCAAAGTCAATATGTCTTCCTCTACCTTCAAGGAGCATAAGAAATTGGGTGATGCATCAAGCTTTATTGCATGGAATGTCAGGTTGGAGATCATAGCTGACAACAATGATGTGTTGGAATACATTAAAGGAAGGATGCCCAAGCGTCCTGAAAATGCCTCCGCTTCTATCAAGAACAAATGAAAAAAAGGCGAGTCCAAAGAAAAGAAAATTATTGTTGATGGTTTACACGATAATTTACTTGCATACATTGGTAATTTAAGAAAGTATAAATATATATATGAAAAGACGACTGACATGTATGAAATAAACAATATGAATGAGATTATGACCTT
The DNA here is from genome assembly GCA_034641835.2 of Pinus albicaulis. Lineage (NCBI taxonomy): Eukaryota > Viridiplantae > Streptophyta > Pinopsida > Pinales > Pinaceae > Pinus > Pinus albicaulis. Next base: position 1,467,177,785 of record CM076572.1, on the reverse strand, counting down.
GAAAAATAAAATCAATGAAATGAATATGAACAAAAGTGAAACTATTCATTCATACATTATGAGGATCTCTCATCTTAGAGATCAACTGTAGAGGGTTTGAGAGAATGTTCCTGATAGAGAGCTGGTTGTCGTGACTCTTACATGTCTCCCTCTTGTTTGGTAAACCTCTATTACTATAATCATAAATAGCAACGTTCTCCCATCATTTGATGAAATTTTTGGAAAGCTTACTCAAGAAGAATCAAGAATGATAGCAAGAGGAAGAATTCAAAAGCATGAAGAGGGAGATCTTGTTGTATATATCACCCATAACAAAAGGAATAGGTAAAAAGGAGGCCCTTATAGAAAACCTCCTCCTAAAAGCTAAAAAGGAAGAAATGAAAGATCACTATCCTATATTGAATGTTATAACTGCCACAAGAAAGGTCATTATGCACGTGATTGTCTCAAGTAGAGAAAGAGGCCACGATACAACAACATAAGAAAAAAAAATGGTAAAATAAGAAGAGATAATCAAAGGAACAACCACGATAGAAGATATGAAAGGATAAGAGATTCTTCAAGCGACCGTGAAGAAGAAAATCCTCCTCAAAAGTATTCAAGGGCTCCTAGGTATGAAAGTAATGTTGTGAATAAATATGTATATATTCTCATTTCTTCACTTACTAGTTCTTCTCCACCGGATTCGTGGGATAGTTGGTTGGTTGAAAATGGGGCTACTCTTCACTTCTATGGATACAAAGAAGTCCTCTCTAATCTAGTAGAGAGGGAGACTAAACTGAAGATCATTCTTGGAGATAACTCCACTCATCCCATAAAAGGATTTGGATCTGTTAAATTTCAATTGAATTATGGGGAATCAATAGTGTTGCATGATGTTATGTATGTGCCAGGTCTAATGAAGAACTTGATTTTTATATCCAGATTAGAAGATAAAGGGATGAGGGCTTCCTTAATCAATGGAAAGGTCTTAACTTGGTTCGTTGATTCACATACAAAAGATGCATTCACAATAGGTATGAGATCTAAAGGACTCTATAAAGTCACAAGAAGGCCACTTATAGAATTGGTTCTGTTGTTATATCATCCACCACCTTAGCCCTAAGAAGCTTATAAAGGCGGATCACCCGATAGCATAAAGCAGTGATATATGTAAAAGTGTGAAGGGGTAAATATGAAAGGAGATCCATATAAAAAAGGGAATAAGGTGCTCTATTATATGGTAGACTTGCGGCAAAGCTTTAACCGAAACAGAAAGAGAAAAGGTGCAAGATAGCTATACGAGACAGGGCCCACCCATACTTCGCATATTCAAAGGATAAAGGCATGTGAACAATTCCAGGGGGGTCAAAGATGGCAGGGGGAAGGTAGAAGTTCCCCCCCCGGAATCCTGGTGACGTGGCATAAGATGGGACCTGAGGCAAATACCCTGTGGGGAATGGCTGCAGGGTTGATGTTGCTACAAAATCCCGTCAGCTTTTCTAGTGGGCCTCACCATGAAGGACACTTGTCGCTACAAATACAACGGTAAGGTAAGTCCCAGGACACCTGGTACATGACCAATACCGACATTTAACCTGATGCGTGGTATGCACCTAACCGAAATCTGATAGAGAATAACCAGATGCCACATGTCTCAGTGTCGATGTCCTTATGATGTCAGCCCTACTAGTGTCGTCCTAGTCTCATTTCCCAGGAAATATGAAGAAGTATAACCCTGTCCTGTAATACATTATGATAAAATACTTGTTTTTACGGGATAATGTATAGCTAAAGCTCGAGTGCCCAGTTATAGGCCTGCCAAGTCGTTTTCAACAGCCCCGCGTCGTTTTCCCCAAGAATTGTCCTTACTGCGCAGGTATTCCATCCCTTTTCACTATCTGGTTTCCTTCCACTTTTTCATTTCTCATAATGGTCATGGGTAAAGTCATGGTTAAGAAGTCAGAGCCCGAAACCCCTCAAGCTCATGAGTCCAGGGCTGCTCCTTGACCTAAGCCTTTCACAGACTTACAAGTTCACATCCGAGACCCACAATACTCGTTTTTCATTAGTAGTGTCAAGCCAGAGCTTTTCAGGAAGCATGTGGAAAATAGGGACAGGTTCAGAGTCATTATGTAAGGACTGTATCACCAAATTACTCCCCCTATCTACCCAGTGGTCGAATTCATTTCTTGGCTTAGAGAAGCTTACGATGAACGCCAAGATATGTTCCTATCATCTCAGGGGAACACGATATTCAATATATCTCCCAAAATCATCAAAAAATCCCTCTGTTACCCTTCCAGTTCTAATTATGTCAGTTTCAATGCAATGACGCTATCCCTTCAGTTTTCTAAGTTACCATGGAGGCAACAGAGTGATTTCATCGTTGTTATTTCTGACTCCCACCTCACAGCCTTCCCATCTATAGACCCAGTACCCCTGAACACATTCAAGGAAGACCTTCAGCCAACCCTTTCCCTTATTACGGGATTACTAGGTATAGGAGGGATTGAACAGATCTCGAAGGAGTGTATAGCCCTCTTATGGTTAATGTCCCAACCTGGCGTTGTATTGGATATCCCTAGTTTCTTGGCCACCTCCATCCAAACTCAATTTCAGGACCTCTTGGCTACGGGTCATTTTCGATTCTATTCCATGGTATTCTACCTTTTCCTCTTCTAGCGGGCCGATAAGTTTGAGGGTTTGGGTCTAGAAAAGGTTTATAAGATAAACTCTCAGCCAAGACTTGTCTTTGACTGGAGTCCCACAACGCATCATTTGGAAAACGGGGTGGGTTATTGAAGTTTCTTGAATGACTTCATGACAATAGCTTATACCATCATTCACGACAATCCTCCGCCCAGGATTTTTCTTGAGCAGAAGAAATGGCTACAATACAGCGACGCTGAAAGCACAAGAGACTGGTACCTATTTGATGACTACACTGAAATCAGGGTTTATGGTGTAGAATGTTTCCCTTACATATTGCCATTTTTTCCCGCCCTACAGATTTATGCCCTGGAGTACATCCGGCAGACCCTGAAGGCTGACCAACTTCACTTCTTCCCTGCAAAAAATGGGTTCATTCTCAAACTCCCTACAACCTTCGGCCCCTTAATTTTTAACTCACGGCATGCCCTCCCCATAGTGTAAAACCTGCTCAAGGGAATGGATTTAAGGCAAGGGAAAGCTTGGCCCTACGATTCAAAAGGCATCATCTCAAATAAAAGGAAGAAGATTAAATCAATTGCTTATACTCATGAAACTAAAAGCTTCATCAAGTGGAGAGCTAATATTTATACATAGCCTTTTCTTTCATAGATGGAGACTGATTCATCTGCAACAGGGGAAAAAGGAGATACTACTTCGACACAAGAAGCAGTAAAAAAACAGGTGGAAGAAGCTAGAGTTTAAGGAGGAGGCTCTCCGCCTTCCAAAAGGTAGAGAACCAATGATGAATAAAGTGGCGGAGAAGAACAATTGTTGCAAAAAGAAACATTGTATGGTAAATTGTACAAGGGGAAATCAGGGTTTTTGGTAAGACGTGATGGCACGTCATCCTCTGATTTCTCAGAAGTTTCACAAGCCCTCTCTACAAACAGGTCGAAGGCAGAAAGTGAAAGAAGGGTGAAAAATAAAGTTGTCAGGGAAAATCACTAGTCTGAATTAGAGGGATATGTTCACAAGTATCATATTAGATTTTCAGCTAAGATTGATATGGACCAAGAACAATTGGTAATGGCCATGACTTAAGCGATATTAGACCCAGAGGCTGGAACCACTAGCTACATAGCCCTTGAAGTGGCAGTAAATATGTCACAGGTCCCACCAATTGACAAGTGAAATATTTTCCAATGTTTTGGTGATATGTTGAAGGAGGAGGTTGTGAAGCTCTCCCTCACTCTCAGGAAGCTACAAACCAAGCATAACCAAGTGCTTGATAACCTCAAAATGGAGAATATTAATTTCTGTGCACTCTCAAATGACTTGCACAATCTGCAAACTGTTATGAAGGGAAAAGAAAGTGGCAAAGCAGACCCTCAAGGCCATGTCATCTCAGAATTGAAAAAATAGGTAGCAGCTCTAAAGCATAAGGTGAATATGCCTAGCTCTCAGCACATACAAACTCCTGAATTAACCCAGGTAGAAAAGGATAAGGCTGATCTGGCAGACTCCCTTGCTAAGGAAAAGGAAGAGAGGGCTAGAATTTCTAGCGAGATGACTGCCCTCCAATCACAGATGGATGAGTTGCATAGGAACTGGGATGCACATGTATGCTCCACACCACCTCCTGAAGGGTCCAACTCACTCTTGGAGCAACTGACCACAGCACTGGTCGAAGTTCAAGCGACAGAGAAGCAGGTTAAAACAGCACGACAGAAGATCAATGAGCTCGAGGCATTCCTCAAGGATAATTCTAAGAAGGTAGTGGCTCTGCAGAAGGAAATAGAAGAGGGAAAACATGAGAAGTTACAGTAGGAGAAGAATACCCGAGACCTTACGAGCCGAATGAAAGGAAACATCACCCTTTTGGATGCCTGACACTTAATTTGGACAGACATCATTATGGAAGTAAAGAAGCATTGGGCTTTCCTGACCCTCATTGAAGAAAAGAAGGCCGTAGTACTCCTATTCATAAGAACTCTCCGCGAAGGGTACACTGAAACTTCAACTAAGGTTGAAAATGCCAAAAGGTATGTTTCTCTACTACATGAATTTAGCCCAGAAGAATTGGCTAAGTGAGGAATCAAAAGCAGGTTCAAAGAGGTGTCAGAATGTCAGAAGGTGATGGAGAAGGAGGTTGCGCGCAACCTTGCATTGGGCAGTTTGGAAAAGATGGTGGCAAGCTTGAAGCAATTCAAAACAGACTGGACTGAACTAACCCTTGCTGACATCCCATCATGCTGGGAGCCTTCAAATACGGTTCTTCAACCACTATCAGTATATGAAGCATGACTGACAGAAGTAATGAATGGGACTAACATACCATCTGAGAAGACAACTCGGCTTAAGGATGAAACCATAATCGCAGTACTTGGAAAAGAATTATCCCTCCTCCATCAGGTGAAACAACAGTTACCCATTCAGGCGAGCTATGCCGAATTGACTGAAGTATATGTTCGGGTTGATGCTTTCACAACAATACCTGATCCTGCAGCCAACACCTGGCAGAGGTGTAACAGTCATGCAATCATATCAGCCACCACATCTGCTCCACCCGCATCTAAGAAAGCGAGCTCCTCTGTACCATAGTATTTCCTTATCCAGCTATCGCCTCGACTCCATCCCACCACTAAAAGTGCTAACTCATGATTGGGCCTGGATGGCCTCTTGTTTATTTTTACTTTCAATATTCGAGTGAAGTTTATATTTCACTCTTGCAATTTTTACTTTTAGTTAGACAGTTGTGTTATTTTCATTTAGAAATGGCTACAAGCCCGATTTGTACAATGATGAAAAGTGTCTCTACCCCATCAGGAATTTTGATGTTTTGATTAAGACCTAGAACTGCATACAAGCACACAGAAAAGATATTTTCCCAAAATATCTTTTCGTGTATGGCCATTAGAAATGTTATAAAAGCAGAAAGTAAGGACATGTACAGGGTTCCAGATTTTCCAAAGGACTCACTAGTTCAAGCACTCTGTATGTATGTTGCCTAAATTTTGATAATTGATGGTGAAGATCCCACAGGGACTCAGTGATAAGGAGCTTTGTTGGAATTGGGGATTCTAATCTGGGTGATTCGCAGTTTGTAGCTCTTCTCTATGTTGTTTAATACAAATGTTCATTTTACATAATTCCACATTTCTTATATCTTTTCTCTGGAATGCAAGTGCTCCTATTTTTAACATGAATTTATCATTACAAATACTCATGTTTTCTCAGTTATAGCACTTTAAATATAGCTCAGGCGGGATATTCTGTTACATCTTGCATCTCTTCCATCTTTCCTCTGATAGTAACTATAATAGACCCTTATCTTTGGAATTGTTCACATATATGGATTCTTGTCTTTGCATAAGCTCAATATATATGAATTTCTATCTTTGGATAAGTCCCGTTATGGTTAATATTCTATTACATTTTCTTCCACAGTCATCGTATACATATTAATTGATATGTGTGAGTCATTTTAGAATTCAGCCCCCTCTACAACATGATGTCTTAAAGCTATCGAAGGCATTTATGTATTGAAGTCTACACTCAATTTCTCCAGTTTCATAGTTGTTGTGTTCAAATTTGGGGTCTTGGTTCCACTCTTATTAAACCATACATCCAAGAGATTATAGCATGAGTGCCTAGCCTTGTCAACTCCTAACAGTTGAGTCATATGCTCCTTGCAATTAAGATGTCCTATGCACTGGTCTTTGTACAACTCAAGACTATCTCTAGGAGTTACAACATCTTTCTGGCACTGTTGCCGGGGACTCAAATTTGAAGAACTAAATCCCTAGGCCTCGCCAAATATTTCATTCAACCTTTAGAATAGATGAGCAGGAAGGGTTGAGAGTTGTAGATCCCTCACCTTGGAAACTCCACTGTCATTCAAAAGATAAATCTATCTATAGTCCTGGCTTCCTGAAAGCCACACCTAAGGTGAGATACATCCCAGTTAAGAACACCTTCTGTGTTTGACCCAGAGAAGACTTTACACAAGAGAGGTTGGAGAGAAAGAAAATTAGCTCACACAGATATTCCCAGATTCTCCCTGGAAGATTCCCCATCCTCCTCTTAATTAGCTCAAGATCAAGGCCCTGATTCTGCTGTTAGAACCCTTGATTATTCGTCAGATACCCCTTCTCTAGAACATATTAAAGTTAAAGACGAAGCCAAATCTGCAAATACCACAAGCTTCTTTCTACATCCCACTCCTGAGGTTGAAGAAGTTAAAGAAGTCACAGAGGTTTCTGTTGCCAATATTCCAGCATTTCCATCAGCCCCTCAAGCCTCCATTCAATATATACCCATTTTTATACATACTTCTCTTCCACCACCTCCTCTTACACATCAGATTCTCCCGCCACCTCCACCACCTCTGATGGTTGTTCCTAGCTTCCTATTGAACAAATATGCCCCCTTGGCATTGCCTCAGTTCTTGAATGATATGCCTGAGGATTACTTAAATATTCTACCTCGTTTCAATGGAGAGAATGATATTGAGGCTCAGAAACACCTAGAATTTTTCTGCGCCTTCGCGGAAAATTTCAATGTTGAACATCTAGACATAGTGTTGAGATTGTTTGTCTAGTGTCTAGATGGAGAGGCCAGAAAGTGGTTCAAAACTTTGGGAGACCGCTCCATTACTAACTAGGAGGAGATGGAAAATGCCTTTATCAGAAAGTGGGGAGAAAAGAAACACCATGGATACTGTCTTATAGAGTTCAATGCACTTAGAAAGAGACAAAATGAAGGTGTGCCCGAATTCATCAAAAGGTTCAACAAATTATATACAAGTCTCCCAGCTAAAATGAAGCCTCACCAGACTGCTGCTAAAGTGGTGTTTGTAGCAGAATTTGATTCAGAATTTAGATTCTCTTTAAGAGAAAGGAAGTCTGCTACCCTGGATGAGGCCCAGACCGATGCATTGGAGGTGGAGGCTAACTTTTCCTCTACAGGTAAATCAAAAGGGAGGTCAGACCATGATGCTAGATGGAGAGGGAAAGAAGAGGCATCTACCTCCGGTCAAGATAGAGAGGTAGTTGATAATAAAATCAAGGAGATGAATAAAATGATCAAGAACCTTTCAAGCAAGCTGGTGAAGCTGGAGCTCAAGGCTAAGAAATCATCCTCCAAGTATTTTCAAACTACTCCAAACAGGGGTTATAACCCCCAATACAGAAAGCCTCCTCTACAAATATTGCAGAGAGAACGGAAGGAGCAACAAGACCACATACCTCCTCCTCTATATCTGGAAGGGCAGATGGATGGCCATGCAGAAGATATCCCTGATGGGAAAGACAACCAATATCTTGCTTACTCAGAAGGTGAAGGGCTAGACCTTTCCTCACAAGAAGGTGAAGGAGTGGAACTTACCTTGCAAGAAGAAGAGCTAAAAACATGTGCCGCTGAAGATCCAAAAATCGACGATTACTGTAAATAGTTCGTAGACTTCATGCAAGCATAGTTCCATAGAAAATATGATCTCAGGTCCTCTAGGAAGAGAACCCGCACACAAGAACAAGAAGAGGAGATGCCTCAGAAATACACCGATGCTTAGAAAGTAGAAGATAGAGGTAAGAAACCTGTGACCGAACCTTTGCATCCTAATATTTCTATTCCATCTTCTTCTAATATAGTCCCTAACTCAAATACATAAGTCAAGCCTATCCCAAAGGGAGAACAAAATTTAGCCGATAGTAAAGAACCAAAGGAAAGTTTGATAGAAAAGACTCCCCACATGTTTAGCCTTTAGAAAGAGCTAGAGAAAGTAAAAATTCCCATCCCTTTGACTGAACTCCTAAAGCAACCAGCCTATCAAGCTCAAGTGTCCTCATTCATGCTCCCTCAAGAGGCCACTCCAATCCCAGACAATTTAAACCTCTAAGAAGAAATACCCATGGTTTTATTTGGTCCTCATGTTGAAGAATTGAATGCTTCAACTCCTCCTTTCTATGTCTCTTTACTAATTCATGATTTTCTATTGCACAATTGTGTGCTGGACTCTGGAGCATCTCATAACCTTCTGCCTCTATCGGTGATGGAGTAATTGGGGCTACAAATCACTCGCCCATATAAATATCTCTACTCTTTTGTTTCCAAAAGAGTCAAATGTTTGGGGATGATCAAGGATTTGGTGGTGAATCTAGCCCAAATCCCAGCTAAGAGTGTGGTGATGGACATAGTAGTGGTCGAAGTCCCAACTCGGTTTGGGATGTTGTTATCAAGATCATGGGGTACAAAAATAGGAGGATATATAAAGCTAGACCTAACCTTTGCTACCATCCTTGTGTTCAGGGGACAAGAAAGGAGACTATACCGGGAAACAAGGTTTGTGAAGATGGTCACTAAAGCTGATAACTCAGTGAATTCCCCGGTATACAACAAAGAGGGTGAGTTTTCTTGTCTAATGCTTGAAGAAGACCAATATTACTTGTAGGAGCCATATTTTTGTCAGATAAATGCCGAGTAGTCCTCAAGAAATGAAGAAGGTGGGGTTTGGACATTGCAGTTCGATGGAGCCAACTCAAGGGAATGAAATGGCGCTGGAGTTCTCTTGATCTTCCCTACTAGACAGCTAGTCCCATTATCTTTTAAATTGTAGTATGAAACCTCGAACAATGTGGCCGAATACAAAGCATTGCTCCTAGGTCTACAAATTGCGAGGAATATGAATATTCAGAGCTTGAAAGTTCCGGGGGATTTAGAACTAGTGGTGAGACAAGTAAGAAATCAGTGTCAAGCTAAACACCCAAGACTAAGGGCTTACAAAAATGAGGTATGGGACTTGGTAGAGAACTTCTTCTTAGCATTTAATATTCAATTCATGCCAAGAGACTAGAACATAATTGTCGATTCCCTTGTAGTTTCTGCAAGCACTTTTCGTCTTCCTCAGAATCCCCTCCCAAGGTACGAGATAGAGGTCCATTACCGTCCTTCCATCCTTGACAATATCAAACACTGGCAGGTGTTTGAAGATGAGGAGCAAGTCAGAATATTCATGGAGACTGTCGGGGAATTCTCCAATATGGACATAGACGTCAGAGAAGAAGAGACTGAGTACCTTCCTCAGAATAAATGGAAAGATACCATAGCTGGTCACAGAGTGCTACAGCTCAAGGGAAATGTGATACCCAGAGGACTGGTCCCTTTGGAGAGATTATTTGATAAGAATGATGTCCCATTACAGCCATGTAAGGTTGTTGAATAAAATCAGGAAGATGACCTGAATCTCGACACTGAGGCCGATCCAAAGATTGTGAAACTGTCTAAAAATGTTCCTGAAGAATATAAAGAGCAATATCAAAAATTATTTCAGACATATAAAGACGTTTTTGCTTGGTCCTATAAATATTTGAAGACTTTTGATGTCAGCGTTATCCAACACAAAATTTCGTTAAAAGGGGATGCAAAGCCACATAAACATAAGTTAAGACAGTTTAATCCTTTACTCCTTCCCTCCATAGAAAAAGAAATAAAGAAACTGTTAAAGGCTAAGATCATTGTACCACAAAGGTATTCTGAATGGGTGGCCAACTTGGTCCCAGTCCGAAAGAAGAACGGAGAGATAAGACTGTGTATCGACTTTCAGAACTTGAACAGAGCATCTTTGAAGGATAATTATCCGATGCCAAAGATGGACCATATATTGCAAAAATTGGTAGGATCTTCACGAATGTCTATGATGGATGGATTTTTCGGATACAATCAAGTAGCAGTGCTCCGAGAGGACCAAAATAAGACTGCATTCACCACTCCTTGGGGAACGTTTATGTATGCTCGAATGTCATTTGGACTGATCAATGTCGGGGCTAAATTTCAAAGGGCTATGGAGATTGCTTTTGTGGGGGAACAAGATAAATTCGTGGTGGTCTTTCTGGACGACATCACAGTATTCTCAAAAGATGACGCTGAACATATTGAACACCTACGCATAACCTTTGAGAAGTGCCAAAGGTATGGACTGTCTTTAAAACCTCAAAAATCCTTGTTTGCTTTAGAAGAGGGTAAAATGTTGGGGAATACTGTGACAAAGGTAGGGGTGAAAATTGACCCGAAGAGGGTAGAAGTCATAAACGGTATCTCCTTACCCAGAAACAAGAAAGAGGTTCAAGTTTTTCTTGGACGTATCAACTTCCTGAGAATATTTATACCGAACTACGCATAGATAGTCCGGTAGATAACTGAGATGATGAAGAAGGATCATGAAGTAAAATGGACTCCTGAGTCACGGGAGGCTTTTAAAAAGATTAAAAAGGCCTTCGCAGAAGCCCCAGTATTGGCCGAACTAGATTATGCTAAGGCCTTCATGATATTTTCATTTGCATCTCCCCACACTGTTGCAACAATATTATTGCATAAGAACGAGGAGGGGTACGAGCAACCTATCACCTTATTCAGTCAAGTGCTCCACGATGCCAAGCTCAAATACAACATCCTAGAGAAACAAGCTTATGCCTTGGTCAAATCCGTCAAGGCTTTTTGGATGTATGTCTTGTAGTGTGCCATTACTGCATTTGTACCCACAATAGCTGTAAAAGACATCCCGACCCAGGGAGATAGCGAGGGGAAGAGAGACAAATGGATTGGAAAGATACAGGAGTACGATTTGGAGATACGCCCCACTAAGTTGATAAAAGGACAGGGATTAGCCAAGATCCTTTCAGAATCAAACTGTCAAGCTTTGGGAATAAATTTATCTATGGTAGCGAATGAAGAGTCTGGAAAAATAGATGAGCAGTGTGGGATAGAAACAGCTACACAAAATACCCATATGAAGTACCTTCTCAGTCCATGGTACAAAGAAATTGTAGAATACCTCTTGACTCTTAGATGTCCTCCAAGCTGTGACAAAACAAAATATAGAACGTTGAGGCTAAAATATGAAAAATTCATTGTAGAAAATGGTCATTTGTACTAGAGAGACCCATCAGGCATACTGCTACTATGTCTCACTGAAAATGAAGTAGAAGAAGTAATGGCAGAATCCCACGAGGGCATATGTGGTGGCCACTATAACTGGAGAGCCACTACACATAATATTTTGAAAGCGGGCTTTTTCTGGCCCAAGCTCTTTAGATGTGTTTTTTCCCGGGTAAGAGCCTGCAAAAAATTTCAGAAATTTGCTGAAAGGCAAAAGTTTGCACCTTTTCCTATGATCCTAGTGCACATACAGGAACCTTTCCAACAGTGGGGAATCGATTTTATTGGAAAAATTCATCCTGCCTCAAGTGAGCAACACAAGTGGATATTAACAGCTAGCGATTACTTTACCAAATGGGTAGAGGTTGTGCCAACACAGAATGCAACAGACACAGTGGTGATCAAATTTATGGAAGATAACATCATCTCAAGATTTGGTTGCCCTACTAAGATTGTCATTGACAACGCTCAGGCCTTTAAGTCTGCTAAATTCAGCAATTTCTGCCAACAGTATAATATTGCATTAGGGCACTCTACCTTATATTACCCACAGGGGAATGTATTAGCAGAATCTTCAAACAAAACCTTGGTGAGGGCATTGAAGAAGGCCATTAATGAGAATCAGAAGAACTGGGATTCCCAGCTTAAATTCACATTATGGGTGAATAGAATCACTAGCAAGAGGTCAATAGGAAAATCCCCATACGAACTGGTTTACAGAAGAGTAGCAGTTTTCCCCATACAATTGGCCTTACTGGTAGCTAGGTTCATGCAGGATTGTCAAGAGGAACTGAATGATCTCACTAGAAGGATGAACCAGTTAGTAGAGCTGGAGGAGACCCGAAGTCAAGTAAATCAGAGATTGATTGAATACCAAGAGAAAATGAAGGACATGTTCGATCAACATGCTAAAGATAAAAATATTTAGGTCGGAGATTTAGTACTAAGATGAGACATAAGAAGGGACGAAAAAGGAAAGCACGAAAAATTAGATCCTTTATGGTTCGAACCATTTAAGATTGCTAAGGAAGGAGGAAACAACACCTTCAAGCTAGAGAATTTGCAGGGTGATATGCTTGACACCCCTGTAAATGGAAAATTATTAAAACCTTTCTTCCAGTATTGATCTAGGTCGAAAGGTCTAATGTATGATATTGTACAGTATTTAATCACTTTTATTCTAATGTTTTCTGTGTTGAGTTGTCACGAAAAATAAGAAAAGGTGCCGAGGAGTCGTATTCACAAAGAAGAGGCTAACAGATGGTCTGCGGAGTTCTTGACACATTCGAGGACAAGCGTGTCGTCCCCAAGTGGAGCCAATGTTGTTATATCATCCACCACCTTAGCCCTAAGAATATTATAAAGGCGGATCACCCAATAGCATAAAGCGGTGATATATTTAAAAGTGTGAATGGGAAAATATGAAAGGAGATCCATATAAAAAAGGGAATAAGGCACTATTTTATATGGTAGACTTGTGGAAAATCTTTAATCGAAACAGAAAGGGCAAGGGTGCAAGACAACTGTACAAGATGGGGCCCACCCATACTCCGCATATTCAAAGGATAAAGGCGTGTGAAAAATTCCAGGGGGGTTAAGGATGGCAGGGGGAAGGCGGAATTCCCCCCCCCCTAAATCCTGGTGATGTGGAATAAGATGGGACCTGAGGAAAATACCCTGTGGGGAATGGCTGCAGGGTTGACGTTGCTACAAAATCCAGCCAACTTTTCTAGTGGGCCTAACCATGAAGGACACCTGTCGCTATGAATACAATGGTAAGGTAAGTCCCAGGACACCCAATGCATGACCAATACTGGCATTTAACCTGACGCTTGGTATGCACCTAACCAAAATCTGATATCGAATAACCAGATGCCACGTGTCTCAGTGTTGACGTCCTTATGATGTCAACCCTACTAGTGTCATCCTAGTCTTGTTTCCTGGAAATATGAAGAAGTATAACCCTGTCCTGTAATCCACTATGGTAAAATACTTTTTTTTACGGGATACTGTATAGCTAAAGCTCGAACGCCCAGTTCCAGGCCTACCAGGTCATTTTCAACTTCCCCGTGTCGTTTTCCCCGAGCATTGTCCTTACTGCGTAGGTATTCCATCCCTTTTCACTATCTGGTTTCCTTCCACTTTTTCATTTCTCATAATGGTCATGGGTAAAGTCACGGTTAAGAAGTCAAAGCCTGAAACCCCTCCAACTCATGAGTCTAGGGCTGCTCCTGGACCTAAGACTTTCATAGACTTACAAGTCCACATCCGAGACCCACAATACCCATTTTTCATTAGTAGTGTCAAGCTAGAGCTTTTCAGGAAGCATGTGGAAAATAGGGATAGGTTTAGAGTCATTTTGTCAAGACTGTATCACCAAATTACTCCCCCTATCTACCCAGTGGTCAAATTCATTTCTTGGCTCAGAGAAGCTTACGATGAACGCCGGGATATGTTCCTATCATCTCAAGGGAACAAGATATTTAGTATATCTCCAAAAATCTTAGAAAATCCCTCTGTTACCCTTCCAGTTATAATTATGTCAGTTTCAATGAAATGACGCTATCCTATTAGTTTTCTAAGTTACCATGGAGGTAGCAGAGTAATTTCATCGCTGTTATTTCTGACTCCCACCTCACAACCTTCCCGTCTGCAGACCCGGTGCCCCTGAACACATTCAAGGAAGACCATTAGCCAACCCTTGCCCTTATTGTGGGATTACTAGGTATAGGAGGGGTCGAACAGGTCTCGAAGGAGTGTGTAGCCCTCTTATGGTTAATTTCCCAACGTGGCATTGTATTAGATATCCCTAGTTTCTTGGCCACCTCCATCTAAACTCAATTTCAAGACCTCTCGGCTATGGGTCATTTTCGATTTTGTTCCATGTTATTCTACCTTTTCCTCTTCTAGCAGGCTGATAAGTTTGAGGGTTTGGGCCTAGAAAAGGTTTATAGGATAAACTCTCAGCCAAGACCTATCTTTGACTAGAGTCCTGCAACACATCAGTTGGAAAACGGGGTGGGTTATTCAATATTCTTGAACGACTTCATGACAATATCTTATACCATAATTCACGACAATCCTCCGCCCAGGATTTTTCATGAGCAGAAGAAATGGCTACAGTATAGCGAGGATGAAAGCACAGGAGACTGGTACCTATTTGATGACTACACCAAAATTAGGGTTTATGGTGCATAAGTTTCCCTTACAGTTTGCCAGTTTTTCCCGCCCTACGGATATATGCCCTGGAGTACATCCGGCAGACCCTGAAGGTTGACCAGCTTCACTTCCTCCCTGTGAAAAAAGGGTTCATTCTGAAACTCCCTACAACCATCGGACCCTTCATTGTTAACTCACGGCATGCCCTCCCCATAGTGGAAAAACTACTCAAGGGCATGGATTTAAGGCAAGGGAAAGCTTGGCCCTACGATCCGAAAGGCATCATCTCCAATAAAAGGAAGAAGATTAAATCAACTGCTTATACTCATGAAACTAAGCCCTTCATCGAGTGGAGAGCTAATCTTGATACCTGGCCTTTGCTTTCACAGATGGAGACTGATTCATCTGCGACAGGGGAAAAGGAGATACTGATTCGACACAAGAAGTAGGCAAAAGCAGGTGGAAGAAGCTAAAGTTTTGGGAGGAGGCTTTCTGCCTTCCAAAAGGAAAAGAACCAATGATGAAGAAAGTGGCAGAGAAGAACAATTGCTGCAAAAAGAAACATTGTATGGTCAATAGAACAAGGGGAAAGCAAGTTTTGCAGTAAGATGTGATGGCACATCATTTTATGATTTCTCAGAAGTTTCGCAAGCCCTCTCTGCAAACAATTCGAAGGCGAAAAGTGAAAGAAAGGTGAAAAACAGTGTTGTCAGGGAAAAGAACTGGTCTGAATTCGAGGGATATGTTGACAAGTATCATACTATCTTTTCATCCGAGATTGATATGGACAAAGAACAATTGGTAATGGCCATGACTGAAGTGATATTAGACCCGGAGGCTGGAACCACCAGCTATAGAGCCCTGGAAGTGGCGGTTAATATGTCACAGGTCCCACCAGTTGACAAGTGAAATATTTTCCAATGTTATGGTGATATGCTAAAGGATGAGGTTGTGAAGCTCTACCTCACTCTTAGGAAGCTAAAAACCAAGCATAACCAAGTACTTGATAACCTCAGAATGGAGAAGATTAATTCCCATGCACTCTCAAATGACTTGTGCAATCTGCAAACTGTTGTGAAGGGTAAAGAAAGTGACAAAGCAGGCCCTCAAGGCCATGTCATCTCAGAATTGCAAAAAACGGTAGTATCTCTAAAGCATAAGATGAATATTACTGGCTCTCAGCACGTACAAAATGCTGAATTAGCCCAGGCAGAAAAGGATAAGGCCGATCTGTTAGACTCCCTTGCTAAGGAAAATGAAGAGAGGGCTAGAATTTCTGGCGAGATGACTGCCCTCCAGTCACGGATGGATGAGCTGCAGAGGAACTGGGATGCACATGTATGCTCCACACCACCTCCTGAAGGGTCCAACTCACTCTCGGAGAAACTGACCACGATGCTGGCCGAACTTCAAGCGGTGGAGAAGTAGGTTAAAATGACACGACAGAAGATCAATGAGCTCAATGCATGCATCAAGGAGAATTCTAAGAAGATAGCAGCTTTGCAGAAGCAAATAGAAGAGGGAAAACAGGAGAATTTACATCAAGAGAAGACTATCCGAGACCTTACGAGCCAAATGAAAGGAAACATCACCCTTCGGGATGCTCGACGCTTAATTTGAACATATATCATTATGGAAGTAAAGAAGCGTTGGGATTTCCTGACCGTCATTGAAGAAAAGAAGGCCATAGTAATCCTATTCAGAAGAACTCCCCACAAAAGGTACACTGACACTTCAACTAAGTTCGAAAATTCCAAAAGGTATGTTGCTCTCCTACATGACTTGAGCCTAGAAGAATTGGCTAAGCAAGGAATCAAAAGCAGGTTCAAAGAGGCGTCAAAATGTCAGAAGGTGATGGAGAAGGAGGTCGCGTGTAACCTTGCATTGGGAAGTTTGGAAAAGATGGTGGCAAGCTTGAAGTAGTTCGAAACAGAGTGGACCGAACTAACCCTTGCTGGCCTCCTATCATGCTGGGAGCCTTCAAATGCAGTTCTTCAACCACTATCAGTATATGAAGTACGGCTGACAGAAGTAATGAATCGGACTGACATACCATCTGAGAAGACAGCCCGACTTAAGGATGAAACCATAATTGCAGTACTTGGCAAAGAATTATCCCTCCTCCATCAGATGAAACAACGGTTACCCATTCAGGTGAGCTATGGTGAATTTACTGAAGTATATGTTTGGGTCGATGCTTTCACAAAGATACCTGATCTTGCAGCCGACACCTGGCAGATGTATAACAGTCTTGCGACCGTATCAGCCACCACATCTGCTCCGCCTGCCTCTAAGAAAGCTAGCTCCTCTGCTACCAAAGTTTTTCCTTCTCCAGCTATCGCCTCGACTCCGTCCCACCACTAAAAGTGTTAACTCATGATTGGGCCCGCATGGCCTCTTGTTTATTTTTATGTTCAATATTCGAGTGAAGTTTATATTTCACTCTTGCAATTTTTACTTTTAGTTAGACAATTGTGTTATTATCATTTAGAAATTGCTTCAAGAACGATTTTTACAATGATGGGAAGCGTCTCTACCCCATCAGGAATTTTGATGTTTTGATTAAGACCTAGAACTGCATACAAGCATGTGGAAAAAATATTTTCCCAAAATATCTTTCCGCGTATGGCCATTAGAAATGTTATAAAAGTAAAAAGTAAGGACATGTACAGGGTTCCATATTTTCCAAAGGACTCACTAGTTCAAGCATTTTGTATGTATGTTGCCTAAATTTTGATAATTGATCCTGAAGATCCCATAGGGACTTAGTGATAAGGAGCTTTGTTGGAATTGGGGATTCTGATCTGGGTGATTCGCAGTTTGTAGCTCTTCTCTATGTTGTTTAATATAAATGTTCATTTTACATAACACCACATTTCTTATATCTATGCTTTGGAATGTGAGTGCTCCTATGTTTAACAGGAATTTATCATTACATATACTCATGTTTGCTCAGTTATAGGACTTTAAATATAGCTCAGGCAGGATATTCTGTTACATCTTGCATCTCTTCCATCTTTCCTCTGATAGTAATTATAATAGACCCTTATCTTTGGAATTGTTCACATATATGGATTCTTGTCTTTGCATAAGCCCAATATATATGAATTTCTATCTTTGGATAAGTCCCATTATGGTTAATATTCCATTACATTTTCTTCCACAGTCATCGCTTACATATTAATTGATATTTGTGAATCATTTTAGAATTCAACCCCCTTTACAGCATGTTGTCTTAAAGCTGTCGGAGGCATTTATGTATTGAAGCCTAAACTCAATTTCTACAGTTTCATAGTTGTTGTATTTAACTTTGGGGTCTTGGTTCCACTCTTATTAAAACATCCATCCAAGAGATTATAGCATGAGAGCCTAGCCTTGTCAACTCCTAACAGTTGAGTCATATGTTCCTTGCAGTTAAGATGTCCTAGGCACTGGTCTTTGTATAACTCAAGACTCTCTATAGGAGTTACAACAGGTTCATAATATCAATCATATAAGCGAATTGTGACATTGTAGGCTAGCTCATCTACACTATGATTCTCTTTCTAAATTGAAGAAATTGGTCTCATGTATTCTCGATGTTCAAGCTCATCATGATGTATTTTGTCCAGGTTGCGTGAGTGGAAAGAAAACAAGGGGACCATTCCCTTCCAGTAAGAACAAGACAAATGACATCCTACATCTCATTCATTCATATGTATGTGGTTTGATGTCTGTTCATTCTATTTTTGGTCATCTCTACTACATTACCTTCATTGAAAATTTCTCAAGAAAGACATGGTTGTATTGCCTCAAGCACAAGGATGAAGCCTTTGAAAAATTCCAGGAATTCAAAGCCTTGATCGAAAATTAATCAGGGAAAAGAATCAAAGTTTTCAAGTCCGATAATGGAGGAGAATAAATGTCAAAAGCATAGGTTTTAACCTTGTATATAAATTATCTACAAATGAATCTTAAAAAAAAAAATAAACAATAAAAAGAGAATAAAGCATAAAACAGATATACACAGAGATTTTCCCCTGGATCCCAAATCAGTACTACCAGCTTGATTTTTCATTATATTCCTTTTAGTGTTACAACACATATATATACATGTTGAGGCATTCATAAACCCCCATTCTTTAACCCTAGGTTATAACATAATCGTATTTCCCTTGATCGGATCTACAAAATACCAGGGGCCGAAAACCATCATGCCCCAAAACCATGTGAAATCCCATCCACAAAACCATGGGCGGGTCTACCCACTGAAAAATAGGGTCCAAAAAACTTTTCTCGGGGTGCTTCCCCAGACCTCGAACAGGGGGGGGATGCTACCCCCCCATGACCCCCCTACTACGCCTGACACAACATACAGGGGGGGCGTTTTCCCTCCCCACCTGCCCCCCCTTGCGTGTGACTAATCGTGGAAAGAATATAACACATACCCAACATTCTCCCACTTGTTGTTTTATTTCCACAGGGGGCCTCATGAGAAATTAGTCATTATTCAAGCTCTCCAACACCCATTTTTTATTTACAACAAGAGAACTTCTTAGTTCTCATAGAATTCTTCAATGCATATGCAACATTCTTCAAAGTGTACACATTTTCCAGAAACACCCTTTTATCCTCAACCATATCTCTCACCAAGTGATATTGAACATAAATGTGCTTTGTCTTTGAATGATAAGCAGGGTTCTTATTCAAGCAAATTTCACTTTGGCTATCACATTCTATCCTTATAGCTCGCTGCACCAACCCCATACTTGAACAAAATCTCTGCAACCAAACTTCTTCCTTACTTGCATGAGTGGCTACCATGTATTCTACCTTTGTAGTTGAAAGAGCCACTACAGACTGTCTATTACTCATCCAACTGAATGCACCTCCAAATAGGCTAAACACATACCCACTTGTAGATCTTCTTTGGTCTAGATCTCCATCCCAGTCTACATCAACAAAACCACAGATGTCCAAAACTCTGTCCAATATCGGTCTTCCCTGGTAGCACAAACCATAATCACTAGTGCCACGCAAATATTTTAAAACCCACTTCATTGTTGTCCAATGCTCCTTCCCTGGTTTTGACATAAACCTTCTCAATACTCCCACTACATGTGCAATGTTTGGTCTAGTACATACCATTGCATACATCAGCCTACCCACTGCACTTGCATATGGAACACGAGACATATCCTCATCTTCTTCTTGTGCCTTGGGACACTATTCGCAGATAGATTTACACCTACATGCATAGGAACCTTCATCGGTTTACTATCCTGCATATTGAACCTCTACAATATTGTCTTGACATACTTCCTCTAGTTTAACTAGAGCTTCCTCTTTTCCCGATATCTCTTAATTTCCATGCCCAAAATATAGTTTGCAGCACCAAGATCCTTCATGTCGAATTTGGAGAACAATTGGGTCTTCAAATCCTGGATAATTTCTTTTTAATTTCCAATCAACAACATATCATCCACATACAAGACCAAATAACTAACACGATCACCAATTAATTTAAAATAAACACAATGATCCTATTTTCTTCTGGTGAAGCCAAGTCCCCATATATAGGTATCAAATTTCAGATACCACATTCTTGGTGACTGTTTTAACCCATACAAAGAATTCTTTTAACCTGCATACAATTTCTTTCTTACCCTTCACCATAAAGCCTTTAGGTTTCTTCATGTAGATCTCCTCTTCTAGATCCCCGTGAAGAAATGTTGTCTTCACATCCATCTATTCTATCTCAAAATCAAATGCAACAACAACAAATAAAAGTAATATAATAGAAGTGACCTTGGCAACAGAAGAAAAAATATCACCAAAATCAATTCCCGACACCTGGGAATAACCTTTTGCTACCAACCGAGCTTTGTATTTCTCCACCTTTCCTTCTATATTAATCTTATTCTTAAACACCCATTTTCTCTCAATGGGCTTCCTTCCAGTCGGCAACTCCATGATATCCCATGCCTCATTTTTGTGCAAGGATGTCATTTCATCAACCGTGCCCTCCTTCCAGGGTTTTCCATCCTCTGAATCCACTGCCTCCCTGACAGTTATGGGATCATAATTAGTGATAATTAAAGAAAAAATTGAACAGATAGCAGATGGACTATACATTTCTGGTTGTCTTCTTTCCCGGAATGATCTTCTCTTAGCTTGAGTTTGTGGCTCTTCCTTTTCTGAATCTTGTTATGTTGTAGAGTCTAATTCATCCTCCTTTAGCTCAAAATCTATCTTCTCAGGTTCCTCTGGTAGGAATTCATGTTTAAAAAAATATTTCACCTCTCTAAAGTCCACATCTTGGTTGTACACAACCTTCCTTATTTCTAGGTTCCAAATCTTGTAACCTCTTAAAACATCCTTATACCCAATAAAGATTCACCTTTCAGATTTATTATCCAACTTGGTCCTTTTCTCCTTTGGAACATCTAATATGCATCACATCCAAATATCCTCAGATTTGAAAGAGAGGGTTTCTTACCAATCCATACCTCATTTGGATTCTTATCCTCCAAATATGTCAAATACTCCAGATTTCTTCCTCAATAAAGATATCCATGTATTCATTAAGAAGTCATCTATGAATGAAACATGGTACACAGAATTACCTAGTGATGGAACTGACACAGGTCCAAACACATCACTGTGCACAAGCTCTAATATCTTGTTCGCCCTCTTAGCACCAGAAGGAAAACTCACCCGATTCTTCTTCCCATATACACAATGCTCACAAAAATTGAAATCCAGAGAGAAATTAGATACACCTTCTACCATACCATTTCCATGCAGTATCTGAAGTCCCTTCTCTACAATATGTCCTAGCCTTTGATGCCATAGCATGGTCTTTTCTCCAGAGACTGCTGGGCTTTTTGCTCCACTTTCAGGAACCACAGAACTGTTGCAACCATCAATAACAGTGCTACCCTGAAGCTTGTACATCGTTCCAATCTAAACTCCCTGCATTGATACTAGTTCTCCCCAAACCATCTTGCAGATATCTTTTTCGAACACTATTTTCACACTTGCATCATCCATCTTTCTTACAAAAATCATATTTCTAGCCAATGCAGGAATATTTAGAACACTAGGAAGTGTTCTAATCCTTCCACCTTGCAGCTTCAGCTTGAATTTTCCATGTCTGATGATTCTGGCCTTCCTATCATCCCTTGAGAAGACATCACCACCATCATACTTCTCATACTCACATAACTACTCCCTATGGGGAGTGAAGTGAAAGGATGCACCTGAGTCAATAAATCATGCCTCATGATCTACATGTTTATTTGAAGAAGAAGCAAAATACACATCCCCACCTTCATCTGAGGTGGTTTTTCCTCTGAAGAAGGAGCATCATCAGATCCCTTTCCTTTCTTAGGAGCTTTATATCTGTAGTCATTTTTTGTAGTGCCCTTTCATTCCGCATTTCCAGCACACCTTTACAAACTTTCCTGGAGATTTAGATCTCCCTCTAGATTTACATCTCCCACTCGAAACGTTATTTTTTTTTCTATTCTCAACCTTCCTCGTACATATAAGGCATCTCCATTCTGGCCCTCCATATTTATCCGTCTCATTTCCTCTGACAGGAAGGCTATGACAATTTCATCAAAATTCAAGGTATTTGTATTGCTACCTATTGCAATAACCAGACCGTCCTACGAAACTGGTAGAGAACACAACAAACTGATGCACTTATCTTCATATGAGATTTTAATATCAACAGATGATAATTGACTTACCACTGTATTGAAGGCGTTCAGATAGTCTGTCACTGAGTCTCTATCCTTCATCCTCAGGGTATACAAATTTTTCCACATGAACAATTTATTCATGGGAGACTTAGATTGGTACAAATTCCTTAGCTTGTCCCACAAAGTCTTCATCGTAGCTTCCCCAGATACATTCAACAATGTTGAATCTGAGATACACAACCGTATTGTGCTCTTTGCCTTCTGATCCAACTTCTTCCAGTCTTCATCTGACATTGTCGTTGGTTTAGTACCTAGATCTATCGCAATCCACTGATATTTATCCACCAGCAGATCCTCCATCTTGAGCTTCCACAACTCAAAACTTTGACCATTAAATTTATCGATCTCTATCATTCCACTACTTGCCATCTTCTTTCATCAAAGAATCGATCTCACGGATCTCCCACTGAACAGGGTCTACCACAGGCCCGAGAAAGAAACCCCTCAGCAGCAAATGTATCTCCTTGAAGCCGAAACATCTCTGCTACCAAATGTAGGTTTTAACCCTGTACAAAAATAACCTTCAAATGAATCTTAAAAACATAAAATAAAAAATAGAGAGAGAATAAAACATAAAATAAATATACACAAATATTTTCCCCTGGATCCCAAATCAGGACTACCATATTGATTTTTCATTATATTCCTTTTAGTGTTATAACACATATATATACATGCAGAAGCATTCATAAACCCCAATCCATTAACCCTGTATTAGAAAATAACCATAGTTCCCTTGACCGGATCTACAAAATGCCAGGGGCTGAAAATCATCATGACCCAAAACCATGTGCAACCTCATGCACAAAACCATGGGTGGGTCTACCCATCGAAAAATAGTGTCCAAATTTTTTTTCCCAGGCCACTTCTGCCCCCCTTGTGACCCCCTTTGTTATAGGTCAATTTGGGCACCATTCCCAATGACTTGGTTAACTGGACATCCTCTCCAGAATCAATGAATAGGGTCTATCATTCCCTATCATTACAGTTGCTACATGCCCTAAGACAAAGAACAAGACAAATCATGCATGATTTTCATTTGCAAAGGTTTCCAAGATTTGAAGTTTATAATATAGCATATGAGAGCTCACCAACGCTACCTCTAAAGGGACTAAGTGCATTGCATATGCAAGTAACCCCACTCAAGGGTGCTCTGCAAAGCACTTCCAGAAATTCAAGGGTGCGTTGGTCACATTGGGAGAAAAATTCTCATTGTTCTGGAATCTCCACTTGGCCAGTGCCTTCTAGAAGAGTTCACATGTGTTAATATTCAAATCCATGTGTCAATTTGATACATTTGAGACTGGGAACATGTCTTTCCTATTATTAGAAAGTCATTGATTGTAAAACTACCTTATGCTCCTTTATAAATTGAGCACAGACCTTATTGTTTGAGAAGGAAGAATTTGAGTAGAGAATGCTGGTGGAATTTCAATTGAGGAATTGATTTGAGTGACATGCTTCTGGAGAGATGTGCATTGTGATGAGGCTGGGATTCTACTGGAGATGGTGACACTAAATCAATCACTGGGTTGTAACCTCCCCTTCTATCCATTAATAAATATTTCTGCTTACTTCCCCACATATGTATCTGTATAAGCTTATGTCTTTCATATTATGAATTCTTATTTGATGCATATGGTTCATGTTTTATTGATTTAACTGAATAACTTGAATAGACATCTATATTATTGCTATCTTTTGATGTTTAGTGTTCATCTTTGTAGGAAATATTTTGGCAATCTAGCTATAATTTGAAGCTACAACAAGAGCAACAGAAGGAGAATAGGAAGCGCTTGGACTCCAAGTAAGTTATTTGATCTATTATGTGTGTCTATTTAATGTTAGTAAAATTAGTTGCAGAGTCTTTAACCTGTTGTTCTAGATGAGCACTACATCTATGGAAGAATGTTTTATCTGTAATCCATAATTATGCATAAAAAATTGGCGACTCTGCTGGGGATTTTACCCTTCATCCTTAGTGTATTTTCCTCTGATTTTCTCTGCTCATTGACCCAGTAGAATTTACTCAGAAAGATTAGGCTTTTTGAAATCAAAATTTTCATTAGAAGTGTGTTAAACAGTTCAATTTTTATTCTCTGACTGCACTCAATGCACTGTTGAACATGGCATGGTGCTTTGCATAACACTATCTCCCTTCCAAGGATGCATTGCAACGCATTGTCTCCCCTTAGAGACTACGTTGCCCCCTAGAATTAACCAAATTCCATTGAGTTTGTCATTGCATTTTCTTTCAGTTTGTTGTTTGTTGTGTTTTAAAGAGACTGGTACCTAAGATTGACCAGTTACCTTACCTACTCCTTCCTCCTTTGAAAGAAAAGTTTGTTCAATGGTTATTTAAAGCGCTTTTCTTTATCATTGATGAATTAATTTCAAAGTATTTTCATTACTGCATTAGATATATTTTCTTTTGAAAAAGGAAATTGTCGTTTAATTCTTCGTTTCCTGATAGGAGAAATTGTTGTTAAATTCCTCATTTTTCTTTCAAAAGAGAATTTGTTGTTTAAATTCTTCATTTCTCAAAAGCCAAAGGCATTTGTTTTTATTGATTTGGTGCACTTAGTTTCTTTTACGCATTCATAACATTAAAGGGACTAAAAAGAAAAACCTTCATTTGCATGTAGTGGATTGTGTGTTTTACAGAATGAACAATTAGGAAAGCTGCATTTTAGTTTGTGCTCTTTGTTTGTTTGCTCTCAAATTGATTGCTCTTTCCCTCTAGTAGCTAGGATTTTCATTGAAAAACTAAAAGTGAAAGATTGCTTATCATTTTAGTTTGCATTTTAGGAATTTCCAATACATCATCGCGGTGAACCTTGAAAGGAAAATTGATAAACAAGATCAACTTAAAATTTACCTTAATTTACCTAACAAAGCATTGGAACCATAATGATAACATTTAGAAGGTCTAGGCTAAAGATGTGTTCCAGCGTTGTAAAACATAGCAGTTGCCGTTAATTGTTTGTGATACATTCCGAGTGTGATACCTCACTCCATGTACGTAATTATATCGTAGCTCATCCACGTTCTTTCGGGTATATCAGGCGGTGCTACAGTATGAAAAGTATAAATGGGTGCTCTCACTATGCGGTTTCAAATCAGACAGCGCTAATATGGACTTGGGCCTCCATGTACCTTCGAGTATATTTGGGAGGAAAATTTTAGGTTGCTATCCATCCATAGTGAACCGAGTCGGCCGCCTTGTAAATTGTGCTACACCGAACACAACATTCAGGGAGACTGCCTGCCCATACTTCTTGGTTTTCCAGGAGGTATTCTACAATTCAAAATTTCTTGGTAAACCATTATTTCATAGCAATACCCTTTTATTTTGTTTATTTGTTTTTGGTTAAAATAAATCAGTAATCATGGAAGAAAAAAATCCTTTCCCTCGTCGTTCGCGTAGATTAGCATTAAAATCACCTTTACCACCAGAAGTTACTCCTGGTCGGTGAAGGCGACAACACTCTACTGAATAAAGTACTATTCGTATCTCCGGTGAAACATATTTTCCCATATACCAAAGTTAGCTCAAGTTTTTTCTACATATCCCGGTTCTTCTACTGTTGTCAAGACAGAGTCCTCACAACTACCCATGGTCACTATCCATCCAATCAGTGAGACCATACCTCCTGGACCCGATGTTGTTCAACCAGAAGTTGATCCAGATCCAGTCTCTTATTTGCCAGAACATCTGAATCTCGAAGTCAAACAACTGGAAGTTATTCCTGCATTGGTGATCCCATAAATTCCTATAGCCATTGAGTCTCCCATATCACACAGTCAACCCCTTGAAATATACTTTGGGCCCAATGGTGAAATACTTCCACCTAGTTTAATTTCGATTGAAGAAATCCCACAAGATGAGACACCTTTAACTCCAACCCATTTTGGGGAGGATATTTACTTGTACGAGTATTTTCCTCAAACACCACCCTCTGATTTTTTTGATCCTGTTCCTATTCAAAATCTCATCAATCCAAAAGGGTATACATTTGGTCAAGTAACCATGCTTGAACCAACATCTTCAGTTGGGCCATCTATTCCAATTACATCAGCATCTACCCTCACTACCCCATCGATGTTTACAACTTCACTAAAGTCATATTTTCATGGTGGCCCTATGGTCCCATCAGGTTATAAATCTTTATCTGGAATTTTCTCTGGTGCATCTTCAAATCCATGGACTTTACCAATGTCATCGTCTAGTATTCTAACTGGTAAACCTATAGTGAGCACTGAACAACTTGATTCTTTACACACATTGTAATCACCCTAAAAAATTTTCTAAACTTTGAAAGTTTACCTTGTTTTAGTCATAATGTCAAATAGGTCTTGAGTAATTTCATTCTTGATAAAGGAAGGTGATAGGTTTAGAAGTCTTAAAAAGTTAGTTTTCATTTCCAAATAAGGTCTTTAAGTCTCATCCCATGGTTGAAAAGTCTCATCATTCATTTAGAAATCATGTTATAAAATTTTGGAAAAATCCTGCGCAATTAGCCACAAAACCGCAATTTAAGTGACGCGGTCGGTTCAAAAAACCGGTTCAACGCTACCAAAGCAACGCTACCAAACTGACATGTTTCCATAAAATTGCACTAAGTGTGCTACGAAAGTGCGGATTCTTAGCGATATCATGTAAAATCTGCTTTATCGAGAATCTGTTAGGTTATCATACAATGACATCATAGTGAGTCAGTTAGGGGTCATTTCCAAAATGTTTAACCATTCATACCCATCATTACTACCGTATAGGTGTCATTTTTGAAAAGAAGTTTCAAGTTTGAATAGGTTGATATGTGTTATTTGTTCCAGTTTTCGTAACCAAGCAATGAAACATATCTGTTTTGAGTTTAAGCTTATGTTCATATTACACCAAAGCTATTCTTGTCTACTATGAGGCGAGGTTGATCCTACTATCAAGCGAGGCTGATCATTAAATTATGAAGGAGAAAACAGAAATTTCTTAAGGCAAGAATGACAGAGGAGAAAAATAATCATAGGTTGGGACATTGTTTAAGGTCTGAACCTGAAATCACAAGAGCCCTAGTTGAATAAAAAACAGTGTTAGATGCTTTTAGAAAGGCAGGATGTTTAAAGTTTTGTGAAAAGCTGCAAGGTGGACACAGTCAGGTATCAAAAGAATTTTCTTTTTATTTCAATGGTACAAATAAAAAGGTGGGAATGTTGAACATGTCAATAACTCTTGAAACTATAGCTCTAGTGACTGAGATTCCTATAGGACAGGAAACATGGTTTAAGGGTTTCAAATTTGATATGGAGGCATGCAAGGTGTTTTTAAAGCCAGAATATACTAAGAGGGACTTAAATAATGAAATTCCCATAAAATGCATTAAAGATAGCTATGCTAAACTACTCTTCAATATCCAGATATATTTCACATGTGAGGGCAGGTACCACAAATTTTACTCCTACCATTTCAAACTTCTATTACACTTCACAGGTATGATATCTCTAGACTTACCATTTTTCCTGTATAGAAGCATTGCTAAAATGGCTGATAAGGTTCAAGTGAAATATGAAGAGTGTGAAAAATCTCTGTTTCACCATGGTTTAATCAATCTATTGGTCTTGAATGAGCTCCAAAAGATTAATAGAGATTGGTCATATTTTCTATTTATATGTGGATTTGGAATAGAAGCTCAAACTCAAGTCAATATCCCTAAGGAAAAAGAATCTCTACCAGCAAAATCTAGCAAACCTGTAATTACAAGGACAAAAAGGTTTATGAAATTGAAGCCTAGGAACAAGTAACAGAAAAAGTAGAAAGGATATCAGTGGTTATTGCAGAAACCCCTTCACCTGTAAAACAAGGATTACAAGAAATCAAAGAAGCTACACACAAACAGACAGTTGGTAAGCAAATTCTACAGAGGATTACTAGAAGTCAAGCTACAAAGTCAAAATGGAAAGCAGTACTTTCAGAAACAAGTGATAGCTCAGGTTTGAAAGGGAACTTAGATGATATTTTGCATGCAATAGACTTAGAAGAGTCTCCTTCAGTTCAAGATGAATTCATAGGAGTTGATGAAGGCAAACAGAAAAGGGTGAAATCATCGAAGAAGATGGAGTTTAAAGATGAAGATGCATCATTTGTTTTCTAGGCTAGGAAGCCTGAAACTAGATGGTCAAAGAGGATACAAGAGCTTAATGCAGAGGTTGAGAAAAAAAATGAAACACCTATTGTTTATGAAGAGATAATAGACCTTTCTTCACCTATGTCAGAACATACCAAAAATAGAGTATCTTCAACACAAACAGAAAAAATCAGTTATGAAAGAATGGAGGAGAAATTAAAATCAACAAACCATGAAATTTCCAGGTTGAAGAAAAGAGCTAGAAAACATGCCAATGAGAAAACAATGTTGATCATTGGTTGTGTCATTAAATATCAGCAAAAACGCTTTAAATGAGATAACCCAATATTGCATGGGAATTTTGACCTACCAAATTAATATATTATGGGTCAATAATGCTTTTGATGGTTTCTACTTGTCGAGATGTTTTTGTTGATATATAGCACGCCATGTAATTCTTCACGGTTAGAGAGATATTCATGGTTGAAGTTTGTAACTTGATTAGTGGGCTAAAACCCCATGGGGTTGGGGCATAGGTCATTGAAAAGTCATAATTAATATTTTTTAAGCTCCTAAGATCCCTCCCACTTTCACTTTTTGAAGCTATCAACAAGCATTCATATAAATTGTGATCTTCATTTCCTCCTTATGCAAGGGATTCGACCATACGAAACAGGTGTCATCGTGGAATTTTCGCTCTAAATTTTTTTATACGAAGGCACAAAGCACAATTTTTATGAGGCGAATTTGAAATCCTGAGGAAGCGTCTCTAAAAATTTTAGATCAAGGTGCGAAACATTTTTGGAGATATGATCTGTGGAAGTCATGGTTTTTGCAGACTCCTGAAATTCATCTCAAAGAAGTCACCTTGGTAAAATCATCATAACTCTCTCTCCAAGTATTGTATTGGAATTTTGTATAAAGTGGTAGATAGTGCATAGTCTGCAATTTTTTCTCTTTCAATTTAAGAGCCAAATGATGAAACAGTGACATGTGGCATGCCGTACAAGTGCGCTCTGCTGAAACAGTCCATAATTAGGGCATTGTGAGAGATTAGGTATAACTCTCTCTTGAAGAATCCAAATTGGGTTAGACCTATGGTATTGGAAAGAAGACTAAGAGGACTACTACAGGACCGAAAATGAGATATTGAAGATCTGAAGTAACAGAGATAAACCAGATTCAATATCGACTTGCTAGAAGGCAAGAAAAAGCTAGATCATGTGTTGTCAAGGATTGCAAAGGACCAGACATTCTATGGCAGAAAAGAAAAACAAGGTGCAGTAGAAGGTAGCATGACAAGAGCAGCAACCAAGGTGCATAACAGCAGCAATAAGTTCATCATATGAAGTCTTCAAGTGGGCAGCACTGCATACAATCATTGTAAAGGTATCATTGTACTTAGTCATTGTAAATACATTATTGTACAAATTGTACTAGTGTCTTGTTAGAAAATTAAATATTACAGAGCAATGCAACACATAAAATATGCGGAAAATAAAAGCACACAAAACACATAAAACTAGAGAGACATAGATATACATGGTTCACCCAGTTTGGGCTACGTCCACCCCAAACAACCAGTCCTTCCTTTCTATTATCCAGCAAAAATTGAGAGAAAAAACCTACAACAGATCCACTGTAATATCCTCTGTTCTCTCTCATAGTCTCCCTCTCTGTTTCTTGCTCCGAGAATACACATACAATGCACAACCACAATACAATGCCCTCATAAAAGCGAGGGGTTCCCTTCTAGGGAAAAAAAACCTAATCTAAACATAACTTCTACCGTCAGATCATTTTCCTAATGAACGGCCCAGATTGACTAGAAATTACTATACTTTTACAAGGCAATTTTACATCTGTTTTTAGCTTCGTTCGGGGCGGCGCCTCGAAAATTTTTTCCGGGGGGCTGCGAAAACGCTGCCGCCCCACTGGACCCCATGGTAGCGATTAATTATGGGTGGCGTTGCCGCCCCTTTTAAGGTACAGGGGTCCAATGCTGTGATACAAAGTAAACAAGATAATCAAGCTCCACACCCAACAATCTCCCACTTGGAGACTGATTATAGCAACTCCACCGCTGCTTCATTTGCTGGACAATGAATCCTCTTTGGACCTGGATGTTTCTCATCTTCATCGTCATCCTTGAAGACCAATTGAAATTGAGCATGTTCTCAGTTTCTCCCTAGTTACAACTCTTGTTAGCATATCTGCAGGATTTTGGCTAGTGTGTATATTTTCCAGCTTTAACTCTCCATCTTCCAACACTGACCGTATGAAATGGTACTTGAGTTGTATGTGTTTAGTCCTGGAATGAAATGATGAGTTCTTTGCAAGATGAATGGAACTTTGGCTATCACTGTATAACGTGCCCGTGTCATGCTTCTTACCCACTTCATCCATAAACCTTTGTAACTAAATCATTTCCTTACTAGCCTCTGTGTGTGCTTCCCTCATGTATTCATTGTTAACAACACTGGATACTGAACTTCTTTATGGTTGTTTACTAATTCAGCCATGTCACATAGTGCTCCGCCTTTTATCTCTATCACCTGCCATATCTGCATCAACATATTCCTGTAGAGAAATGTTTGAACCACCAAAGCATAATGCTTGATTTGTGGTACCTCTCAAATATCTGAGAATCCATTTTACTGCCATCCAATGTTCTTTTCTTGGATTATTCATGTACCCGCTTACAACTCCCACTGCATGTGCAATATCAAGCCTTGTGCAGACCATTGCATACATTAAGCTTCCAACTGCTAATGCATATGGAACTTTAGACATGTAATCCATGTCTTCTTGGGTCGTGGGATACATTTCCTTACTAAGTTTGAAATGGCTAGCAAAAGGTGTACTAACTGGTTTTGCATTCTGCATATTAAATCTTTTCAACACCTTTTCTATGTACTCATTTTGAGACAGTGTTAATTTGCGATTTTTCCTATCTCTAGCTATCCTCATACCAAGGATTTGTTTTGCAGCTCCCAAATCCTTCATTGCAAATGAATTTGCCAATTTTCTTTTGAGCACATTTATTTCCTGCATGTTAGACCCTGCAACAAGCATGTCATCTACATACAATAACAATATAATATAGCTGCCATAATTTTTCCTTTTTAGATAAACACAATGATCAGAGTGACATCTAGTATAAACTTGTTTAGACATAAACTTGTCAAATTTTAGATACCATTGCCTTGGAGCCTGTTTTAAGCCATACAAGCTCTTCTTTAACCTGCACACCAATTTTTCTTTCCCTTTTACCTCATATCCTTCTGGTTGTTGCATGTATATCTCTTCCTCCAAATCTCCATGGCGAAATGTTGTCTTTACATCTAACTGTTCAAGATGTAAATCTTCCGCTGCTACTAGACTTAAGATAGTTCTGATTGAATTCATCTTAACAACATGAGAAAATATTTCATCAAAATCAATACCTTTCTTTTGTGCAAACCCCTTCACCACAAGTCTAGATTTGTATCTCTGTTTTCCTCCATCTTCTTCCTTCAGCCTGTAAACCCATTTATTCTGCAATGTAGTTTTACTTGTAGGAAACTTGACTAAGTCCCAAGTCTGGTTATGCATTAAGGAGTCCATCTCTTCTTCCATGGTTAGCTCCCACTTCTTCCTACTTTTAGCCTGCATTGCTTCTTCATAACATTCAGGTTCACCAGAATCAGTCAGCAATAAATAATATAATGAGGGATAGTATCGTTCAGGGGGTTTAATTATCCCGGTAGATCTTCTAACACCACTTTTAGGTGTTTGAGGTGCCTGTTGCTGTTGTGGTGGTTGCTGCTGCTGTGGTTGTTGATTATTATTATTTTCAAGCACCTTTACTTTTTCAGATATCTCATCAAGGACCACGTATTCCTTGCTTTCCTTTTCCTGTTTCTTTTCCTGCAACTGATTCTTATACAAGACCTTTTCATTGAATATTACATCTCTGCTCCTAATGATTTTGTGATTTTCATAATCATATAAGCAATAACCAAAATCATTAGCACCATATCCAATAAAGGTACATTTCTTTGATTTTTCCTCAAGCTTTGTTCTGTTTTCTTTATTAATATGGACAAAGGCCTCACAACCAAAAGGCTTTAAAAAAGATTAGTTTACCTTTTTACATGTCCATGCTTCCTCTGGAATACCACCATCCAAGGAACTTGAAGGCCCTCTGTTTATTAGATAAACAACATTATCTACAGCATCTGCCCAAAATTGTAAGGGAAATCCTGCATGCAATCTCATGCACCTTGCACGCTCCATGATTGTTCTATTCATCCTTTCTGACACACCATTTTCTTGTGGTGTTCTTGGAACTGTCTTCTCTCTACGAATTCCATGCTTTGAACAGTACCTATCAAACTCTTTGCTGCAATATTCACCTACATTGTCTGATCTGAGACACTTCAACTTCTTTCCTGTCTCAATCTCAAACAAAGCTTTCCATTTCTTGAAAGTATCAAATACATCAAATTTATTCTGAATACAATAAATCCATGTTTTTCTAGTTGCATCATCAATAAAAGCAACATAATAACGAGAGCCACCGAGAGATGATACCTGAGCAGGTCCCCATACATCTGTATGTACAAGCTCCAATTTTTCACTCTTCTTTTCTTTCCCAACTCTGAGAAATCTGACTCTCTTTTGTTTTCCATAAATGCAATTCTCACAGAAATCCAAATCAACATTCTTCAAACCTGGCAACAAATTTCTTGAGTGAAGAATCTTCATTCCCTTCTCACTCATGTGTCTGAGCCTATGATGCCATAATGATACATCTTCTCCTTTGGAAGTTAAAGCATTAACAGAGTTAGAAATACCATTGCATAAATACAATGTACCAACCTTTTCACCTTTTGTTATTACCAACGCTCCTTTGGTGACCTTCCAAGTTTTATCTGTGAAAGTTGTCACACAACCTTCACTGCCTAACTGCCCTGTTGAAATCAGATTTTTCTTCAGATCTGGAACATGCCTTACCTCCTTTAGTAGCCATTGGTTTCCATTCTGTTGTTTTACAAGAACTTTACCCATTCCAACAATTTTACAGGGTTTATCATCACCCAAACGAACTTGTCCAAAATCTCCTTGAACATAGTCATGAAAATATTTCTTATCAGGTGTGGCATGGAATGAAGCCCCTGAATCTACAACCCAAGATTCAGTAACATTTTCGAAAGAAAGAATCAAAGCATCTTGTAACACATCACCTATCACATTTGCTTCATGATTGTTTTCTTGTTGTGTATCTTCTTTTCCCTTCCGAGATCTACAGTCTTTCTTTAGGTGTCCTTTCTTTCCGCAATTCCAGCACACTATCCCCGATCTGGACTTGGATCTGCCTTTCCTTGATTTAATGTGATATCCTGAGCTCTTTCCTCTTTCCATTCTTCTTCCCCTAGACTCTACACTCAAAGCATTACCTGATGTCTCACCGGAGCTTTTCCATCGCATTTCCTCGCTAAGGATAGCACCAACAACATCATCAAACTTTAAAGTAATAGATCCAGAGACAGAGTTACTAATGGCCATAACTAAACCATTCCAGCTTTCTGGTAATGAGCACAAGAATAACAGAGCTCTAACTTCATCATCAAAGTTTACCCCTACAGAACTTAACCGACTGGTAACTATATTAAATTCATTTAAATGGTCTGCAACAGATCCACCTTCCGACATCTTCATATTAAATATTCGTTTCATAAGAAATACCTTGTTTGAGGCTGAGGGTTTTTCATATAGTTTCGCCAACGTCTGCATCAAACCCTCTGTTGTTGTTTCCTTCGAAATATTGAAGGTGACTGACGCTGCAAGGTACAACCGCACTGTTCCGAGTGCCTTTCTATCAAGAATGTTCCATTCCGCATTTGTCATGGCCGCCGGCTTCTTTGTTTTTCCGCTCAATGGTAGGTACAGATCTTTATGATACAGATAATCTTCCATCTGCATCTTCCAAAGCGGGAAGTTTTGGCCGTTAAATTTCTCGACCCTAAACTTACCATCGTCTTCCATTGCTCCCACTCGAACCAGGAACCCTTATTTCCTGCGAGTTTATCAGCCAAATATACCTTCGGCTCTGATACTAGTTGTTAGAAAATTAAATATTACAGAGCAATGCAACACATAAAATATGCGGAAAATAAAAGAACACAAAACACATAAAACTATAGAGACACAGATATACGTGGTTCACCCAGTTTGGGCTACGTCCACCCCGAACAACCAGTTCTTCCTTTCTATTATCCAGAAAAAATGAAGAGACAAAACCTACAACTTTTTCGCTGTAATATCCTCTGTTCTCTCTCATAGTCTCCCTCTCTGTTTCTCACTTTGAGAATACACATACAATGCACAACCGGAATACAATGCCCTCATAAAAGCGAGGGGTTGCCTTCTAGGGAAAAAACTCTAATCTAAACATAACTTCTACCGTCAGATCATTTTCCTAATTAACTGCCTAGATTGACTAGGCAATTTTACATCTGTTTTTAGCTTCGGGGGCGCTGCACCCGAAAGCCCCCACTAGGGGGGGGCTTCG
This sequence comes from Pinus albicaulis, assembly GCA_034641835.2. Taxonomy (NCBI): domain Eukaryota; kingdom Viridiplantae; phylum Streptophyta; class Pinopsida; order Pinales; family Pinaceae; genus Pinus; species Pinus albicaulis. The sequence goes on along the minus strand of CM076572.1, from coordinate 1,467,142,638 downwards.
AAAAGAACCGTCGCCCCCCCCTGGACCCCCCACGACAGCGATTAATTACGGGCGGCATTGCCGCCCCTTTTTAAGGTACAGGGGTCTAATGCTGTGATACAAAGTAAACAACATAATCAGGCTCCACACCCAACATGTCTATCTACCAAGGGTTGAAGAGAAGTGTTGGGAGTTCTAGGATCATCATTAGGTGGTTGTGTCAAAGTTGGGGTTATGGTCTAGTATATATTCTTCTTCTACATCATTCTATATCATTGTAAAGTGGACCATTTTCCCTGGTATGGGAGTCCATTCTTCTTTTATTCTTCTATAGGGCGGTAGGGTGGTGCTAGGGTGAGTTGTAGCTCATTGGGTGTTGGGGCATCCGTTCAGTTGACTACTGAAGAATCTCGGGCGTTGGAGCATCCATCCAGTGGGAGTTGGAGAAGAATGATTTTCTAGATTCTAGGAAGTTGGAGCTTTATTTTCAATTGGAGTTGAAAAGAATTATTAGAAAAGCATTAGGTGGTTTTTGTCCCGGAGTGGGTTTCCACCTTAAAAATTGTGTGCATTTGTGTTCCTCTTGTTTGCTTCTATCATTGTACAAACACTGATAATAATTGAAGATTAACTAATGCTCTAATTGAAAGGAATACTGATTCACCCCCCCTCTCAGTATTTCCAACAATTGGTATCAGAGCTTGGTTCCTTCAATAGCAGTTTAACAGCTGGAAGGAGGTCATGGAGCATACCAAGAATGGTGTAACTCTATTCAATGAAAATAATTATGCACTCTGGAAAGGAAGAATGGAGGTCTATCTCTTGGTGCAAGGTTACGAAGTATGGGACACTGTTCAAAATGGATTTACATCAACTGTGGATGAACAAGGTAAGAAGAATTTGGTAAATGATGCAAAAGCAAAGAATATTATTATCAGTGGACTTATTGAATCTGCTTATCATAAGGTGTTGGGTTGTAAAACCGCCAAAAATGTATGGGACAAGCTTGAGAATATATATGCAGGTGACTCAAATGTCAAAGAAGTAAAGCTTCGAATCTATAGAGAAAAATTTTAGCAACTCGAAATGAAAGAAGATTGCAACATTGCTTCATACTTCCAATACGTTGATGAAATAACCAATACTCTGGAAGGATTGGGAGAGCCAGTTGACGAGAAGACTATTATACGGAAGATTCTTAGAACGTTACCAGGGAGATTCAACCCAAAGGTATCGGTCTTAGAATACAGTGCAAATCTGGACAAACTCAACAAAGAGGAATTACATGGAGTTCTCATAGCATATGAAATGAGACTTGATGAAGAAGAGGGTACTTCGCATCTAGAAACTGCGTTAGTTGCATCTAAGAAAACCAATAAGGATAAACAACCTTCAATTGAAAAGACATGCACCTGCAAGTGTGAAGAAAAGGGAAATGATGAAGAAGGTCTTTCAGATGAAGAATATGCTTACTTCACGAGAAAACTACAAATTGGTAAGGGACAATTCAAAGGTAAACTTCCATTGATATGTTTCAGTTGTAATGAGGTTGGGAATTTTGTAGCAAAATGTCCAAACAAAAGTAATGGCAACTCAAAAAGAAATAAAGGCTTTAAGAAATTCAACAAGCAAGGATCCAAAAGGAACTTTCTCTCTAAAGAAGATAGCTCATCATCCGATGAAGACAATGATAGTGAAGAAGAAGCCAATGAGAGAGTATTGTTTATGGCCAAGCAAAATAAGCAAGAGGTATAAAACAACGAAGAAGAAGGATGGGCCATAGACGAATTTTATGAGGAAGCAATCAAGCTTATAAAAGATCTCAAGGTAGAGAAGATCCGTTCCAAAACTCTTGAAGAACAAGTTCAAGGTCTCAAAATTGAAGTTGAAGAACACAAATGCATTGAAGAGTCACTCCAAAAGAAGTTGGAAGAAAGCAACCAAGAAAGGGAAGAATTAGAAGCTGAAGTAGTCCCGCTGCATGAGGAAGTGAAGAAAGGAAAAACTATCCAAAACTATGCCAATAGCTCAAGGGCATTGGAATAACTCATCAACAATCAATGATCTTACAACGACAAAACTGTCATCGGTTACAAAGAAGAAGAAGTAGGACCTTCTACAACAAAATACAATGAACCTATGAGATCTGACATGCATGTAGACTTCATTGGACAAGATTCGCAAGAACAACCTTCGAAGATAATTCCTTGATGAAAATTTCCATCCAGGTACCAACATATGTTTTATGGCTACTGTTATTCATATGGAAAATTTGGTCATAAAGCTATAGAATGTTGCACATACCCTAGGAACGAACAAAATTCCAGGAATCTGTCAAATATGAACCTCCCAGGGCTCAGCGAAATATCAATAGATTTGAACATTTAAGAAATAATATTGAATGTTACAAATGTTGAAACTTTGGACACATAGCCAAAGAATGTAGACTTGAAAATCCTCCAAAAGAATCTTCGAAGCCACAGAATGAACGAACATGGAAGAAGAAGAAGAATGATAATTGTGCTGTTGCTCTCAAGACTCAAAAGAACAAAGATGTGTGGTATGTTGATAGTAGTTTCTCAATGCATATGACTGGAGATAGAAATAAATTTGTATCTCTGAAAGAGAAGAAGGATGGAACCGTGTCCTTTGGAAATGATGGATCTTCAAATGTTATAGGATCAGGTACCATCACTCTCGGAAGCAAAGATGTTATAGCCAAGAATGTTCTATTGGTTGAAAACATGAATCACAATCTGCTCAGTGTTGGACAAATGTGTGATCAAGGACACACAATACTATTCAACTCCACAAAATGTGAAATTAGGAAAGGCGTGTATGGTGAAATTGTGGCTTCAACAAGTCGAGCTCCAAACAACATATATGTTCTGGATGAAGCAACTAAAGCATGTCTAATAGCTAAAGAGGATGATACAATAATTGGTAGCAATGATGATAGACTAAGTAATAATTTTGCTACAAAGGTGCAAAGTGATTTAGAGATTTCTTTATTTGGTTGCAAATTGAGCATTGACGACTCATCTAAGAATGTGGATCAAAGGTTGTACAGATATATTATTAGTAGTCTTCTATATGTAACAGCCTCCCGACCAGATGTTATGCAAGCAGTTGGACAAGTAGCAATATTCCAAGCAGCACTAAAAGAATCACATATTAAATATTCACCAGCATTGGAATATCTTCGTCAAAAGCTTGGGATTCTCCCAAGTTCTCATTAGATTACAAGTTTGCAGGACGGTTGTGTGTCAGGGGGAGTGGAAGTGTGTACAGGTCTGCAGGACAGTTGTGTGTCAGTGGAAGTGGAAGTTTGTACAGGTCCGCAGGATGGTTCTGTTTTAGGGGGAGTTACCCTTTTCCATTGATTTCAAATGGGAAGAGAATGTTGTAGGAAGAGGTGTCATGATCGCAGGGGGAGTACTTGTATTGCCATCAATGCCAAAGGGGGAGATTTTTGATCAGCGGTTGTCATTGATGTCAACCCAAGCAACACCAAGGGCTAACACAATATTGCATGGGAATTTTGACCTACCAAATTAATATATTTTGGGTCAATAATGCTTTTGATTGTTTCTACTTGTCGAGATGTTTCCGTTGATATATGGCACGCCATGTAATTCTTCACGGTTTGAGAGATATTCATGTTTGAAGTTTGTAACCCCAGTTAGTGGGCTAAAAACCCATGGGGTTGGGGCATGGGTCATTGAAAAGTCATAATTAATATTTTTTAAGCTCCTAATATCCCTTCCACATTCACTTGTTGAAGCCCCTCTCAACTTAAGCATTCATATAAATTGTGATCTTCATTTCCTCCTTATGCATGGGATTCGGCCATCTGAAACAGGTCATTGTGGCATTTTCGCTCTAAATTTTTTTCTACGAAGGTTCAGAAGCTGAAATTCTTATGAGGCGAAGCTGAAATCCTGAGGAATTTGCAATAACATTTCAGATCAAGTTGCGCAATATTTTTGGAGATATGATCTGTGGAAGGTTTTTTGCAGGCTCATGAAATTCATCTCAAAGAAGTGACCTTGGTAAATTCATCATAACTCTCTCTCTGAGTATCAGATTGGAATTCCGTAAAAAGTGGTGGATAGTGCACAGTCTTTGATTTTTTATCTATCAATTTTAGAGAGAAATGAAGAAACAGTGACACGTGGCACACCGTACAAATGCGCTCTGCTGAAACAGTCCTTAATTAGGGCATTGTGAGAGATTAGGTATAACTCTGTCTTGAAGAATCCAAATTGGGTCAAACCTGTGTCATTGGAAGGAATATTCAGGGGAATACTACATGACCAAAAATCAGATATTGAGGATCTTAAATAACATAGATACACTAGATTCAATATCGAACTCCTAGAAGGCAAGAAAAAGCTAGATCATGTGTTGTCAAGGGTTGCAAAGGACCAGACTTTCTATGGTAGAAAAGAAAAACAAGGTGCAGCAGAGGGTAGCATGACAAGAGAAGCAACCAAGGTGCATAATAGCAGCAAGAAGTTCATCATATGAATTATTCAAGTGGGCAGCACTGCATACAATCATTGTAAAGGTATCATTGTACTTAGTCATTGTAAATACATTATTGTACAAATTGTACTAGTGTCTATCTACCAAGGGTTGAAGAGGCAGTGTTGGGAGGTCTAGGATCATCATTAGGTGGTTGTGTCAAAGTTGGGGTTATGGTCTAGTATATATTCTTCTTCTGCATCATTCTATATCATTGTAAAGTGGACCATTTTCCCTGGTACGGGAGTCCATTCTTCTTTTATTCTTCTATAGGGTGGTAGGGTGGTGCTAGGGTGAGTTGTAGCTCATTGGGTGTTGGGGCATCCGTTCAGTTGACTACTGAAGAATCTCGAGCATTGGAGCGTCCATCCAGTTGGAGCTGGAGAAGAATGCTTTTCTAGATTCTAGGAAGTTGGAGCTTTATTTTCAATTGGAGTTGAAAAGAATTATTAGAAAAGCATTAGGTGGTTTTTGTACCGGAGTGGGTTTCCACCTTAAAAAATGTGTGTATTTGTGTTGCTCTTGTTTGCTTCTATTATTGTACAAACATTGATAATAATTGAAGATTAACTAATGTTCTAATCGAAATAAATACTGATTCACCCCCCCTCTTAATATTTCCAACAAACAAGGTTCAAGAGGATGAAAGTTGTTTGGGAAGGTGAAAAGGTTTCTAAACCAAAAATACCTAGCAGTGAGGAACAGTTCTTCACTTGGACAGTCCCAGCCATAAAAGAAGCAAAGTTTGTGAGAGTCATGAATACTCATTTGAGAGCTAGCAACAGGAAGTTAAGAAGATAAGTTGAAGATTTGGAGATTCAAATAACAAAATCCTAGGAAAAGCTAAAGGAACAGTGAAACAAAGTAATTGAAATAGTGAAATAAAGTGATAAATTTATAAGTCAGTTTTTCATTAAGGTGAAGACAAATTTTGATGAAGATCATGTTTTTGAGGTCAGGTTACTATGTTTTTGAGATATTAAAAATCCTCATAAGGTTTAAACATCTACAAGTTATAAATTTTGAACACTGTTTTGAGAAAATTGCTTGCACAACAGTTTCGTGGCGCAGATAGTGCAAATCTATTGAAATGTGCTACAAACTGCTGAAGTAGTATTTTTGCACAATTTCATAAAAAATTTGGGATAAACTCTGATGAATTTGGCTTTGAAATTGCTGGTGGAAGTGTGGATACAGCATGAGAAGGCTCCTTTGAAGAAAACAGGTAAAAAATAATTGAAAAGGGAAGTTTAACACCAAGCTACAAAAAGCATTATGAAAACAAGCTACTTTCATAGCGCAGGCTTATCCTTTACCTTTTTTCATCATTTTGGATTGGGTTTTCTGCACAGCTGGAAGACTAAAGAATTATGGGAATATTTGACAAGCATGACACTTGTAAAACCTGATCCATCAATGATCAAAGTGCTTGAAATTGATAATGAAATGAAAGCATTAGGGGAATTTTGAAGTCTAAAATGGGCCTCCTAAGGAAAATGTACAATCCAAATTCACTTTATGACAACCAATAACATTTTAGGGGATGACATCATCCCTAATGGTTGAGGTGGCATTACTTGAGTTAAAGGTACTTTCTTGTCACATTCTCAATAGTGGATAAAAACTCATGGTTAACCATGGTAGTGCTCTATGTACTTTTAAAGTCAAAGTAAAGAACTCATAATAAATGTCATTTCATACTTTTTAAATAAAAATATATTATTGTCATTTCATATTTTTTGAAAGAAACAATGCATATCCCTATACATTTATTATATTATATTATATTATATTATATTATATTATTTATATATATTATATTAATTACATGTTATTATACAATCTAAATAATCTAAATTTTAATTAATAACATATATTATAATTAAGAATTTATAAGTTTATATTTATATTTTATTTTAAGTTATTTAAGTACAAAGGACAAATGCATTAGTTGTTCAATGATAATGACTTTTTCTTGAAAAGCTCATTCTTATTTATAGTCACATCAATACAATTTTTTTATTAATTTTATTTTGGTACAAATTTTGAATTAAAGTTAACTATGGTTACATTGATTGTGGTGGAAAAAGTGAATTGAAAATTCATAAATATTTTTTTATTGGTTTAGCTATTATTTTATTATTTCCTTAGGAGGCCCATTTTAGACCTCAAAATTCCCCTAATGGGCTGAAAAGCAGGAGACATGTTTCCTAATTTATAGGAAAACATTACTACTCATAGTAGGGTTACTTCAAGTGAATGGTCAGCATCTAAATTCAAATTCATGGGATTGCAGGTGTCAAAGCATGAATTAAAGACTAGATAAGGTTGTTAGAAGGGTATTTAAGAGTTTCAGTCCTATTAGAATTAAGACTTTTAAAAGGCAGTATAATTGTCATTTTGTAATTAATAGCATGTTTCAGATTAGGAAAGGTGTCAAACACTTTGAATTCGATATCTCTAGTGGAGGATAAGAGAATCCTATCTTGTAAATGTTCTATAAAAAGCATAAGGTCGAAATCCAAGAGGTTGGGCATTTTTATTAGAAAAGACTTTGTGTTATTATATGTCGCTGTTTCTTCTTCATTTAATACAGAGATCTGTTTTGACAACTCAAGATTCATAAGGAGTTTATGTTCATCATTGTTCTAATGGACTTCTTCAATATCTCTATTTGTAGTGGTATTTGTATGTGATACCTAGAATTCATTTAAAAATGCTCTAACTTCCTTCATATGCAAGTGGACCGTGTATTTTCACGTTGTTATTGTTTTACTCATTGAATTAGATTCCAAATGCCTTGACTTCCATGATTAATAGAATGTGATGTTTTTTTGAAGATTATTTTGACTCCATGGCCCAATGAATGTTTGCTAATCTGTGATACAACCAGTTATATCATTTTAAATTTTTACCTTAGAGTTAGCCATCTATCCATTAATCAAAAATCATAAACCTTTGAGAGAGCCCTCTCAGGTTGAGGAGGCTAAGCCTCAGCCAAAAGATTGGTCTGAAACAGTTACACAAAGTCCACTTGATGAACACCTTATTAGTTTATATTTCATGATAACACACATCATCAGGGAAATATCAAGTCAGTCCTTCTGGGTCTATTCCATCAAGTACCATATCAACTGGTCTCCCAACATTTGGAGAGAAATATTGTCCGTCTTATTATCCTCCTCATGCTGGGGGGTAACCTTTGGTCACCTACTATGACAGTACTCCATCAATTTTTGGTCAACCTAATGTCGAAATGAATGTTTGTCAATGGAAGCCCACTCATCCTATCTAACCACAAACGGTTGTACACTCGTATCAACCATTTCAACCTGGTTATACCTATCAACCGAATCCAAATTATTCTAATTTTGGTTATAACATTGGTGGACAGACCCCTTGGCAGGCTCAGGCACAAATACCTCAGACTTCATTTCAACAAGTATTATATCCAGGTTTTGGACAACAGAATCTTCAAGCGTTTTCTTTTCAAAACAACCCCTATCTGGGTTACCAGGAGCAGATCCCTTATTCTTGTGCTGAAAGGCCTGTTTCTCAAGCAATTCCATCATACCCTGGCTATGCTCAACCTCCCCTTAATAGATAGTTTCCCTTTGTTACAACTTTAGAGTTACCAGATTTAAATTGGCTAACTAATGATCCAATCAACTATGCTCCGTGGTGGTCGGTGATACCTCAAAAATTACCCTCAGATATTCCTAAGTTCAATGGAAACCCTGGGGAAGACCCATAGACTCATTTCATTACTTATCATTTATGGTGTTCATCAAATTCCCTAAATGATGATTATGTTTGACTACGTCTTTTCCAGCCTACGCTCACGGGTCTGGCTATAAAATGGTATATTGAGTTACCTATAGCTTCTTTTGATAGTTTCACTGCCCTAGCTACTGTCTTTTTGACTCACTTCCAGTTACCCATATGATATGAAACTGGAACAGAACTCCTGACCAATTTCAAATAGACTAATGCTACTCACATTTCTGATCATATTCATGAGTGGCATCGCCGTCGTAGAATGGTTAAGACATTTGTTCCGGATCAGATCCTTACTGAGTGGTTCATTAAGTCCATGTTACCATCTATAACTGAGGATGTGGCTAAGGGTGGCGTTGTCACATAAGAGCAGGTTATTACTCATGCCCAATATTTAGACTTGATTTATACTCAGTCTGGCACGCGCTATGAAAAAATTCGTAACGCGTCGAGATCTAATTGGCACTGCAAGCACACATCATACTACTGCATCTGATCCTGCACCTTCTTCCAAAATTAATGTTGTGTCATTTGACAAGGGAAAATGTGACAAGCAACTCGGAAGTAAGAAAAAGGGGAAATCTAAGAAAAAAAAAACTTATAACCCGCAAGAAAGTTCATCTGATCAATTTTCTAGACCTAGGAAACCTCGTTATCCATGCATAATTTGTAATGAGGAACAATTTGTTCGGGATTTTCCTCACCGTGTAGAAGTCTCAAAGATCATTAAGACTTCCAATGTGTCAGTTGTGTTGACAGATCCATTTCTGAATCCAGACACAAATTTGGATGCTACGGATCCAGCTTCTAGTTCCCAAGTACTTATGCTATCTGTCACAAAACCTTCAACAAATATTTTGGTGTCAATGCGTAACAAATATTATGGTAGTCAGGCCACTAATCAACTTACTACCTCGACTATGAATTTTTCTATGGAATCAATACCACCTACTGCTATTCCTGAATTGACAATCAAGCCACCAAAGGGATTAATTCATAAATCGACATATAATCCTCGAGAAAGAGCTACACAAAATTATAATACAGTTGAAGATTTGGCTCAATCCCCTTCAACTATGTCTGCCCTTGAGGTATTACAGAATTGTCCCTCCCAAAAACATGCTTTATTGTCGGCTATTGGTGGAATTGATCTGATTGATTCTAATCTTGTCGTCTTTAATGATACGGGCTATGTGCCGCAACTACCATTAGAATTGGCATTCTCCATAAAATTAAATGTTCTCAATCACCTTGTTCATCGTACTATTATTGATGAGGGAGCATCTACATGCATTATGTCTCGAAATGGTTGGAAGTCACTTGGCTCGCCGCGCTTATCTCAATCATCAACGACATTGAAGGCTTTTGATGGACGTACATATAAGCCTTGTGGTATTATTAATAACCTGCATGTTGAACTAGGGGTAAAAATAGTGAATGTTGATGTCGAGGTTGTTGACGGACCCCTTGACTTTAATATTCTACTTGGAAGGCCATGGGTATATGCAATGACTACAATTGTTTATACATATTTTAAAATGATTTCCTTTCCATATAAAGGTACTATCACAGTCATTAATCAGCTATCCTTCTTTTCCTCTACTTCGCAGGTAACTGGAAGTGTTCTATTCATTCACGCACCCCAACTAACACTTCAGAACATTGGTGTAGGACTCTTAAAGGATTCCACTCTCATGGGAACCTTTGCATTACTGCCGCCTGTGACGTCGGTAGAAATTGCAAGTATAGAGACCTACTACATGATCTCTTCCACTCCATTTGGCTTAAAGGAGAGTATGGATGATTCTGAAATTGTTACATTGGATGATTTTCTGCCGCCCAACCCTATTGAGATGGCATATCAATCAATCTATCTAGCTTGGGCGGCGAATCCGAAATCAACATCGCCGATTGTATGGGTTGATCGTTCCTTAGAATTTGGTACTCCATCTGATCCATTTTCCTGAATTTTATTGACAAATGAGAATATTTTGGAAGCCATGATGTTAGAAGGAGAACCATGGGAAGATTATCATCATCATTCCCATCTTCCTGATTATGAAGAAAATCATCTTAGTGAACTATATCACCCATCAATCAAAATTTTCTTTTTGAATCCTCTACCTATTAATGCAATCAATTCTGAGCAAAATCTATCAAACATTGAAGAAACCATTTCTATCGATATTTCGACCAAACCTGGCATTGTAGAAAATATTCATGTCAGTGTATATTGTTCTCCATCAGAACTCGAATCATATCACTCTCTATTTCATGAATTCCATGATGTATTTGCTTGGTCTTACGAGGAAATTCCAGGCATAGATACTAGTATTATAGAACACACTATTAATATGTATCCTGATGTCAAACTGGTGCATCAATGGCTTCGTTCTATTCATCCAAAGAAAGCTGCTACCATCAAAGCAGAAGTTGAGAAAATTTTGCATGCTGGTTTCATTTACCTTGTTTTGCTAACTGAGTAGGTTTCCAATATCATTCCTGTCATGAAAAAACAAGGAACCATTAGAGTGTGCGTCGATTATCGAGACGTCAACATTGATTGTCCAAAAGACAACTATCCTACTCCCGTTATCGACTAGATTATTGACAATTGTGCTGGATGTGAAATATTTTCGTTCATGGATGTATTTTTTGGCTACAATCAAATCAATATCCGCCCAGAGGATCAACATAATACAACATTCATTTGTCCCTGGGGCACGTTCGCTTATAGGAAACTACCGTTTGGTTTAAAGAATGCTGGGGAAACTTTTTAGAGAGTAATGGACTATGCTTTCAATGAAATCAAGAACAATTTTCAACCTTATCTAGATGATTTACGTGCGAATTTACAAAAATTAGATTGATCACCCGATGCATTTGAGAGCCATCTTCTTATGCCACTGACACTACAAAATATGCCTCAATCCACGTAAATGTATGTTTCGTGTTGGTTCTGGTTGTTTTCTTGGATTCGTAGTCTCAAAATAAGGAATTCGAATCGACCCATTGAAGGTTCAGGCCATTCTTGATTTTCCTGCACCATCAAATTTACTTCAGATATAGAAACTTCAAGGAAAGGCTAACTTCCTAAGAAGGCTCATTCCAAACTACGCTGAAATGGATAAAGGATTTACTCGACTCTTGAAAAAGGGGGTTCCCTTCCATTCAGACCAATTTGCGCAAGCTTATTTTGATGTTGTCAAGGATACCCTTGTCCAAGCATCATTAATGTATCCCCCTAATTATCAAAATGATTCTTTCCTATATATCGTTGCGGCTAAAACGAGTATTGCTATGGTTTTGGTCCAAGTAGAAGATGGAATTGAACATTCGATCTATTATTTGAGTCATAATATCAATGATACAAAAGTTAAGTATTTGTGCATAGAAAATATTTCCTTGGCAGTTGTTCAATCTATCCAAAGATTCTACCACTATATCCTACTTCTAAAGACTACTGTCGTTTCGGATTGAACCCCATGAATTATATCTTATCACGTTAATTGATGGGGGGGGGATATTCAAAATGGATTGTCATTTTGCAAGAATTTAATTTGGAGTTCATCAAATCCAAGTCAAAGAAGTCTTTAGTTTTGGCTAAGCTTCTCTATGACCTTCCCTCTGATAGTACTGCAACTACGTTGGAACCATCAATTCTTGACGAGTCTCTGTTTCTGATCAGATCATCTGATCCTTAGTATGGAGATTTCATCATTTAACTCCAAACTCAAAATTTTCGACCTGATACCTCTCACTCTGAACATCGATGTATTTGATACCAAGCCAAATATTATTTGATCATCGACGATACACTTTATCGTCGTTGTGTTGATACAATTTTAAGAAGGTGCCTCACTCATGAGGAGGCCGAAAAGGTTTTAAATTATTGTCATGCTGGGGCTTGTGGTGGACATTTATCTGGATGCCCTACCACGCAAAGGATACTCTGCGTCGGTTACTTTTGGCCTACCATATTTTGCGATTACATCCTCGCGGTCAGAAGTTTTCATGTGTGCCCGATTTTTTATCGTAAAATCCGCAAATTGCCAGCGCCAAAGCATCTTGTTGTCTCTATGGGACCATTTTTGAACTGGGGTATTGAATTCATGACTTGTAACCCTCATTTGTATGGGGTGCATGGTTATATTATTGTCGCAATCGACTACTTTAACAAATGGGCCAAAGAGATGCCTACATTCAACAACACAGGACATACAACTACATTGTTTTTCTTTAATCATGTTATTGCACGGTTTGGGGTCCTGCAGGCTATAGTTACAGATCATGGGAAGCATTTTCACAACCACATGATGACTGAATTAACTACCAAGTTAGGATTGTCACATGATAATTCTACTCCTTATTATCCACAATCAAATGGAAAAGTTGAGGCTATCAAAAAAATTCTTAAACATATGCTTTAAGGAATGATAGGATTTCGTAAAATAAACTGGCATTTGATCCTGTACTCTACCTTGTGGGCATACCGAACCTCGGTGAGAAATGAAATTGGATTTACTCCCTTTCAATTGGTGTATGGTATGGAAGCTATCTTTCCAATCCAATGTGAAATACCATCTTTAAAACTCGCAATCGACTTGTTACCTGACACATAAGAAGAAGAAGTGTGTCTTTTTAACCTCATCCATCTTGATGAAACGCGTTGTGAAGCCCAATTGGCTAACGAAACGCATAAAAGACGTATAAGGGTGCAATACGACAAAAATGTCCAGCCTCGCATTTTATCAGAGGGCGACTTGGTCCTACTTTATGATAAAAAAGTTGATGTAATATGTACAGGAAAATTTGAACCATTATGGCATGGCCCCTATATTGTCAAAATATTTCTTGCTAAGGGTGCCTACGAGTTAGTTGATTACGATGGAATTTCGTTGGCACAACCCAGAAATGGGTTGTATCTGAAACGTTACTATGCTTAATCATGAGAGTAGTAATTTTTTGTATTATATTGTATATATATGATGTTGATTTGCATTCATTGTCTTAGTTTGTTTTTAAGAGTTTTCTTGATGTTCGTAATCCACTTTACATTTCATCGCAGATGTCTGAATCTTTGAAACCATTTGTTGAATATGCTGATGGTGCTAGTCATAGTATACAGAATCTATCCTCTGTAGCATGGGCCATTTTCCCTCCAAACGGCGAGTTAGAGAGTTTTCAAGGGATTTGTATCGGTAGATCGACGAACAATATTGCTGAATATAGTGCATTGATCGAACTTCTCTCTGATGCCATTTCATTTGGTATTAACCGCATCATCATAAGGTTAGATTCACAACTTGTGGTATTACAATTTACTAGTGTTTATACTGTTAGAAATCCAACATTGCATAGATTTTTCCTAAGAGTTCGACTTTTGGAAAGATACTTTTATTTTATTCAATATCAACACATTTCCAGAAATTTGAACACACTGGATGATTCTTTAGCTAATCGAGTTTTAGACAGACATTTGCAACACATGTAAAGAAAACATTCACATCATTGAATAGGATTGCACAATAAACATAAGAAAAACACTGAAATCAAATAGATATATAGTTATAGTTTTTTACAAAATTTGTGCCCAAGACACATTTTTCATTTTACCTCAAAATGTATGAAAATTTTCAAAAGTAAACTAGTGGTGCTCGTGGTAACATGCTATAGATCTAGCTATCCTACGTAGTAACCGTATCCAACAAAAAGGAACACCTATAGTGTGACGCTGCAGTCGCATGGGTAACTCTTCGGTCTGACAATCTAGAATCCTAAAGGTCAACCCCTCTATGTGCTGCTGAAGCTCAGTTAGAGTCTCAACCATATCAAGATCCTGAAGGACTGCTCTCCTGGCAGCCCTCTCTACTGGCTCATCTGCTACACGCTTCGGTTCCTCCACCGGTTGAACTCAACCAACTTCTGCATTACATAAAACATTTAGTTTAGTCTTGGGAAAACATCAAAAATTCAAAAGAATTGTATAAACCTTAGGAAAGTGAAAAACATGGTAAAAATATTCTTACCCATTGCACCCCACTAAGCACCTTCTGGTAAAGCTAAATATGGATCTCCTCGGAAATCAATGTCTACGTATGCATACTCATAGATGGTGACAATATGTTGCTGGAACCAGGCGAAGAACGTAGTCGATAACACAATGGTCAATTGGCTTGCATGCCTACCCATTAGTTCTACCCATCTCTGCATCTGTGGATCTCTAGGATTAGACACATCTAGTGTCACATGTTGTGGCTGCATCAGTGGAATCCATTCTAAGGAAAATGATATGAGGATTGAACCATAACTAAAGTTATTCTTCCTTCCTCCCTTTTCTTTGTTCAGTTTTTCTTTTATCTAAGAAAGTACAGCTTCAGACTAGTTGAAGACTGTTGGCTCCATACACTCTAGCGCGTACTGCATATAAGATCTATTCGTTACATGTAATGTAACGGTGCCAGCAAGTTTTTTAATCCTGAAAAGGATAGTTCTCAAAGGAAAATATCTAACATCCCGGATGTTTATCTTTCCATATTTTTTTGGCTTTTCCTCTGGATAACAATGTTGCAAAACATAATCTCTCACAGTCTCTCCTCCAATAATAGACCCTGAGAGAGAAATGGGAAAGCCTCTCCTCGACAAACCTATAAGAAAGTATACATTCTCTACTATTATGGGAACCACTTGGTTCTTAATATGAAATGCCTTGATAGCTGGATCCCATGCTCAAACTAAGAACTCCAAGAGTTCTATTTGTTGCCTGATCCATGACAATTGAAAGTACTTTAACAGTCCACAATCTCTTAGGGCTCTTACTATGCCTGTATCATTTAGGGCAATCATATCCTATTATTAATGCTCTCTTTCCCTCCATGTAATCATCATTATAATCTGATGAAAACCTGAAATACAACCATAAGAACCATTACATTCCATTCAATGCAAAAAATTGGGCAAATTTTGGGCATAATGCAAAAAAAAAAAATGAAGATTGTGCGCAACGCAACCTAGGACATGAGACAGTGGGTTTTACATGTAGGTAGCTTTCATTTTAGCTGCTATGCAATGCACTTTTCGATGTCCAAGGGTGCGTTTCCCTCTTTGGGAGTTGAATTTACCCTAGGGCCTCCAAAACCCTAACAAATTGCAATGAATGGAAATGAAATGATTACTGAAGGAAATAGAGGGTTCATGACACTAACTTGGATCAAACGACAATGAAATCCGTCCACAGAAATGATCGCAATCAGCAACTAATGTTCAGGGGAAAAATTAGGTTCAGAGCTCCAAAATGAAAATGGTAACTATGGAATGGTAAAAATGAATAGTAAAAACTCTTATTAATAGTCATTTAATTGTTTGAAAATCATATTGATTGCTATGAATATGGTTTTATTATGTTTTATCATGAAACAGGTATTTTTAATCCATTTGATGTTGTTATGAACATGTCTTACAACTGATGAACAGATTAGTCATGCAGATTTATTTCAAGAATGATTTGACCACAAAAAATACTTTTTCTCCTTATTTTTCGAGCTTTGTTAAAAGTGAAAAACGATTTGAAGCACACTTTTATCTCTTTTTCTAGCTTCGATAACAACGAAAAAGGAACCCCTGAAGTCTTCTTTCAATTCTTTTTAGACTTCGATAATATGAAAATATTTTCGAGCACTTGTCTTTTCGAGCTCGTAAAAGTAAATCAATTGATATCTACTCAGTATAAGTTTAAACCTTTTTCGAACTAAGATAGATTATTTACAAAAAAGCAATACCTTGGTCAAACATGACTAAAGAGGTTCTCTCAGATATTATTTTACACTTTTTCGGATTTGAGCGACATCTTAACGAAAAAGTATTTATGGAGTTTTCTTTCGTCCTCTTTTTCAAACTCTCTAGATATGAAAAAGGACCAGGCTATCACTGTCGTTAAGCTCATTAAAACATAAAATAGTGACGGGCTTGTCGATCATGGCAAGAATAGATTTTCATTCATTGCTAGACTTAAATTATTAAATAGTGATACTTTATTTGCCTGAAGGGTTGAATTATGGATCAAGAAAATTTTATCCTCCTTAAGCTTGCCAAAAAATAAAGAGGTACTAGTCGACAAATGATCGGGAAAATTTGGGAAAGTGAACATAACTTTTTACGGTAGCAAGTCACTCTTGAACATGATACTTCACTTCATCACCATGAATTTTTGGGTTGGGTAATATTCTTGAGGGTTCATTCATACCTATGTTCCTATATCTGTAATCTTTCGAACATGGGCCTATATCTGTAGGCAGGTCTGTATTGGGAAACATTCCAATGTAGACGACTTTCTGAATTATGTACATGTTATTAGAAAGTTTATGTGATGAGCATGGGAATGCCTTCCCTCAGAAATTATGATCAAGAGGATATATCATGATGTAATGTATTGTAAAATTGATGCAGGTCGCCACTCCGCTTCATCTCCAGCCCATCACAGTGTAAAGCATCTAAATAAAAATATTGTTATTATTATTCTGACTTCATGCTTTAGGGGGAAATTGTTATAATTCAATTTGGGCACCATTCCCAATGACCTGGTTAATTGGACATCATCTCTAGAATTGATGAATAGGGTCTATCATTGCAGTTGCTACATGCCCTAAGACAAAGAACAAGACAAATCATCCATGATTTTCATTTGCAAAGGTTTCCAAGATTTGAAGTTTATAATATATCATATGAAGGCTCACCAACGCTGCCTCTAAAGGGACTAAGTGCATTGCATATGCAAGTAACCCCACTCAAGGGTGCGCTGCAAAGCACTTCACGATATTCAAGGGTGTGTTGGTCACATTGGGAGCGAAATTCTCATTGTTCCAGAATCTCCACTTGGCCAGTGCCTTCTAGAAGAGTTCACATGTGTCAAAATTAGAATCCATGTGTCCATTTGATACATCTAAGAATGGTAACATCTATTGCTATTATTATAAAGTCATTTATTGTAAAACTACCTTCAACTCCTCTATAAATTGAGCACAGATCTTAGTGTTTGAGAAGGAAGAATTTGAGTAGAGAAATGTTGGTGGAATTTCAATTGAGGAATTGATTGAGTGACATGCTGCTGGAGAGATGTGAATTTTGATGAGACTGGGATGCTACTAGAGATTGTGACACTAAATCAATCACTGGGTTGTAACATCCCCTTCTATCCATTAATAAAGATTGTTTCTTACTTTCCCAGATTTGTATCTGTATAAGCTTATGTCTTTCATATTATGAATAATTATTTGATGCATATGGTTCATGTTTTATTGATTTAAATGAATAACTTGAATATACATCTGTATTATTGCTATATTTTTCTGTTTAGTGTTCATCTTTGTAGGAAATATTTTGGCGATCTAGCTCATATTTGAAGCTATAGCAAGAGCGATAGAAGGAGAATAGGAAGCGCTTGGACTCCAAGTAAGTTCTTTGATATATTATGTGTGTCTATTTACTGTTAGGAAAAGTAGTTGCAAAGTATTTAACTTGTTGTTCTAGATGAGCACTACATCTAGGGAAGAATGTTTTATCCGTAATCCATAATTCTGCATAACATCCCTGCTGTGCCCAGCACAATGTAGAGGGATGGATTTTTCCCCTCTTATGACCCTCCCACGCGTGCGATTAATTATGGAAAGAAAATAACACATACCCAAAAAAATAATTCATATCATTTTGCAAGAAAGAATCGATCAAGAAGGACACTATTGTTCCATATACACCTAAACAGAATGGCTTAGCTGAAAGGAAGAAACAGTCTATATTGGAAGTTGATTGTGCCATGCTTCATGATCAAAAGGTACCAAGGTTTCTGTGGGTTGAAGCCACACATGTTTTTGTATATGTTCAAAACTTAATGCCTCATCAAGCATTTAAAAACAAGACTTTTGAAGCAATATTCATAGGTAATAAACCTGATGTTAGCCATATTCGTATATTTTGATGCCCTATATTATTTCATGTATCGAAGTTCAAAAGAAACAATATGAAAGCTACAAGAAGAAAAGGTATGTTCATGGGCTATTGTGAAAACTATAAAACATACAAAATATATATTCTTGGTCAAAGGAAGGTCAAAATTAGCAACGACATAACTTTCTATGAAAATTCAGCACTTTGTAAAGAAAGAGACATTCCTCCGCTGCCCAAGGAAGATGATGATGCCAAGTATATTCAAGATGGTCCTTCTATTCCAGGGACAGATGATATTGATGTTCCCGTGGAGCATATGGATCCCTTAGATCCACATCCTAGTGATCCTCCTTGAAATAAAACACCACTTTGTCTTTGTGACAAGCTACAGGATAATGAAAGAAGAATTCCCATTCGTAGATCCTTCAGAGAAAGGAAGGAACCATGCAGGTATTAGGGATATGTAGATTCTATGAGCACTATGATTCAAGCTGAACCATCCTCATTTGAAGGAGCATTCAAAGAACAAGTTTGTAAGGATGTTATGGCCGAGGAATATGAATCTATTGTGAAAAATGATGTATGGGATGTTGTGCCAAGATTGCATGGGAAGCATGTTATGACTTCGAAGTGGCTATTCAAGATCAAACATGGAATGCATGGAAACATTAAGAAATAAAAAGTGATATTCATAGCTATAGGTTTCTCTCAGAAAGAGGGAGAATATTACCATGACATATTTTCTCATGTGGCTTAATACACAACTATCCATTCGATATTTTCCCTTGTTGCTAGTCAAGGATGGACCCTTCATCAGATGGATGTAAAGACCGATTTCCTTCATGGAATGTTATAGGAAGAAGTATATGTTGAAAAACCAGAGGGATTTGAAGAGGAATATCATAAAATGCATGTTTGCAGGTTGAAGAAAGCATTGTATGGCTTGAAGTGAGCTCTCCGAGTTTGGTATGCACACATCGACAACTATCTAATGAAACTGGGTTTCACAAGAAGCAATGTTGATCCCAACCTCTATTTTAAGGTTGTCCAAGGTATTCCATTAATTATGGTTCTATATGTTGATGATCTATTCTTAACACGAAGTGAACTGTTGATGATTGAATGTAAGAGGAAGTTGGCCTCTGAATTTGAGATGAAAGACCTTGGTATTATGCACTGATTTTCGGGCCTTGAGGTGTGGAAAAGGCCCGGTGAGATATTTCTCTCATAGGGAGAGTATGTATTGAAACTGCTAAAAAGGTTTAGTATGACTGAGTGCAAATCCATGGATACTCTGATGGAGATGAATTTCAAGAAGCTGTATGGAAAAGCAACTGCACCTGATCTAGAAAATTCATCTGAGTAGAGACAGCTAATTGGGGCTATGATGTTCCTTTTGAATATTTGTACAAATATATGTTATGCAGTTAACACATTGATTCAATTCATGACTGCACCCCTTCATGTGAATTTTATTGTTGCCAAACATGTATTGAGATACTTACATGGATCGATCACACTTGGTCTGAGATATTCTGCTGGAGTTATTCAATTTCATCAATACAATGATGCTGACTTGGCAAGAAATGTTACTAAAAAAAGAGTACATCTGGTCATTGTTTCACTATTGGTTCTGCCATGATATCCTGGATGAGCAAGAAGAAAAAATCGGTAGCATTGAGGACCGTGGAAGCAGAATACATTGCTGCTAGCATGACTAGTTTCGAAGCTGTGTGGTTAAGGAAGCTCTTTCGTGAACTATTTGGTCAAGTCCTAGATACCACAATGATATACTCTGAAAATAATATCGAGATACATTTAGCATATAATCTCATGTTTCATGACAAGTCCAAGCAAATCAATATTCGATATCACTTTATTCGTGACATGGTGCAAAGAGGAGTTGTTAGACTACACCACATATCAACTTATGAGAAGATAACAAATATTATCACCAAGGCACTACTGAAAGGAAGGTTATTGGTTTTTAGAGAATTACTTGGACTGATGGATGTAGCCCCTCCAAATAAGGGGCATCATTGATCAAGGATAGTAAGAAAACTCTTCCTACCCTGCTTGAGCTCTTGGGGTGAGGAATTGAGATAGAGGGCTCCTGGGGTTGAGGGATCTCTGGAAAATATGGTACCCCCTATCTGTTAACCAGGGTTGAGATGCTTCTCCCCTATATTCATAGGGTCAGAGATGTTGCTCCCCTATGTATTTTATGAAGAGTATACCCCAGTTGGCATCATACCCTTAAGCAAGGCTTGTTGGGAATATTGATCCTCGTTTGGCGAATGGGTTGAGAGTGTACTTGGGATGTAAAACCAAAGTATATTATCAAGAAGGCTTTATACCATGTGAATGTTGAGATTCATTGATGGGAATATCGATAGGCGACATGATTGGGTTGATATTTTCTCCCCTTTTATGATTCTGTGTTGAGAATGGGCTTCCCGATGTGATTCTAGGGTCAGAGATGTGCTCCCCTATATTATCAGTTATATTGTTTCTTGGTACAGGTGGAATCTATTGCTCCCCATTTCTTCTTCTTCAATATTCGAGAAAGTTTCAGCAAATGGAGTTGAGCAGTGACATCACCATAATGTAAATATCTACAAGTAGAGGTTACCAAGTGGAATTCTTCCTCGTTGAGAGGGAGTGTTAATTTTTTCAACTAGAGCTAAATTCCACTTTGGATGGCTCAGAAGGTAAATATTATAATTGCATTAGATTCCTTTTTTTTAGAGGACCAAAATCGACCTATAGTCCCAATCAGTTAAGCAGAAGTTAAATTATGATTTATTTTATTTATTAATGAAATGGAATGGGTTAGCATCAACACATATGGATTTAGTCAAAGCACCAAGTGATCCCTCACAAAATCTATAAATAGAAGCAACCTCAAGCTCATTCTCACAAATTCTCTCATGAAATTTTATTCTTGCACTCTTTGTCTTGGATCATCTTTTTATGTTTTGGTTCACAAAGGTTCAATGGAAGAATCTCACGCAGGGTTTGGAATCACAGGCAAGAGGCTCGCTTTGATCTAGGGCTTATGGGCCAGAGATGCATGCATAGAAATAGTGAAATCATGCCATAGTCGAGGGCACACCATGGTAAGGTAGCGACCAAACTACCATAGCTGTGGCTAGAGCATGTCAAGGTCTCGACCAGGGTTTAGAGACTATATTGGGCTGATTTGGAGTAGAGACATGAGAAAAGTGTGTCCTGCCAGTGACCAAGGGAGATTTAGTCGTGGGCACAATGTGTTGAGTTTGCGGCTAATGTCTTGTTTGAGTAGATTTGGGTTAGGTCATCTTTAGTTTCTTGTGCAGTGCTTCCAGACATTAGTTGCTCAGTCACAGATGTTTGCAACATGTCTTTGAGAGCATCGTGGATTCATATCTAGTATTTGGAAGTTGATATAACTTAGCTTCAGTGATCTATTGGATCCTATTTTATTGATTTTTTAGATCTACAGATTTGTAGATATAATGTATTTATTTCGAATTTATATGTATTGGACTCATTGAACTCTCTGCTGAAAAATTTTCATGACAATCTATTGGAGAAGAAGAATACTTGAACGTGTTTCCCCCTTGTGGGGTTTTTCCATGGTCTTGGACCAATTTGTTGTCTCTTATGGTTGTGGTGTTGTCTTCTTTATCACTGCATGTATTGTTATATCTTCAGTTACAATTTATGATTAATTACACTACTAATAATTGGATGCATTGTTTATGAAGAAGTAATTTGGGCTAAAGTAATTGATACAACATAGAAAAATATGAAAATTTGAAAGGATGGAACTTTCATTAAATGGACATAAAAAAACCTTCTTGAATGGGAAAATTGATGAAGAATTTTACATTGAGCAGCCCTAGGGATTTGAAGTCCATGATAAGGAAAAAAAGGTTTGCAGGTTTAATAAGGATCTATATGGCTTGAAGCAAGAATCTAGAGCGTGATATGTCGGGATCGATGAATATCTACTAATACTTGGTTTTTTCAAGAGTTCTATAGATCCTAATATCTACATCAAGGTGGTAAAGAATGAACATGTGATCATACTACTCTATGTGGATTACTTTCTAGTTACATGTGCGGAGCATCATATTCAAGAATGAAAGAAGAATTTAGTAGCCAAATTTGATATGAATGACCTTGGAACACTACATTAGTACTTGGGACTAGAAGTATGGAAGAAATCTAGTGAGATATATCTTGGTCAAGGGAAACATGCCATCAAGATATTGCAGAAATTTGGTATGGTGGGCAATAAACTGATGATAACTCTGAAGATCACTAATTTGAAGAATTTAAGAATTTCAAAATCAAGTACTTTTTATCCCACTTCCCATCAATAATTGATTGGCTCCTTTATGTACCTTGTGAACACTCAGGCATACACATGTTTTTCAGTGAAAATTCTTACTCAATTCTAGATGGATCTAAATCATGATCATTAGATAACAGCTAAAAATATTTTGAGATATATTCATGGGGATATACATCACTATTTGATATATTTTGGTAATGATAAGAGTTATTCTTATATACAAATCCAAATTGGGGAGGCAATGAGGCAGATGGAAGAAGCACTACCGGTTGATGTTTTAGTTTGGGATCCTCTATGAACTCATGGATGAGCGGGGAACAAGATACAATTACATTGAGTAGTGTTGAATCCGAATATATAGAAGTAAGTGAAGTTGGTAGAGAAGCGTTTTGGATCACAAATCTACTTTTAAATTTATTTGAAGGACTTTTGGACCATATCGTTATACATTATGACAACCAGAGTTCCATAAGGTTGATGAAGGGGGTCATGAAGCTAGAGTAATATCCACAGACGAACTAGCAGTTGATATATTGAAAAAGTGTCTTCCAAATAACAAGCTTGAGTATTTGAGAGAGAAGCTTGGAATTTTAGAAATCTCCAATGTATTTGAGAGACAAGCTTGGACTTGTAGACATCTCCTCCATTGTTGAGAGGGAGTGGTGAGGGACAATTCTCCATGTTTCATGCACTAGGTCAAGACTGACAACTATAAGTCTAGTGAAGGCACTGGTAGGATGAATGGAGGATTGGATAAGCATATAGGACTGATACATCTTGAGGATTGGAAATCCAAGATAGGAGTAGCCCTGAAGACTAATACTCCTTGAGGATGAGGTAGGGAATCCAAGATAAGAGTATTCGAGAGGAACGATATTCTTTGAGGATTGGGAATCCAAGATAAGAATAGTCTTGTAAGGATAGACCTGGTGAACATCTATATGGGGTATGTGCCTTGAGAGGTTGTGGTGATGGTGTCCAGATCTATGCCTACCAGCATTGTGCTCTAATCTAGTGGAGAGATAGAGCTTGTCAATCAAGGCCTTTCTATATTGAAAATTGGAAATGTTGGTTATAATGTTCATGCTTGATGATGGATAATCAATATGAACTATTCTTATGAGTATATTTCAATTTGAGTATAATTGGATCCCATTTTGTAATTATGAATACCTCCCTAGTTAAGAGGGAGTGTTGAAAAATGTAACTAGGTTCGGTATTCATAATTCTCTTTGTATTTGTATCAATATATATTTTTTGTAAAATGAAAACAGAAGAAAAATGAATTTATTAGTATTATTATTATTATTCTAGTCAAAGCATGTTCTTCATGCTTCTAGGGTTTATTGAGTCAACAATAAATTTTTTCATGTCAGAGTCCCATTTGGACATTTTGTCACCAAAAAAAAAATATTATTTTGAGTCAAAAAGAGTTATTTTTTCCCACAAGACCAAGTCGACCTTGCCTTGTCAAGTTGGCCTTGAAGAGGCCCAATTCAGCCTCCTAGATGGCTATAAAAGGAAGAGACTTCGATATCATTTTCACACTCACTCAAAATTCGATTTCTAAAAAAGAGAGAAGAAGAATAAGTGTAAAGTATAATGAAGAGAGAGAAGAATCCAAAGAAGAAATAAAACTCAAGTTTTTTCTGGTATTTTTCCACATGTGCAAATTTTCCTAGGTTAATCTCTGAATTATAGGCTGAAATTTTGTTTCTGTGAACTTGCTAGGTAAACATTTATTTTATGAAGGTGTTGGGGAAAATCTACGAAGGTGTTGGGGAAACTCTACAAAGTTGCAGGTCTAAAATTTTGGCTTAAAGATGTTTGATCAACTTTGATTCTTGTTGACTTGGATTGGTTAGAGGAGATTTGAAAGTAAGACTAACTTGGTTCCTGTGTGGAGGTATTTGTATTGGGTCTTGGATGTCTCACTTTGATTTGATTCTATAGGAAGATAAGTTTTTTAGTTTTTCCCCTTTGTGGGATGTTGCTCTAGCTTGGAGCCTACACCTTGTGTTCTTTGTCTATTGTGATCTTCATGTGCTTTATGTTTTGGTAATTTCTTGATGAAGAAGACATAATTAAGTAATAAAATACAACAAGCAATCACAAGTAATTATCAAGTAAGAGAAATCAACCCTAATCTAGAAGCACATTTATTTATTGACACCAACATAGTTGATGATTTAATCCAATACTTTTGTGTTATTTGCAAATTTCTACTAGATATTCTTTTTTTTTGCTTCCTTTATAGACAGAGTATCTCTTCTTCCAATCATTACTTTGTCTTGTTTCTTTCTTCCAGTTCCCTTTTCAGTGATTCTTCAATTTTTCTGGCCTCTTTCAATTGTACCTTAATATTGATGCTAATCTTCTTTGATTATTTGGTCTTCTAATTGAGGCTTTTGGAATTTTCCCTTAATTATCTTAGTTTTGATTCTAGTGCTTTGACATTTCTTCTTTTAACCTTGAGATATTTTAAAGCATTAACGAGCTTTCTTTCAAGACAAGCCTCACCTTCTTCTTCTTCATCTTATTCTTGTTCTTCAGAAGTTTCCTTCCTATTGTGCCTTACCATGAATAGTACTCTTCCCATTTCATTTTCACTATGGCTATCACTCTCTTCTTCGGATGAGGAGTTGTCTTATTTTGAATAGAATATTTTCTTAAAGGTTTTATTTTTTCCTTGTTTCTTATATCTTCTTTGGTTCTTCTTTGCATTCCTTGGAGATTTTCCTTCATAATCATTATTTGAGTTCTTTTCAAAATGACACTTTGAATAAAATTAACCAATTTCACCAAAATTGAATCATTTTAAGGGGAGCTTACCTTTATACTTGTTTGTTCCTTTTTTTAACTTCCTCACAAAGTTGGATATCTCTTCATCTAAAATCTCACTACCACTGCAACTGGGGCTTGCCTTGTAGTTTTTTCTTTTTTTTTCCCTGCCTTCTTGGATTCCATGAAATATACTCCTATTTTAGATGGATTCTCTTGCTTTATTCTCATTTCGTAATATGTAAGTATTCCATTTAGCTCATCCATGTTGTCGTTTTGTAAATCCAATCTTTCTTATAGTACTAATACTTTGGCATAAAATATCATTGAAAGTGATCTTAGTATTTGTTCAATAGTCACTTTATTTTCAATTTGTTCTCCCAATCCTTGTATGGTGTTTACTAATTCATCAACCCAGAGAAATTAAGTTGCAATATTTTCATCTTCAGCTACTTAAATTTCCCCTAAAAGTTTGAAGCTTTTCCCACTTGACCTTCTTGTCCCCTTCGTATATACTTTGGAGCTTATCCCGGACTTCTTTCACCGATTTGTAATACATTACTTTAACATATACCAACTATGTCAAACCATTCAAAAAAGGATTCATGGAATTGGAATTACTATTAAAAATCTTGTTACCTGCATCATATGATGGAGGAGTCGAGGGTTATTTATAACTATTCATTACAGATTTCCATATATCATACCCTTGTGTTTGCACATATGCTTTCATCCTTCCACTACAAAGCACATATTTTTGTCCATTAAATACCAAAACTATGATCTTTGTGCACTTCATGATCTCCCTTCTAGTGGTTAAATTTCTTGTGAAGGAACCTTCTTTGAAACCAATTACTGGAAATACTAAGAGAGGGGTGACTCAACATCTCACGTACAATTAGTCAATTTTTAAATTTTATAAAAATAATAATAGAACAATAATCAATACATCACAATAATAGTACACAACAAATTTTAGGTGGAAACCTTTCCGAGAGAAAAATCATTGAACACTTTTCTAATATGATTTATGAGTACATATTTTTTCCCAACACCAGTTGAAGAGGATGCTCGAACTCTGTAGTAGTCTAGAAAAATGTTCAATTTATCAGGAAGCTCCAACTCCTGAAAGGGTGATCCTACACAGTAGTTTACTAGCTCCGACTGGAAGGACTCTGTAATTCCATGATTTTATCAGTTACAACTGATAGCATGTTATAAAACCCTACAAGATTCAACTTTCCCTAGCATCACCCTGCCACCCTGAACTATTTTCATGCTACAACTTGAAGGATACTTCACTCTCCTACCTTGCACCACCTAACCACCCTAAATATAATATTAAATTAGAGAAACAAATGTGGGCTCCTATACTAAGGAAAAGAGTGCTTAGATTAGATGTATGAAGCATTCTTGCTAAGTTCTACTACAATACAATTTTTCCATGATTTAATTTCCAAAGGAAGGATACAAATGATTCATATTATGCTTATAAGAGAGACCACAATGTTTAAGAGTTTTTTCAAATTAGTCAAGCTAAAACCCTTAAGACTGAAAAAAATATGAAGAAAATGCCAGCAAAATAATAATAACAAGGATGCTTCAATGATGTCACTAGAATGAACTTCAGAACCAACCTTACCTCAGTCCACACAATTTCTATAGTAAATAGGCCTTATAAGGATGCCAAGTTACCTCAATAACTAAAACAAACTTGACCTTGGATTCAAGAAAATGATGATAATTCTCCTTCAATGAAAGCTCTAGGATTAGTGCCCAAGGCCACCTATTATGGCTTGAAGACATTCTCTTGAATTTGTACACCAAATTAGCCTTAAAAGAGCCAAATAGTACTTTGCAAAATATTTCTTGATCTGCTTCCAACTCCTCCCAATAGACTGTAGAAATATCATGAAGTTCTAGTTATTAGGGCCACTATTATAAGTTAAGAAATACACATATGTAACCTATAAGGGGGTGCAAATATAGCCTTCAGATCCACCTCAAATTTTCTTAAGGACTTAACCTTAACAAGTTGCATAACAGTCACTATAAAAGGCCAATCCTTGAACAAGTGAAATATTCATATAAATGTGGTAGAATTCTACAATTAAATCAAAATAAGCATTTATTAAAGTTCCCTATTCAGTTACAAAACTCACACTAGATCTTTGTCCAGAAGACCTTAATTTATACAATTGTTTTTTCCCTAAGAGGGCCAAGACTCTCAACTAAGTTTGTAGATAGCAAATGAATTCATATCCACATAAGACCTCAGCCAATACAATATTCAAATCATGTCCATCTCTCTAAAAATTATATAACGAAAAAAATAGATCCCAAAATATGTAAACCATGTGCCCAAACCCTTCAGACCTTCAACCTCCTATTAGATAGGCTAGACTACTCAAGGGTCGCAAGGATATCATAGAAAATATTTCACAAGTTAAGCATCCAAATACATGTTTTTGAGGAGGGAGGGAGCCTCCTTTTATAATGTTTATAGAGGCTTCTAGGATGGGTTAGCTGAAATTCAAATGAAGGGAAATTTTTCAAATTTTGAATTATTTAATTAAGGCCAAATTACATATTTGGAGGGAACCATCTTAGGATAAATTTCAAATTTTATTTTGAATTTTACTTGGAGCCAAAAAAAATCCATATGCCCATGAAAATACTCCAAAAAATATTTAATTCAAACCTTATACAAAAATACTTCTTGGCCTAATTATTATAGCAAGTTTCCAACCATAAAGAGCTACCACATTGTAATATTCCTAAAATTTAGCTTTTAGCTAAATGGAATATGATGGATTATTTTGTCACTAGGTAGGTGAATAAATGGGTGGGTAGGCCCATAAATATCCTTATCAACAATAAAAACACTTCAAGTGTGAAAGGAGACCTTCTAAGCAGCTAAATAAAGCACCTTTGAGTATGAACAGGGGTTGGATCATGTTGAATAGGTCAACTTTGACCAAATCAACAGCGTTGTTATGGAGGAGTGGGCATTAAATGAGGAATAACATAGTTTTGGAGGGAGATTGATTGCATGGAGATAGTGACCTAATTGAGTGGGGCCAATGGCAAGGAAGCTCATAACTTATATAAGGAAGAGGATGGAAGCCATATTGGTTATGTTTTAGATTATTCTTTTGTATATGGTTTGTTTAGACTTTTGGCATTCTTCAGCTGTTTAGTTGATTTTGCAGTGTTGTTTAGCACCAGGTGTTCTTGAGCAAGAATCCCATCTCTTTCCTTGAGAGGCCTCTTGGAGGAGAATTTCACTTCATCTCCACACTCAGGCTTAAGGCCAAGCTACAACTTTCTTCATTAGTGCATTTTTTGCTAAACATTGTGCTATGTTGCAGGGTGTAGCAGTGGAGTATCATTTTAGGTGTCTTCAAAGCTAGTTTTGCAGTGGAGGGAGGTTTCCATCCATTGGAAGGTCTGTAAAGAAGATTGTTGAGCTTTATTGACACATTTAGCAGTAGGCTAAGGAGCATTCATCCCCTACAATGCAGTTTCAGTCCAGATCTGCGTTATTTTAGGGAGGAGTTGCAAGGGTATTTGCAGTGGTTGTTTTGGGAGGTAATTTCTTCAGTGGAGGAGCCATGATTTCATCCAGAGGATCTTTGGAGAAGAGTTGTAGGCTTCTATATAAGCTTCAGCCATATCTTCTAATTTCTGTTGTTGTAGCATATCTTCAGCCCTAGGGCTGCAGCTTACATTGGCACATTGTGTGCATTTTCCGGAAACCCTCTTGGGTTGTCTTGGAAAGTTGATCTAGTGTCCAGATCTGTATGTTTAGACTCTATTGGGACCTATATCAGAATTTTTACATCATTGTATCATCTCCAGATGTAGTTATGCATAATATGACTGTGCTGTAGTTTCTCCCCAACATTTTGTATTGTAACAACAATTCATTTTTAGGAGTGATTGCTTATGGGAGGCTTGTTTCCTCACTGTATATGATTTATGTCTCACTATTTTATATTGATTTTTTGATATAATACATGATTTTATGATCCCATATTGGTCTCCAATGTTAATGAGTTGATTTAAAATGATATTTCTAGTTTTGTGTTCATATATTACTGCTTCTCCATTTGGGAATATTAAATTGGTACGAGAGATTAATCTTGGCTCAGCCTATGCATTCAACCAATATGTCACCATAAGGAGAAGCTTCTCAAAAGAAGAGGAGATGTATAGAAGAAAAAAATACACGACTCCATTATTTGGAGAAAGGAAGGTAGAGAAGTTCTCAAAGCTTCTTTTTCAAACTATGTAGAGCCTCAATGAAGATATCAAGCAGATGAGAATGAAGATGAGTAGGGAATTTCCAAGGGGGTTTGAATATGAAGCAAGCCCTAGATTTTTTCATGATTGATGTGAGCATGCAACCACACATTATGATCAACAGTGCAGTCTTATGCCCAGATTTACTGCAAGAGAGATGGAGGAAGAAGATGCACCGAAGGAGGAGACTTTGAGTGACTATCTTCACAATTATGAATCTCAATATTGGAGATTCAAGGAGAAATTGAACTTCCAAGAGTTTTTACAACTCAAGAAGGAAAGAAGACCCAGTAATCACAATAGAAGTAGAAGAGGTATATTCTTTCTACCAAATTTTGATGGGTCCTCCACATGCACAACTAAGGATTGGATAGATCAACCAAACTCATATTTTCATCTGAATCAAGTTTCAGGAAAGGAAGCCCTTAGGATTGTAGCACTGCACCTTGAAGGTAATGCTCATATTTGGTGCTTTAATGAATATTTTTCATTTAATCATGAAAATATAGCTACTTATGCAAAATTCACTAAGATATTAGTGAAGATATTTGATGAAAAACAATCTGAAACATTTTTGATTGAGCTAGCAAAACATAAACATCCAAAAACTTTGCATGAGTTGAAAAGATATATTACCCCAACTCCACTTCAGATTTCTATTGAGGGGGATAAAAACCTATATGATACCTTTCCAAGGGCAAGATACCCATTGAATGGAGAGCTTTCTTCTCAAAAGGAAGACATGGAGGTTCCTCCTTCAAGGGAAGACCAAAATCTAGGGTCTCTCATTGTTGATGAGGTATTCTCAAATATTGATGAGGAGAAAGAGTAGAAGGAAAGTAACATCATTGTCACTTTGGGAGGAGAACCATCACCACATGGATATGGGCATGAAGCTATTTCTTCAAGTGGAGGAAATTTTGCATCTTTGCAACAGGTTCTCAAGGAGCATCATGTGACAGTAGTGGTGGGTTGTAAATCTTTGATCAAAGGAGGAGAAGAAAAGGAGGATCAGCAACAAAGGATGGAGAGCCTGCACCCCTGTTTATTTCAAGGGATTTTTATACAAAATAAGGAGACTGAGTTATGTAGTGAAGGGAGGGAAAAATCAGTCCACTCACCTATACAGTCTACTTCAGATTTTAATGTCTCTTTACATCGAGGCATTCCGCCAGGGAGACCCCTTGATTGGAAGATGAATAAATATTTCTCTCAACATAGTGCAACATTTATATATGTGGCTAGGGAAGGAGCCTTGCGAGGAGCTAGCACAGCGCAGAGAACCTTTGATGGGTTCAATGGAGGGGTGAACAATTTCCTGATATGGACATTAATATCTCCCACTCAACTATTGGCGCTAAAAAAATATTCAGAAATCTATGATGACATGAGCATGGTGTTAAATTACCACTCCATATCTTTAGAGCAACAAATTATACTTCCACACATGGGGAAGATTTCCGAGTATGAAAAGAGGTTATCAACACTCTTGCATGCATTGGCAAAACTATGGAAGTTTCAGAGGAGAGATATCTTTCAAGAGGAGGATAACTTCCATGTACTCCAATATTGTCTTGGGCAAGATCAACTACAAGAAAGGCAACAAAAGTGGGGTAACATTACTCCAACATGTGGCTTTGGCATTGAGCATGTCAAAGAGGAGGGTTATGGTGTTGCATATACTTCATTTCAAGTTTCTACAATGTTGTCATTGTTGGGAAGCCTAGATCCATATTAGGAGTCCCAACTATTGGTGGAATATTCTAAGAACCTATTCACATGTAAGTTTCCTGACGGGAAAGTGATAGATGGGACGTACAGAGTGGTTGATGGAGTCATTTATTTCCATGATCATATTTACTTGACTAGAGACTCAAAGCTCAAAGATAAACTACTACATGCAGCCTATGAGATCTTGCTTTCCAATCCCACTAGTTTCATTAGAACATACCATACTATCTTGGAGGGATCCATGTGGGAAGAATTCAAAGAGGAGATGCACTATCATATGAGGAAGTTCATATATTATTTGGAGGGTGAGGAGAAACATAATTCTTGGGAATAATTATCATCACCACCTCCTTGCTCATTGGGTGTGAGAGGGAGCTCATCCATGAGCTATCTCACTGATTTAAACCAAGTATATGGTAAGGATTGTATTTATAAGCATCATGATATATTTACTATATACTTGCATTTTCTTACCACTCATGTGTTGGACATTGCTCCAAGAGGGGGCACTCTTTCTTATTGGCTTCATGGGATATTTGGAGCCATGAGCAATGATGATGTTGGCCATCCCATAGAATATTTTTGGGAGATGATGTATTCTTCATGGTGTGCTTCATTAACACCTATAGAAATTATATAAAATATGCATGTATATATCCAGATTCTCCTGATCTAACAGTATTTATCTTCTTGCTAAATACAGAATCCTTCTACTATTAATATTTTGTAGAAATTAAAAAAAAATTGCAAACACATGAAGCAATAAAAACAATCGCACATAACACAGTTGTTTAACGGGAAAGCCTGAAGCTGAAAAACCAAAAATATCATATATTATGTATCATGGAGATCATGTAACAATCTCATACAAAGATTAGTACATCAAGCTCTCAGTACAATCAATCATCACACACTAATAAGAAGAAATCTGAAAATCCATGCACCGATTTCTTGCCACCTGATAGTCTGCCTCCACTGCGAAATCCCTGCTGAAGAATAGCTCTAAATGAATTCCAATTATCCTTGCCTTGATTATGCAATCCTAATTGGAAACTCCAATGTGTGTGTGGTGCAATCAATGCATCACTATAGTCACAATAGATAGTCCATCTTGCCCTTTCACCTATCTCTCCATTGGGTCTCCATTGGAACTGACATGCACTGTAGTTAACTTTTGTATTTGTTTAGTTGATTAATGAGTTATTATTAGTGAATTAATTAACTAATTAATTCACTCCACTCTCACTAGTGTATCATTCAATTAGACTAGATACAACTAGCTCAACTGAGTTTAACTCCATAAACTGAGTTAAATTGAATAACAAATCCATGAACTACTCCTCCAACTCTGTCATAACTTTTCCACTTCAGTTCTAACTGAGTCCTCCATGCATGAACCACCAGTAAACCCTAGGAATTGCGTAATTCCTTCATCCCACTGATTTTCCAAATCTGTATACTGAAATTAAGTGCTCCAAGAGAATAAGTTGTTGTTTATTGTCGAATTATTATTAAGAGCTAATAATAATCAACACTTCTATTTTTAGATCGACGATATATAAATAAACTTCGCCCAATATTCTAAAAATATAATTTCATCTATTTTTCCAACTTGACCAACCATCCACAAATAGCATCCTGCAAATTCTGAAATATGATCACCATGTCTAAAAATAGACATAGTCTAAAAATATACTTGCACCTAAAAATAGCCTGTAGGCCCACTTAGTGAAGGCGACTAATTTTCACTAAGCTTCATCATCTTGTTGAATCTCAACACTCCCTCTCAACAAGATAGGGATTATCCTTCACCCCGATCCTGCCTCTTTGGTATTCGAATTTGCTCCTGGTGAGTGCCTTTGTTAGAATATCTGCATCCCGATCTTCCGTAGGAATGTACTGAAGCAACATGATCTTCCGTTGCACACAATTTCTGATATGATGATACCGGATATCAATATGTTTAGATCTATCATGAAACATAGGATTAATCACGAGTTTAATGCAAATCTGATTATCACAATGTATCATTGTAGGATCTAAATGTTAACCAAACAAACTGACCAAGATCTTCCTCATCTAGATAGCCTCACATGCAGCTTGACTTGCTTCCATGTATTCTGCTTTCGCTAAACTGAGTGCCATGAATATTTACTTCCTACTGTACCAAGAAACTGTCATAGATCCGATACTGAAAATCCCTCTTGATGTGCTCTTTCTGTCTGTTGGGCTACCTGCCCAATTTGCATCCGTGAAGCCATGCAACTTCACCTCATCCATATGTCTGTACCATAAGACATACTCAGATGTGCCCTTGAGATACCTCAGAACATGCTTTCCTGCCTTCCAAAAGAGCTTGGTAGGCTTAACCATCGCTTGTGAAAGCTGGTTCAATGCATAGCATATGTCTGGTCTTGTATTAACTAAATACATGAGCGAACCCACCAATTGTTGATAAACAGTGGCATCCACTACTTCTGTCGATGTAGCATCCTCTTTCCTCCAATTTCCCGGAAGAGGAGTGTCGATAGGCTTGCAGCCTTGCATGTGAAACTTCTCAGGTATCTCCCGAGCATACTTGCCTTGAGACACAAATAGTTCACCTTCCCGCTGCCATATTTCCAATCTAAGGAAATAATGAAGGAGGCCCAAATCCTTCATCTCAAACTCCTTTGCAAGATATGCCTTACATGAGTGTATCAACTGCTCATCACCTGTTAGTATTAAATCATCAACATAAAGAACAATGATTAAAATCTTACCCTCCACCACAATTTGGTACAATTTTTCATCTACCTCACTCTTGGTCAAGCAAATTCCAATGAAATAGTTGTCGATTCGTGTGTACCAAGCACGTGGTGCTTGCTTCAGCCCATACAATGTTCTTTTGAGTTTGCACACATGTGACTTGCTGCTGAAGATTTCAAATCCTTCAGGCTACTCAATGTACACCTCTTACTCAATGATACCATTAAGGAACGCAGTCTTCACATCCATCTAATGAATGTGCCAATCCATCTATGCTGAGAGAGCAAGGATGGTCCTTATGGAAGAATATCGTGTGACGGGTGCAAAGTTTTCTTTATAATCAATCCCCTCGATCTCTGAGAAGCCCTGGGAAAAAAATCTTGCCTTATACTTCTCGACGCTCCCATTAGCTGCTTTCTTTACCTTGTAGATCCATCCTGATCCTACAAATGATTTACCCACCGGCCTTGGAACAATCTCCCAAGCATTGTTTCTAACAATGGAGTGATACTCCTCCACCATCGCATCTACCCATGTAGGCTCCTGCACTGCTTATTCAAAAGAAGATGGCTCTGTCATGATACACTTGCTCATAAGAGCCATGTATCAAGTAAATCAGTCATGTGACTATCTCTGTCTGCAATGTGATGTAGGGACTCCTACATTCTATGCCGCATCAAGCTTTAGTCTCTTAGCTTCTGTGGTATGCTTTCTGCCTTGTTTGATTTTTGGATCTACATGAGTGGACTCCTCCACTCCATGAATCTCCTCCTATGGCTGATCCACATCTAGAGGCTCATCTTTTGGAACAATAATTTCCTCCTCTGCATGCAAGTGTAGCTCCCTCTCAAGCGAAAACTTCATGGCTTTCACCTCACTGAATTTTATATCTCATTGCACCACAGTCATCCGACTGTCTGGAAAATACACACGTTAAATATGGGGTTTTTTGTGTACCACACAAATATCCCAACTTTTGTAGTCGGCTCCAGCTTCTTCTTGGCATCCCTTGTCGCATGAATGTACACAGATGAGCCAAAAATATTCAAATGAGAAATATCAGGCTTCTTACTAGTAAAAGCTTATTCAGGTGTACTCATGCCAAGTACTCTATGAGGACAACGATTTTGCACATAAACCATAGTGTTGCATGCTTCCGCCCACAAGTGCATCGGTAGGCCCTAGTCATGCAACATCGCTCGTGCAGCACCCATGATCGTTCTGTTCTTCCTCTCAGCGACCCCATTCTTCTATGGGTTATGAGGCGCTATGATTTCTCTTCAAATTCCTTCTTTGCAATAGAAGTATTTGAATTCGCCCGAGATGTATTCACCACCATTATCGCTCCGTAGAGCTTTCACTTGCTTCCCCGACTCCTTCTCCACCAATTCTTTAAACTCACAGAAATTTGAGAAATTTTCACTCTTCTTTTGCATGAAGAAGATGCAGCATCTACGAGAATAGTAATAAAAAAATATAACATAAAAACTATGTTTTGTTGTTGAAGTAATCGAGAGAGGTCCACACATGTCTGTGTGAATTCTCTCCAAGATCACTGAAGCACGGTTCTCCTTCTCATGAAAGGTGGTCTTCACAAACTTACCCATAGTACATCCCTTGCACTGATCTAACTACGCAAGAGTACCCTTGGGAAGCCTAGTAGAAATATGCTGCAAAATCTTCAAAGCGCCATGGTGAAGATGGCCCAATCTATTGTGCCATAATTCGCCCTCATTCTAGCTCACCACTTCTTTTACTTTTCCCACCATTGCAGCGCAACCATCTCCCTCTAGCATGTAGAGATTCTTAACTCAAATCCATATCCTCTTGTTTGACTCGTTTTTTTATGTCACAGTAAAGCTTTTCCATCGCTAAAAACAACGTCATAATCTTTGTCTTCCAACATTGCGACCGAGACCAAGTTCTTCTTCAGACCTAGAACATGCATAAAATCTTTCAACAAGAATGGATCACTGGACTCCCTCTCAAAGGTAATGGTCCCAATGCTAGTTGCACTGTATCAACCATCGTCACCCATCTCTATATGCATTTGAAGGTCCTTCTCCTCCAAGTCACTAAACAACTCCTTGTCTCCCGTCATATGGAAAGACGCACCACTATCAAGATACCACACTGATCCCATATAGCTTGAAACCAAGAATGAAATCACAGATAAATCAAGTTCAAATTGTGAGGCTAAGGCCTCTCCAGCTGTAGCTCCAACAACCTTCTTGTTCTTCTTCTTCTGTGGGCAGTTAGTGGCGAAATTCCCATGTTCTTGATAGCGAAAACACTTCACCTTGGACCAATCCTGCTTCTTGACTTTTGCTTCAGATTTTGAAGGAAATTTCTTCCCCTTCCCTTTCCTTTCTTTGGCAGCCAAAGCGCAATTCTCTTCATCATCATTCTTTGATGAAGAGCCATCCCTAGTGCCTCGCCTTATCTCCTCCTGCACAAGATCCGACCAAAGTCGCTCTCATCTTTGTAGTTTCTCCCGTCCATTGACAAAGTCTTTGTAGCTATGCCAACTCTTCAAAAGCCCAAGGAGAGCCAAGCTCACCAATTATTCATCATCACCAATAATCCCCACACTTCCAAGTTCATCCCTACAGTGGAAAAACTTCGTGAGATATTTTGGAATATTGTCGCCCTTCTCCATTTTTATTTTTCTGAACTTATCTTTCAGCACCAACTTCCTCTGGTCATTGTTGCTTTGGAGAAAATCTTTCAAATCCTTCCACATCGCAAATGGAGTGGCTTTCCCGTGAAGGCTAGACACAATATGGTCCTTCACACCTTCCAACAGAATTCTTCTTGTCTTCGCTACCTTATTTTGCCATGCGTCAAGTAATGCATTATCGCTAGATCCCGGCTTAGGAACATCGCTATTGATGAACTCCTTCAGTCCATTATCCTCCAGCACTACCTCCATCCTATCCTTCTAGGCTATGTAATTCGAGCTGCCATCAAGGGTATACTCCAATCGCAACCCATTGAAATATTTTTCAATGTATACTCAACTGTCGCACCAAGAATTTTATGAAGCAAATTCAAATTGTCCACCAGCACAAACTCAATAATTCTTCACAATTGCAATCTTCAAGAATTAACACTACTCTGATACCATGTAGAAATTATATACAAGATGCACGTATATGCATGATACCATCATCATCATCATATATATCCACAATCTCTTGATCTAACAATATTTATCTTCTTGTTAAATACATAATCCTTCCACTAGTAATATTTTGCTGAAATTAAAATCAATTTCAAACACATGAAGCAATAAAAACAATCGCACATAACACAGTTGTTTAACGAGAAATCCTGAAGCTGAAAACCCCAACTATCATATATTATGTATCATTGATATCATGTAACAATCTCATACAAAGCTTAGTACAATCAATCGTCACACACTAATCAGAAAAAATTTGCAAATCCATGCAGAGTACAAAAGCTTCCCTAACATTCTAACTACTCTACTACTATGAACGGTTGGGTCGTGTGACCACCTTACTGAAGGTTGGTACTCAGGTTGCGAAAAGAGTGGTTGTTCCAAACTAGGGATCGGGGTTCAATAACATCTCTTCCGCAGTATGGCTCTCAGCTTCACAAAGATAATTGTCAGCCCAGTTCCATCTGCCTTTTAGAATCAAGCTCCTGCCCATATTATCAGTGAAGCCCCAGCTCCCACTGTGTAGGTGATCAAGGCCTCACTAGATGAGGCCTTGAAGTTTTCTGAAAGTGACTTAATCTTCCGGTTTAATGGCTTTTGGCCACGGCTGACAGCTCTCCACAGTTGGATCTTGGAGGTACGGAAGCCTCTCATTTCTGATGAAATTAATATCTACCCATGTGCTAAGGGTTTCTTTATAGAAGATTTTGAAAACTCTGAAATTAAACAATGCATTTTAGATTTTGGCCCTTGGTTTTGGGAAAAATCAGGCCTATTCATGAAACCATGGAACCCATCATTCGATCCCTCAACAACAGTCATAACCTCAGCACCAGTTTGGGTCAGATTGAAAAACCTACCTTTACATCTCTAGAATCTCTCCTCGCTAAAAGCCATTGGAAATGCAATTGGGAAATTTTACTGCAGGTGCCTAGAAATAGAGGAATATGTTAGAAC
Source organism: Pinus albicaulis (assembly GCA_034641835.2). Taxonomy (NCBI): domain Eukaryota; kingdom Viridiplantae; phylum Streptophyta; class Pinopsida; order Pinales; family Pinaceae; genus Pinus; species Pinus albicaulis. The sequence goes on along the minus strand of CM076572.1, from coordinate 1,467,104,368 downwards.
CACCTATGCACGCATCTGTGTAGAAATGGACTTTAGTGCCAGATTCCTAGCTGAAATAATCCTAACAAGAAAAGACTATGTATGGAACCAGAAACTTGACTATGAAAGTGTCATCTTCAGATGTCAATCCTGCTTTGAGACAGGCCATCTAGCCAAAAATTTCACAAAAGTCTCCCAGAAAAATTCTGCTAGAAAGAATCACCATAGATCTACATGGTGGGAAGGAGCACAGAAGGAAAATTACACTGTCATCAAGGAAGAATACTCTCCAGAAAAATTTGAATCGCAAGAAATCAGGCAAGAAAGAAACAACCCTGAAGACAAGCAGGGGGAAAGCCCCACCCAACAACAAAAAAACGAACTCGAAAACTCCTCAAGCATCAACAATTCTGAGGATTTGAATACCGCGCAAAATAAATCTTCATTTAGCAGCAAAGTAGATCTCCCAGATCCTGAATATAAGATACCAGTGTCCCAAGGATCAGAAGAGATGAAGGAGTTGCAAGGTAAAGGAAATTGGAAGACCGTAGAGAAGAAAAATAAAGCTACAACACCAATCTCGCCAAGAAAGACGAGAAGCTAGACAATTAAGAATTAAGAAAATTATAGGTCCGATAGACCAAAGTTTGGTCTCATTGGACGCTAGCCATCATCATCATCATCATCATATATATCTAGATTCTCCTGATCTAACAATATTTATCTTCTTGCTAAATACAGAATCCTTCCACTGTTAATATTTTGTGGAAATTAAAATCAATTGCAAACACATGAAGCAATAAAAACAATCGCACATAACATAGTTGTTTAGCAGGAAATCCTGAAGCTGAAACCACAACTATCATATATTATGTATCATGGAGATCATGTAAAAATCTCATACAAAGATTAGTACATCAAGCTCTCAGTACAATCAATCGTCACACACTAATTAGAAGAAATCTGCAAATCCATGCATCGATTTCTTGCCACCTGATTGCCTGCCTCCACTTCGCAAACCCTCCTAAAGAATAGCTCTGAATGAATTCGAATTACCCTTGCCTTGACTACGCAATTCTCATTGGAAATTCCAATGTATGTGTGGTGCAATCAATGCATCACTATAGTCACAACAAATATTCCATCTTGCCCTTTCACCTATCTCTCCACTAGGTCTCCACTAGAGCTGACACGCACTGTAGTTAACTGTTGTATTTGTTTAGTTGATTAATGAGTTATTATTTGTGAATTAATTCACTCCACTCTCACTAATGTATCATTCAGTTAGACTAGATACAACTAGCTCAACTAAGTTTAACTCCATTAACTGAGTTAAACTGAATAACAAATCCATGAACCACTCTTCCAACTCTGTTATAACTTTTCCACTTTAGTTCCAACTGAGTCCTCCATGCATGAACCACCAGTAAACCCTAGGAATTGTGTAATTTCTTCAGCCCACTGATTTTCCAAATATTTATACTGAAATTAAGCGCTCCAAGAGAATAAGTTGTTGTTTATTGTCGGATTATTATTAAGAGCTAATAATAATCGACACTTTTTTTAGACTGACGATCTATAAATAGACTTCGCCCAATATTATAAAAATAGAATTTCATCTATTTTTCCAACTTGACCAACCATCCACAAATAGAATCCTGCAACTTCTGAAATATGATCACCATGTCTAAAAATAGACTTGCACCTAAAAATAGCCTGCGGACCCACTTAGTGAAGGTGACTGATTTTCACTAAGCTTCATCATCTTGTTGAATCTCAACAACACCAACCATCATACACCTTCTCCAAGCGTGCAAGAAGAATGGGGCAGCAAACAAGTGGTGGGGGAAACACTTGTTCTATCATATTCTATGGAAGTTAGGAGCAAAACTGTGTTGGTTGCACATGAGGGATCATTGTCCTTCTCCTTTACTACACATGGTAGCTAGCATGAATTTTATTGTGATTCCATATGTTTATGATGTTCTTATCTTTTTTGGGAACATGATTGGAGGGAAGGCACATTGGTTGAATGTGTCAATGGGGAATGAAATTTCCCATACCTTTTATGCTTCATGCTTCATGGGGAGCATGGAAGATGATATGGCCATTACAATAGAACACGTGTTTCTTTATGAGGTGGGCCATATGATTGTTTGGAGCACTTGGGATATGCCTCTCATGAACATTTGGGAAGAACTTTTCTATGAATTACCATGTTGGAAGGTGATTCATTTCATTTGGATGATAGCATGGAGATGGGAGTCCCTCTTTGGGAATGAGATCCCTTATGCTTGTCATTACTCCTACCTTGAAGAGGCCATTATACAACAATAAGGTTTCCATATAGACATTCCACTTTCTCATGATGAGGGCCATTTGGTTTATCCACGAAAGGCCAACTTGCACAGTTGGGAGGAATCATCGGGAGACGATATTATTGTAGAATATCTGAAGTAACGGTGGAGACTATTGACGATGAAGCCATAAGAGGAGAAGGGGAAGATTTTTGCTCCACCTTTATAGTTTCTTGAGGACAAGCAACATTTTGGAGGGCAGGATTGTAATATTCCTAAAATTTAGCTTTTAGCTAAATGGAATGTTATAGATTATTTTGTCACTAGGTAGGTAAATAAATGGGTGGGGAGGCCCATAAATCTCCTTAGCAGCAATAAAAACACTTCAAGTGTGAAAGGAGACCTTCTAAGCAGCTAAATAAAGCACCTTTGAGTATGAACAGGGTTTGGATCATTTTGAATAGGTCAACTTTGACCAAATCAACAACACTGTTATGGAGGAGTGGACATTAAATGAGGAATAACGTAGTTTTAGAGGGAGATTGATTGCATGGAGATCGTGACCTAATTGAGTGGGGCCAAGGGAAAGGAAGCTCATAAATTATATAAGGAAGAGGATGGAAGCCATATTGGTTATGTTTTAGATTATTATTTTGTATATGGTATGTTTAGACTTTTGGAATTCTTCAGTTGTTTATTTGAGTTTGCAGTGTTGTTTAGCACCGGGTGTTCTCGAGCGGGAATCCCATCTCTTTCCTTGAGAGGCCTCTTGGAGGATAATTGCACTTCATCTCCACACTCAGGCTTAAGGCCAAGCTACATCTTTCTTCATCAGCACATTTTCTACTAAACATTGTGCTGTGTTGCACTGTGCAGCAGTGGAGGATCATTTTGGGTGTCTTCAGAGCTAGTTTTGCAGTGGAGGGAGGTTTCCATCCATTGGAAGGCCTGTAGAGAAGCCCCTTGAGATTTATTGACACATTCAGTAGTATGCTAAGGAGAATTTATCCCCTACAACGTAGTTTCAGTCCAGATCTACGTTATTTTAGGGAGGAGTTGCAGGGGTAGTTGTAGTGGTTGTTTTGGGAGGTAATTTCTTCAGTGGAGGAGCCATTCTTTCATCTGGAGGATCTATTGGAAAAGATTTTTAGGATTCTACATCAGATTCAACCATATCTTCTCATTTTTGTTGTTGCATCATATCTTAATCCCTAGGGCTGCAACTTACATTGGCACATTGTGTGCATTTTCCGGAAACCCTCTTGGGTTGTCTTGGAAAGCTAATCTAGTGTCTAGATATATATGTTTAGACTCTATTGGGACCTATATCAGAATTTTTACATCATTGTAACATCTCCAGCTGTAGTTATGCATAATATGACTACGCTGTAGTTTCTCCTCGACATTTTGTATTGTAACAACAATTCATTTTTGGTTTATGGAAGGCTTGTTTCCTCACTGTATATGATTTATGCCTCACTATTTTGTATTGATTTTCTGATCTATTACATGATTTTATGACCCCATATTGGTCTCCAATGTCAATGAATTGATTTACACTGCTATTTCCAGTTTTGTGTTCATATATTGTTTCTTCCCCATTTGTGAATATTACACACATCATCTCATTTTGGGGATGTTGACCACAAGAAGGGGGAACCAAATTTGATTGCAAATATATCTCAAACTGTAAGGAGCCTCATGACGTTCCACATATTTTTGGAATCAGAATGACAAGAATCATCCAATGAAGGTGATATTGACCCCAGATTATTAAATTCACCTTGTCATTTTTGTCATCAAAGGTAGGACTTCTTCTAGTGTTGCTTGAGTTGACATCAATGATAAACGTATTTCAACACTTCAAAGTTAATTACCTCTCGATTCAAACGTCTGGTAGATTCCTATATGGATATTTTAGGTGGGTTAGTGAAAAAAAAGAGAGTCAGTTATATGGTTGGAATTGTTTTAAATCAACAATGTGGGGGATATTCAACAAACTCGAATTTCTAGTCGATATAGGATGGATATTTTTCAAGTATTTAAGAATTTCCATTTCATTGGGATCCTAAAATATGGATGATTGGAGTGAATTCCTCCAAAATTTTAAAAATAAAACAGAATCCTAGGGGGCACAAAAACTCAATACAATGAGACGAACAATCTTTGTTAAATCTGTTTTATCAAAGCTCCAAATATATTTGTGCTCTGATCTTTTGGATCCAAAGACTGTGGTAAATAAAATAGATTCCTTGATTCACATATTTCTCTAGAAAGGGGGTAAACACAATGAAAAAATGGTTCATCTAGTGCATTGGAGCATCGTTTGACTTCCAAAAGTGTATTGAGGATTGGAAATTAAACATCCTTACTTCACGATTCTAGCTGTATGGGCGAAGATTATATGGTGACTCTTATCTGTGTCAAAGGAGTGTTGGAAGTAAAAATTTCTACAAAACTATTTTCATAAAACTTAATTTCTCAGATCATATACAACTGATTGGATAGAAACCGGCTCTAAGATTTGGAACCTTTGAAAAGAATCTACCCTAATAATCATTGAACACCTGAGTTGGCACACTAGAAATGGAGCCTGTATCAACATATGGAAATACAATTATGCTATAGAAGGATCCCTTAGTGATCATGAGGAAATTAGAGACTTGGCAATTTGGATGCAACAAGAGGGTTATGTTAGGTTAAGAGATATTTCAAAATGGGATTAATAGGGGGTTTGTAAAGGATGGTTGCACCCAAAATTACCTATAAATATCCAACAACAATAAGAAAGGTTGATTTGCAATCTAAAATTAATGGCTCCTATTTCCATCTCATCTTGAGATCAACACTCTTGGAAAATTAGTTGTCACCAATGTTACACCATTTTTTTGGTCATCTAACCTATTATCATTAGATGAACCCAAGTACACCATGTAAGACCAATTTTACCCTAAGTAAAATTGCTTTCACCATATTAAATAACATTTGTCTATATTTCCTGGTCATATTTAACCCAAAACAAGGAAATTAATTAAATAAATCATTATTTATTTGATTATTTCCTAGGAATAAGTTATTTAAATCATTATTTAAATAATATTCCTAGCTAAATTTGACTAAATCATTTTTAAATAATTAAATAAACCATTATTTATTTAATTATATTCCCATCATTTCCCTAAAATAATAAATAAATCATTTATTTATTTGTTATTTATAAATAAACGAATTGACCCAAGTCAAAAATCCTTTTCCCTCCAACAAATATAATAAAATATTCCTAAAGGGTGATTCTAGAATTCGATTAATAATATTTTATTCATGCACCGAGTTCTAGAACACCCTAATATGTTATTATAAATAGAAGGGTTTTCCCCATTCATTAGTCACCTCCATTACATTATATCACTCTGGATCTACTCTTGGTCACCTTTTTTCATTTTTACCTTATGTTCTCCCATTGAGTTCTATGTTTGTCTGGGTTTTCTACACCAACAAGAGAGAGGAATTTTAGATCTGAAATGTTGAGGACTTTCAAGAACCCATCCCATTGAGGAGAACTGGAAAACACCTTTCTTGTTTTCTTCTCAGGTGCCCCCTTTTTAATATAATATAAAAATTCTTTCAAATACATTGTTCTTGTCTTGTCTATTGGATGCATGGAGCCATATTTTGTTTTATCTGCTTAATATCTTTTATGCTTAGATCTGGATTTGTGCAACATTATTTGGATCACCTAATTGCAGATTTAAAGATGTTTGGCAGCCATAATCGATGTTAGGGCTATTTGTTATGCGTAGCTAAAGTGGTCTTTTACGACGAAAGATTCATACTAACAACCAAGGTTGTAAATTCAAAGAAGGTTATGAAATTCTTGTTAAAAGGATCCCTCATACAGCTTCCAAAATCTTATGGAGAACATTATGGCATAAGGATGGGATATTTGAATTTTACCCCTTTTCTTGTACCTTAATCCCTAAAAAAATACTCACTGTAGATAATGTTAGGAAAACAATTATACAACTTCAATCAAGATGTGTTCTATGCAGGGAATCGAAGGAAAATGTCCCACATCTATTTAAGAAATGCCCATTTTCTCTGGCGATATGGTGGGAGGCATATTCCAACTTATCCCACATTGAAACAATACTTGGAACATGGGTTAATATGTTTGAAACATGGAGAAATATATTTCCATGGCTAAGGAAAGCTTCCTCTTTTCTAGTTCATTGTTGGGAAGCTCTCCAAAAATTTCTCTACTAGTCAATTTGGATCCTCGAGAATAGAGAAATATTCAAAGAAGAACACCCATATCCTACCTTAGTGGCCAAAAATGAATCCAGTTTATTATTTTAGGAAATTATGGTACATGGATTTAAAAATATTGAACTGGAAAATATTAACCAAGAGAAAAGGGATTGGATAAAAGTGTAAAAACTTCCAAATAATTCTAGTAGCTTCAAGCTCTAACTAATGCAAACAGGAAATTTGTATATCAAGCATAACTTGACAAACTTCTATCAATGGTGCTTGGATAGGAATAAAGTTTTATTATTTTTTTACGGAGCCTCGAAAGGTAATCCAAAGGTGGTAGCTGCAGGAGGGGTTATCTTTCACCTCGATCAAAAAATAGAGACTCAATATGCCTAGGGATTGGGTGTCACATCCAATAATAAAGTTGAATAGCTAGCACTTTTCTAGCGATTAGAAATAGAAATAGCAAAGAAAATCGCCAAGTATCAGTATTGGATATTCAATGGTTATAATTTATCAAGTGTGGAAAGCTAAAGGATCATAAATATCATGTCTTCCTCCTATCCTCTAGGGGATCATTTTTCAATTAAGGAAATTTGAACAAATTGAATTTTTTCACATGTATAGATAGTTGAATACAAAGGCAGATGCAACACTAGAGAAGAGGAATTTATAATTAGACCAAAGGGCGATTCTTAACTCACCCATACCATGAACTATGAAAGCGAACATTATGACCCTAATTATTATTAAAAAGGCTTCCTCAGTTGAAAAATTTATCGAACCCTCAAGGAATACCTCGCCCTAACATGTATCCCATCATGCACATAGATCTTGGCTCATAACTTAGTGCTACCACGAAAGGAATAGTGGAAAATATTAAATTTTCAACCATGTAGATCAAAGGCAATGAACCTATATCTTAATCACCTTAACATCTGGCAACCATAGGATGTTAATTGTATGCATAAGTGGAATATAGCTTTGATATTTCAAGGCTGGAAGGAGTTAGCACAAGTGAGGAGAGCCTCATCCCCACGAACACATTCAATTCCTATCAAAATCGTGTTAATACTTCTCCTTCTTTGTATCATTCAGTTGACATTACAAGGAAATTGTCGAGATGCAAACATGGATTTTGAAGATCCGCAATTCAATCATCTAGTGTGGTGGTTCATAGATGGAAAAGGTTATATATGGCTTTGTGTTGCTCTTCGATCCCACTATGCACTATTACTGAGTTTTAAAATTTGTGCTTAAAGGTGGATCTTAACTTTTGAAACTCAAAGCATGGAGCACGATAGTCCCACGCTAGTGGAATTGTGGGATTAGTTTCAAGAGGATGAGAAATTCAAAGAAAACAAGTTGTTGGCATATTTTATCTAATCTGTTGAAGGGTTGTCGAATACCCTCAATCAGAGAATCTCTTCAGAGGAGAAGGAGAAAAAGATGTATGAATTGGTCATGGATACTAAACATGAATTACCATAGATTAAAATGGATCAATTTCAAGTTGAAATCAGGTTTAGATTAACAACCTTGGGTATCAGGATTGTTGAGATTGAGGGAATCTCCAATAGTGGTTTCAAATTCCTTGTGGAAGTAGCAGATACCAACAACGAACCTTTGAAGAAAAAGGCTATAAGTGCTCGAGAGATAGGAACAACGGGATATGGATGGTGAGTTAGTAAATCCACATGAAGAAGTCGATGAACCATGACCTTATAGATAGATAATATAATAGTTTTTGAACCCTTTGATGTTATTTAGATATATATTTCTATCAGGAGTTTTTGTCGAGTATATAAAAGACGTTTGTTTAGAATAGTTGGTAAATCTGTGAGAAGAACAAACTCTTTATATTTTCGACCTCATAATGTAGTAGTCTTTTGGATCATGAAGAAATATATAAGGGTTCTGACCCAAAATCCATATTTTCTTTCTAATATAGATTACTACCTATTTCTTTGAATATATATATATATATATATATATATATATATATGGGCTCATGTATAAGATTAATGTTATTTGTTACTTAATGTTATTTGTTAAACCAATATTTCTTTCAAGTAACATTGATGTTGCTTGAAAGAACATGAGTGTTATAGCTTTAACAATAATAATAAGAAATATTGGTTTTCTTGTTGATATTGTACTTTAGAGTATGTCCCAAGATTAAATCTAATTGACTAAAAAATCATCTTCCTTGGATATAAAGAAATGAATTAATAACTTAAGATCCAAAATCAATTCACAAAAATATATTAACTTTCTTATAACCATTATTAAATTAAATTTAAATGACTAAACCATTGTTTTCCTCAAATATAAAAAAAATAAGATAACAACTTAAAATCCAAAATATGTAACATAAATAAAGCTATACCCATTACGAACCATTAATAAATTACTTCAAATTATTATATTTTATTTACACAATTATATTATTGTATTTTAAAATCCTAAAATAATTTCAATATAACCTAAACTAAGTCATTGAAACAAATACAAAATTTCTATCTTCTCTCATTATTTCAACATAAACCAGACTTTAAAATCCCAAAGTAATTTCAATATAAACTAAACTAAGACACTGAAACAAGTATAAAATTTCTATCCTTCTCTCATTATTTTAACATAAACTAAATTAGGACAGTGAGATTAAAAATGAAATTTCCATGTTAATCTCTCTCTTAAATTTTCAAGCAATTGACCATGGAAATATGCCATTTCCAAGTATTGAGAGGGAATTTTCTAATGAAATCTCAATATATGGTTCCCAAAGTTGAATCCTAAAACCCATTTTCCATGGTGCAATGATTTTTTTTGGATGGTTCCCCAACTTGAATTGTGTGTAAGCCCATTCTTAGTGGTCAATTAGGCAAACATCATCTCCTTCTCCAGTAACCACATCACACGCCATCTCCCTCATCAGCAACCATCTACAAACATAAGTCACACGTCACCTCCATCTCCATCTGAAGATATTGAACTAGGATAACGTCATCCCTTATAATCCAAAAGCTAACTTTTTAAGATGTGACAAATTAGTGTTCTATAAATTTTGAGAGACAAGCCTAGGGATTTTGGAACGCAATGCCTTTGGGTATGATGGCTCATGCCAACATTAGAATTGAGAAAATAGATAAAGATAATAAAATGTTTTTGACTAAATACCAATGATGAGATAGGCCCCTAAGATAGGCCCCTAAGGCATTTTTATATAGATTTATAAAATGGATTTCACATAAAATAAAATCAGACCACAAGAGATTCTATTTCTACCCTTATCAATGTTGTACTCTTAATTTCAAAAGTAAAATAAAAAATGAGATAAATTATCTTCCTAGGGGTCTACATAAGTAAGTCCCTAGACAAGGAAACAAGATTGATATCATTCGCATATCCCATTAAAATATCACTTTCGGTTTGCTCTGAGCCTTCTTGGGTGACATAAGATACGTGCTCTTATTGGCCAGATAATCAATTATCGATTGCTAAGATACCCATGGAGAGGCCTCCCAGTGAAAATAAATAACCTTATGTCCACTCTATTATGGACACTGTGACATAAGAGACCCATGGAGAGGCCTCCCCATTAGTTAAAAGAAAAAACCACATGTCCACCATATTCTCGATTGTGACATCACCTAGTCAGACACCTGTTGTCTCGACTATTGTGACATCACTAAAGTGATAACTACTCTTACTGACCAAATAATGAATTATTGATTGATTATTATAAAGACAAAGCACCCTTTTAAGAGATCGTTCACTATGGTAGAACGGGGAGTTGAAGCATCTTAGTCCATATAGGTTTACATCGAAAATAAATTTCACAAAGTATAGATAGGTACAACATGGGTTAATATTAATATTAAATAATGTAAGTGTAATGTGTTTGTTTTTATTTTGTAATGTGTGTGTTTTTATTTTCACATTAGGTTTTGATTTAGTTAATGTTTGTAAATAAATTTTTAATAAAACAAAGATGTAATGTTAAATATATATAAGCACAAAATAAATACTTCAGAATTTTAGATTGGAAAATTAATATATATATATATATATATTCTATTTTGAGATTAGAATACAAACATAATTGGTGAACTGAAACTACAAAATCGTGGACTAAATCATCATGTATCAAAAAAGTGCTAAAGGTGAAAGCTATGTGTAGAAAACATCTAAAAAATGGATAAAATAACCACTCAATTTTTTTCTAAAGATGTTACCCCAAGCCTTATGTAGGGTGACTTTCGCGTGGTTGCACATGACATAACATACAACATGTGAAGATAGTTTTGCAAAAAATTTAACACATACCCAACAATAATACCAATAATAAATGTAAATATATTGTGTGAGAATTATATATATATATATATATATATATATATATATATATATATATATATATATATATATATATATAGCATGGCCATTGTAGAAGGATAATATATGTAAGTTGAGAAATGGTTAAAACAAATTCTCTTGGATATAAGGTATGGTTTAAATTCCCCCCCTTGAATATAAGGTTAAATTATTTCCTGGATGCTCATTGTTATTATTAAAATGAGTGTCAACATTGTATCATGTTGCATACATTTTCTAGAAGTAATTTATGTCTGGATTTATAAAAAAATCAATATTTGGAGTAAACATTCTACCCATCCTCAAAGGCAAGTAAAATGCTACTTTTTCCTAGTGATGGGTGAAGTATCCACTTAATATGTTCGATGTTTCGTAAAATTAAACATATGTAACATGTCCCCAATCTATAAAAGCGTACACACTCAAACATTGTAAGATGTTTAGTCTATGTTTATTTGGAATGCATTTATATATGTGAAGGACAACTTACATGTACTATAATTTAAGTAATAAATATGATGTAAAATACAATAAATATAGCCATGGTGGCATTAGAAAGGAGTGGTTGAATATATGAAATGCATAATATTCTTTGCACACATATGAGTGGAGGGAGGTTATTTCATGATTTTCTTTTAAGGCTTGTGAAATGTTCTATTGCCTTAATATCTTAAAGTAGATATGGGAGTATCTTGCGGTAGTATTATACTATGTAAAGAATATATAGCAATATTTATACACATATATGTGTACCAAAACTCATTCCATCTTCATCAAGTCCTACTGTAAATTTTACTGAAAGGGATGGGAATTAATATTGATGAATGTCTTCACCGTAATATAGGAACACCATGGAAAGCCAAGGGTTGAATGTGTCATATGTTAACATAGATAACATTATTCGATATAGATAGAGGAGGACCAAATCCCATAAGCGTGTTATCTAGGTAAGGTGTGCCAAATCATATATATTTAGCAAGCACAAAAAATAATTGTGGGAGACCTAGAGGTGGTGGTGGTATGTGTGTGACATGCATAATTATACCCATATGCACATATATATGAACCAAATCCAAGTTTGATGTAATTTTTATTTCCTAATAAATGGTAAGTAAAATTAGCTTCCCCTTGTTAACTAAGATCCCTTTCACATGGCAGATTTATTCAATATTAGAAGGTAGCCATGGGGAAAAACGAGGTAGTTTTTAAACATATAAACATGTATAACACTACCAATATGCATGCATGTGGATCAAATCCAATCCCCCTTTGTCATAAAGAGACTTAAGATATGTCCCACAAGTAAAATTATTTTAACTATGTTATAAAACCAACTCCTGAAATAGAAGAAAAGAGAGATTAATGCCTTAGAAATAAGCCACTTCGAGGGGGAAACCTCCTTTACAATATGTTATCACAAAATTGTACTTAATTGGTTGTTGATCAAACAGCTCTATGTAACTATTTCAAACCAGCTTTTGACTGAAGCTTAGCCTCATCAGTCTGAGAGGGCTCTCTCAAAGGGATTTAATGATATTGGTTAATGATAGTGATAGATGGCTAACTCTATAGGATTTGTATCTTATTTTTTATTATTGTAGGTTGAAAGAATGCAGGCTTGCTACCATTGGGCTTATGGAGTCAAAAATCAGTATTTTCAGTGGTAAGGTTTCTTGACATGGAAGCTGAGGCAGATAGGGGTCTTTAACAGAGGAAAAACACACATAAAACATAGAGAAACATAGTCGTTTCATCACTAAAGGAAGTCAAAGCATAAACATATGAATTCTGAGTAATAGATATGAAATCTACTACAAATGGTAAACATAAAGATATAGATCAGAAAGACATTAAAAACCCCATGAGAATCGCAGGTCTGTCAAGAAGAAAGTCCTTTGTATTACTGATATAATTCAAATACATAAAAGCAACAGTTTAGTGAAAAACTTCTCCAACCCCTCACCACTTTGATGCTTTGTCTTTAAATAGACCTTCTTTACAACAAAGATGATTATGCTTGGTGGCTAGACCATCGAATTCTCCTATGACACATCTGTTAGTATGAATTCTTCGTCGAAGTGTACGAAAAAGAACCACTTTAGCTACGCATAACTAATAGCCCTAACAACAATAATGGCTGCAAAACATCTTCAGATCTGCAATTAGTAGTTAAAGTGCTGCAACAAACAGATCTATAAATGGAAAGATATTAAGCAGTGAAGTAAAGAGTTTGCTCCATGCATCCAACATACAAGACAAGAACACGATTTTTTGAATGAATTTTTATATTACAGGGCACCTGGGAGGAAACAAGAAGGTGTATCCAGATCTCCTCAATGGGATGGGTTCTTTGTAGTCCTCAACACTTCAGATCTAAGCTTTCTCTCTCTTGTAGATGTAGAAAACCCAATGTAGAAGGTAGAGCTCAATGGGAGCAAAATGGCAGAAATGAGACCAAGTGTATAGATCCAGAGTGATCTAATATGCAACAAAAGGTGAAGAATGATGGGAAAACCCTCCTATTTATAACAAAATATTGGGTCCTTCTAGATCTTGGTGCATGATTAAAATAATGTTAATCACATCTAGATCCACCTCTATGGAATATTTTATTATTATTTGTTGGAGGGAAAGGGTGTTTGACTTGGGTCAAATCCCTTGATTAGTGAAAAATAAATAAATAAATGATTTATTTATCTTTTAAGGAAGTGGTTGGGATATAATCAAATAAATAATGATTTATTTGATTAATGGTGGTTGATTTGGTCATATTTAACAAGGAATATTATTTAAATAATTATTCCTAGAAAATAATAAGATAACTATGGGTTTATCTCATTAATTTCTTTGTTTTTGGGTTAAACATGACCGGGAATAATAATTAAATTATGGTTTAATTAATTATTCCTTTTGGGGTTTCCTAATTAACATAGTGAAAGTAGTTTTACTTGGGGTAAAACTGGTCTTACATGGTGTACTTGGGTCCATCTATTGATGAAGAGTTAGATGACCAAAAAATGGTGTAACAGATTGCCCCCCAGCGTGCGAGTGTCAGGAGCAAATCGTATGACCGAAGTACGTTGTAAGAACACAGTCACTAGACAACAAAAAGGGGTGTCAGAGAGAGAACTGTGAGGTAGATAGTGTGCTGAAGGACTAGACCCTGAGGAGACGAGACTCGCAAGTGCAACAAGTCTCTTTTATGAGAGGGTACCTGTGCTGAAGGCGGCGGGGGAGGTATACCTATGCCCGCCGTGACAAAGTACAAAAGAATAGTGTGTCCAGTAAACAAGGGACCGAACTATAGAGTACAGCTGGCATAATCAAGGGCCAGATAAAAATACAATGAAGAGTCTCACATACATGCTGTGCCTGGGATAACAGCCAGGACTAGTACAATAATATCTGAGTACATGAGATAAATACAACCCACATGCCCCCTGTAAATGGGGAAGGGCTCACAAAATCTGACTGATACATGCAAATCATGGAGGCGCTGCAGGTGGCTAAGGCCAACATCATCAAAATCTGGAGCGGCATCAAAGGCTGCAATGAAGAGGTCATCCGGGCATGTGGGGGGCTACCTGCAGGGCCACCCCCTCATGAGGGCTGAGACATCTCACACACGCCCGGGAATCATCAAGAGCTGCTGCTGGGTCACTGGACTGTCCAGTATACGAATCTCGATCATGTTGAAAGGAGCTGGAGAAGCAATCAAGTCAAAGGGAGGTAAGAAATCCCCCTGCCTGATCCGAGGCACCGAACAAAAGTGGAAGCTGGAACCAAGGTACACCGCCCTCTAGACCTTGCTTCTGGAATAAATGTGCCGATGTCGACAGAAGGAGGTCCGCCGTAGGTGAGGCAATGAGAGATCCTCAACTAAGGCACGAGAGAAAAACAATAGAGCGACGGACAGACTGACACTAATGATGATGGTGGAAATGGGAAGGATGGAGTGGCGAATGGACGACTTCCCTTGTTAGAGCATAAAGGGCATGAATGACATGGCAGCGACTGACACAATATCGTAAGGGATAGGGGACAGTGGGACTGAAGGTCATAATATGCGACACAAGAGAGAGACCAAGCAATGGAGGATGGAGGGCTATAGTGGGGTACAAAGGGACTCGGGATAGACTCCATGAATGCGATGATGACTCAACTTGGATGTTCTAAACAAGGGCGACTCGATGGTGCTGCCACACAGTAAAAGGCCCAATGGGGGACCATAAAAGCATGAGTACAAGGTGGGGACTCATGACGAAAATCGTCACAAACATGGACAAGTAAGGAGGCAAGATGGTGCCCCAAGTACAAGTGTTGTAAGTGAGGAAATTCGATTTTAAGGAGAGGTGAAGTGACCCTTCTTGGACAAAATAGGTCCTGGCGAAGGATGAAAGTAAAAATAAAAATAAAAATATGTTGGCTATCTAACAGAAAATAAAACACGCATCTCAGAAGGGAAATGCTAAGGGTAATATTTCTTAAGATAGAGTGCATTGCGAGGATTGTCTTTGAAGTCTTCTAAAAGGTATGCCCCCTTACCAAGCTCCTTACTGATGATGTAAGGGCCTAGCCATAATGAGTCGAACTTCCTGTGACCAAGGACATCATGGGCCTGGTCATATACTAGAACAAGGTCGCCTTCGTGCAAAGGACGAGGCTGGACTTTTTGGTCATATTAAGCTTTTGGTGCGTTTCTTGGCCGCTTCCATGGTTTGCAATGCAACACAGCGATATTCAGAGGCACGCTCAAGCATGATAAGTCGTTGTTCTAGAGGTTGGGTGTCAGGGAGAAGTTCAACAGCCAGAGGAAGGGAAGGGATGTACACTCGATTGGTAAGACAGCCTCCTCTCCAAAAACGAGGTGAGGAGGGTTATGGTTGAGGGGCATGGGTGCCCCCGAGCATGGTGTGGCCATGCAAAAATGTATTTAGAAAAAGGGGAATCTAAACACATTTTAATGATGTGGTGTGCCATTTGTTCTCGTTATGGTTATGCAGTTTGAGAAAGGAAATGGAGGATTACCAATCTCTTTTGGTACTGCATATGGGGATCAAATGGACTTTAAGTTTCCGAGTTGGCATACCTGGTGTCACTATCCCAAAAAGAGGATTTGGAGATAATGAACTGATGCTCTTGTAGAAAAGTTATAGGTTGGTCAACAATAATGTCTAAGAGACTGGGTTGTTGACGGAAGAGGAGGGAACGATAAGAGGTATCATCCCTAGAGTGATCGGAAGTGATATGGGACTTTAGAGGTTCTTCTAAATGTGGAAGAATAATGGTACTAAAGTCAACACGACCAGATACACTAGGAGAGTTATGGAGAATTGCTTCTCTTGGTCTCTCAAATGTGGGTGCCCCCTTACCCAAACATTGGGTTTCGATGTAATGGCCACAAGGTGAATGTGGTGTGAACACATGGGTTCGATGTAAGGGGGAATATAGAAAGTCAGGGGTGGGAATTTCTTCCATAATTTCGTCATCGTGATAAAAGATGGGGTGACTGGTGGAAGAAGGACCACCGGACGTGGTGAAGCGACCTGAATCATCATCATGAGAAGAGAGGTTCACATGCGCATCGTCACAAGGGGTGACCGAAGAGTAAGTAGATAAAGGATCTACCGATGTTGAGCCCAAGATGATCACTGAAGAAAGGTCAAGCGAAACAACAGGGGAGGATTCAGATGGAATGGTCACCGAGGGTCTCATGGATGATGATAGGTAGAAAATGTTGGACGAAGGCTCCGTCATCTCGACATCAGGAGGGGGAATGTCAATGGGAGCAGTCATATCTGGTAGTTCTGCTGAAGCAGAATGCGCAAATATGGGAGAGGTGTACTCATTGCGCTTGGCCTCGAATTGGTGGACCGCGGCAATAGAGGTGCGGAAGTCCTCGAGGCGGGGACAAATATGGGTGTGATGGCTATGGAGATCACACAAAGCACGGGGGTGGTTGGTGTGAATAGTCTTGGGGTTCTTGGCCTCGGTTGTGGAAGGAACAGAGGCTTCTGGGACCGCGGACTCAGGGAACGTGACATTAACCATGGGCTTTAGATGAAGTAATTCAGGACAGGTATGGGAGGCGTGACCGACAACATCACACAAAGCACCCTGGATGGTATGCTTGAGGCCGAGAGAGTGTGGCCTGTTTCTGCGCCCTTGTCCTTCGATATGCCCTCGTGAGCTTTTCCTTTCATCCGGCTTTGTCATGGCCAGAGGTGTTCCTGAAGCGTGAACTCCAGGTGACCATGCAACCTGAGAAGCCATGGGACGGCCAACCGGGGTCAGCCATAAGGCTCAGCCCACCAGCAATGGAGGATCAAGGTACCAAACGGGAATCCCAAGTGTCAAGTTAGGAAGAGAGAGGGTGGCCATGACTGGTACCGTGTACACTCCTGGTGGGGGAGCTAGGAACGGTATCTGACCAGAGGGGGCCTGGCCAGGTGGGACGGCTCCTAAATGGCTAAGGCCTGGAGGAACCGTGCCAGGGGGATAAAGGGGCTCATGACTAACCCAGTGAAGGGCTAAGAGCAAAAGCCATGAGGGCAGCACAGCCACCAGCCGTGCCAGCCACTCGAGAGCAAATTTCTCGAGACGATTGCATCATGCAAACATTCGATGAGCTGGGGTCAGAGATAAGAGGAGGGGGGAGACTAGGAAAAGTTCCAAGCAGGGAGGAATCCTTGTAAACGCCGGGGGAGACACTGGTCAAGGAGTCGACGGTTTGCTTGTTGGCTACATAAGAGATGGTCGTCTCAGGTGAGGTCTGAGATTTTGGCTCATGATATGTCAACTGGTCAATGGTGACTATCTTTCCATTATGGGGGAAAGACATCTTGCGGAAAACCGCGGATGGGACAGCCGACATAGCATAGGTGTAGCTTCGCCCCAATAGAATGTTGTAGTCTAGCGGGGCGTCTATGACTTCGACGTCAACGCAAACAGTCTTACCGGCGAGGGTGATAGGACAATTACGAAACATGCCAATGGGCTGGGAGGCATGACCGTCCCACGCTCTAAGGGTGATCGTGGAAGGGGCCAGCTCAGGATATCCGAGTTGCTTCCAAACCGAAGCGAACATCACGCAGGTGGATGCCCCCTCATCAATTATACACCGGGAAACGTTGGCGTTCCGGATTTTGACTGGGATTTGGAAGGCGACGGAAGGGGGAAGAGGAGGGTGGTCCGATTGAGTGGCGTCGAAAATAATCATTTGGTTATCAGCAGGATCTACAGCGCCCACGGCAGATAGTAGAGCCTTCTTTTGGGAAGGGCATGACTGGAGGAGTTCCAGTGTGGAAATGGCAGTAGGAGATTGCGCCAAATCATCTACTATGCTATACGAATGAGCAGCTCGACCGGAAGCAGCGTTTCGACGTAATGGTCCCTTAGGAATCTTGGTATGAACCTCAACTTTGGGTTGAGGGATATGTAAGGGACCACTCGGTGTCGAAAGAGGCTCTGTAGAACCTGAAGAAGGAGGCTCGGGGGCAGACTAAGCGAGAGGCTTGGGGTACTGGCGGGACCGAGTTTGAAGGTTAAGGTCGATGGGTAGAGGTGGATCTGAGTTCATCATGAGGATCTGGTAATGGGAGGAACCAGAAGGGGAAGGTGAAGTGGCCACCCGTCCGTCAGGTGGTTGGGTAGCCATGAATCCCTGAGGTGCGTCCACCTGCTCTTGAGGGGGCGGTGACTGCTGTTGCAGGGGTTGGGGAGGCAAGGGAGGCGAAAGTGCATATGCTGGAGGAGCTGGCGCACCAGGCTGCGGATAAGGGTAATGTTTAGGTTGGGAAACATTGAGGTAAGCAGGAGGTTGGGCAAAAGGATGAGGCGTGCCGAATCCTGGATGCGTGCTACTGGGAGGGGGAGAAGTGCAGGAAGTGGTGCCCCCTCCCCCAGGAAAACCATAGCTCATGAGAGGTTGAGCGGAGGGATGAGAGATAGATCCAACGATACTGTCGGCGGCATGAGGCGCCCCCGGTGTATGGGCATCATCGGGTCTGGGGAGATCAGGAAGTATAGTAGGATCATAACCTGTCTGAGCATAGATCAGGTCATATTTTAACGCCATTTGGAGGGAATCTTCTTCGGTTTGAGGAAAATGTGATGCGACATCTTTCCCGATAGGGGACAAGAGAGATCTAAGGAACTAGTCCATGTAGACACGGTCTTCGAAGGTAGGAGATTGACATAGGCTCCGTCTTCTTCGCCATTCCTGGACATGGGTAGAAAGGCGGGTCGAAGAGGTTTGCTTGAAGGAAGTCAAGAGTTCGATACCAGTGTCGTAACGAAGGGGAAGATGGAAGTAAGATAAAAAAGCCCGGGCAAGAGTTGCAAAGGTGGTATGGGAGGAAGTGGGTTGATCAACATACCACTTAGAAGCTTCGCCTGTAAGCGTGC
This sequence comes from Pinus albicaulis, assembly GCA_034641835.2. Classification (NCBI taxonomy): domain Eukaryota; kingdom Viridiplantae; phylum Streptophyta; class Pinopsida; order Pinales; family Pinaceae; genus Pinus; species Pinus albicaulis. The sequence goes on along the minus strand of CM076572.1, from coordinate 1,467,085,055 downwards.
GTTGGAACAATCGAAGACGAACAGAGTCATCAGTGATGGAGGTAGATGAGCACCACATGTGGAAAGATCGAACATGATTTGAAGGATCTTCTCCAGCACGACCTTCAAACTTTGGGATGTCGGAAGGGAGCTTTGTCGGCATAGCAGGCCAACTAGCGTCATGATGTATAGGGTCGTTTATCAACCGGTCCAAATCTGGGAGGCTGAGGCCTGCCAAGAAGGGGAGCAAGGGTGTAGGCGAGGTAGTTCCCGTGGTGGTTCCGCTAGTAGTAGTTCCGGCATTAGGGCCGGGAGCTCCACTAGCGTTGGGCCCTGGACCAGACATAGTGAAGGTGACAGGGGGAGAACCTAGAAGGAAAATGAGAACCCAAAGAATCAGAAGAGGAGTCAGAGGAGGACTGGCTCGACGGCGGCGGGGCGGAGCAGGTCGATCAACCGGAAACTGAGGGTGAAGGCCAAGAAGTCTCCGGGAAAGGCGCCTTGGGGGCGCAATGATGACAGGAAGAAGGAAACCGACAGGTAGCAGGTGGAAGTAAGAATGTGTCAAGGGTAATGGTGGCAAGGCAGACAATTGATTTGAGTCTTTGCACAGGCGTACAGAACTGTAAGCTTCTCAAAAAAGGGTCGTGTAAAGGCACATCAGCACATTTTGACTTTTGAACCATTTCCGCTAGTTTTGAGAAGTGAAAGAAAAAGGCCAATGAGTTGAGGTCACAACCACAGAGAACAAAACAAATGCTTAAACAACAGAAACAAATCTCACATTTATGAGCTCTATCTAACCCAAGAAGGTGGGTCTCTCACAACTATGCTGAAAAGAAAGGGGAAAACTATGGAAACACACACAAAGGATGCTCGACAGATCTGGGGTCAAAGGGGACAGAGATCTGGAGGATAAAGCTGCAGACAAGGGGTGCAGGTCACAGCCAAGAGACAGAGGCAAGGTGGCTGGAGAAAGGGAAATCAGCAAAAACCGGGGGGGGGGGCAAGGCGGAGGCCTTCAAAGGAGGTCCAAACAAAACGACAGGAGGTGATTTGAAAGGAAAAGAGGCTGATTTCAATGGATCTGAAAGGGAGGTAACAGATCTGGAAAAGAGGGGGCTGAAGCTCTGAAACCGACGGCTGAAACAGCTGAAACTCTTCCACGAAAAGTGGAGGGTACTAAAGCCCTAAGGGGCTGGGTTCCCACTTAGGTGAGTAAAAACAGATCAGATCTTGGTCAAGGCTGGCTGAGACAGAGGCTGGAAGACCCTGGCAGAGGCTGCAGCAGAACCCAGAAAAATTGCAGAAAAAATGCTGGAAAAAAGTCAGGTCGCAGTTTCTGACCTGATCTGAGTTGAGGTCGCAGAAAACTGGCTGAAAAGTGTGACCTGGAGGTCCAGGTCGCAGGTTTAGGGCCAAAAAGTGCGACCCCCCTGTTCCGGTTGTCTCGGTGGCAGATTTTCAGAAAAGTTTCCGTCTCAGTTGCGGCTGGTGTCGCTTACCTGCGCAATAGGGCCAGAAACACACGGAAGTTAGAAATTTTAAGTTTTTAGGGTTTTATGTGAGAAAAATGACATAAAAAGAGAAAAACTAAGCAGCTAAAAAAGAAGCCCTAGGGCCTGAAGTAGCTGGATATGCAGGAATATGAAAAACGACAGCGGTCGTAATTTAAAACCCGTGTGGAGTCGCCATTTGTTAGTATGAATTCCTCGTCGAAGTGTACGAAAAAGAACCACTTTAGCTACGCATAACTAATAGCCCTAACAACAATAATGGCTGCAAAACATCTTCAGATCTGCAATTAGTAGTTAAAGTGCCGCAACAAACAGATCTATAAATGGAAAGACATTAAGCAGTAAAGTAAAGAGTTTGCTCCATGCATCCAACAGACAAGACAAGAACACGATTTTTGAATGAATTTTATATTACAGGGCACCTGGGAGGAAACAAGAAGGTGTATCCAGATCTCCTCAATGGGATGGGTTCTTTGTAGTCCTCAGCACTTCAGATCTAAGCTTTCTCTCTCTTGTAGATGTAAAAAAACCCAATGTAGAAGGTAGAGCTCAAATGGGAGCAAAATGGCAGAAAATGAGACCAAGTGTATAGATCCAGAGTGATCTAATATGCAACAAAAGGTGAAGAATGAAGGGGAAAACCCTCCTATTTATAACAAAATATTGGGTCATTCTAGATCTTGGTGCATGATTAAAATAATGTTAACCAAATCTAGATCCACCCCTATGGAATATTTTATTATTATTTGTTGGAGGGAAAGGGTGTTTGACTTGGGTCAAATCCCTTGATTAGTGAAAAATAAATAAATAAATGATTTATTTATCTTTTTAAGGAAGTGGTTGGGATATAATCAAATAAATAATGATTTATTTAATTAATGGTGGTTGATTTGGTCATATTTAACAAGGAATATTATTTAAATAATTATTCCTAGAAAATAATAAGATAACTATGGGTTTATCTCATTAATTTCTTTGTTTTTAAGTTATTCCTGACTTCCGGGAATAATAATTAAATTATGGTTTAATTAATTATTCCTTTTGGGGTTTCCTAATTAACATAGTGAAAGTAGTTTTACTTGGGGTAAAACTGGTCTTACATGGTGTACTTGGGTCCATCTAATGATGAAAGGTTAGATGACCAGAAAATGGTGTAACAACATCACATAACTAAAAAACATGACTTCTAACAGAAAACTAACAACTACACCTTAAATAAAACATCTCCTAATATGACTCTAATTCCTATTTATTACATAACTCTACCTTATCTTTGAAACAATTATAATGATGGTTGCAACATAAGTATCACATGCTCGAAAAAGCCACATGATAGTTCATCACTACTTTACATATTAAAAAACCCTCCTAGATATATGGAGCATAACCCTACTTTTTAGGAAAGCATGACCTTTATCCTCAAATCTGCTTTGGCTGAAGACCTGTCTTGATAGAACTTGTTGGAATAGGGTCTCCTACAAGAGCTGCAAATATGGTCCATTTTTGTATATTTTTTATTATATTTAGTCTAACGCAGGGGTTTTGGGGTGGGTCAAAGCCCCTCATTCATTGTAAGTGGGTCAAGGGTAGACCAAGAGTCTGAAAACCATGGTTTGTGGACCATTGGATGCGTAAGCTAAAATAGTATAAGTAGTTGAACCTTTCTGAATTGTAATACAGACTTGAACTAAGATTGGTGCAAATTGCGAATTAGTAGATCTGTTTTGGGTTTTTTTTGGAAAGGACTCTTGCTCGCTGTGTGTGCGGAGATCCTCAGTCCTGATGTGTGCGGACCCTGTTGCTGTGTGCGCAGGTTGGGTTTTGGGTATTGTAAAAGGATATGAAGGATTAATGAATGCGGAAGGCTGTTGAAATCTCTAAATCTATTGGATCTGTGATATGTGATTATGTATGCTCTACGTCATTGATTTAAGCTATGAAAATACTTGTGTTAATTTTTTATACTGCGATCTAGATCTGTTATGGTATGCATAATTCTATATTGAGTTCCACAAGTAACTGTGCTAAGTACTTATGTTGCGTAGACCCTTGATCTGAATCTGTTTATTAGACTTTATAGCTACGATAGTTGCTTCTTGTCCTATATCTATTATTTGTTGCATGGTATTACGCACGTGGATGTGAAGGGACTAATAGATCTGGGTTCTGTAATATGCGATCTGATATTTGTGAAGTCGAACGCTGCTATACCTGACTTACTTTCCCTCTCTCAGGGTGCAGAAACCTGGTTCTAGCACCCTCCCATACTACTTCGGGTGATACTTTGGCCTGCGCAAACAGGTCACTACCGAAAGGGCTAGTAGTATAAGGGTTTGTTGGCAAACTTTCACCTCCGAACCTGGGTCAGGACCCCTCAAGCCAAAAAATGGTTTCGTTGTCGGGACCGGGAGAATTTTAAGAGAGGGATCAGGTAATGCCAAATTCGTATTGGAAAACTAAAAGAAAAGAAATTGATGAATGGTTCGAACAGAAAGTTCAGGAATTCGAAGTAAAAGAAAACCACAGTAAGAGGTTGACCACCAAAAAGTGGAAAAATAGGTATATTTTCACAGAGATCTACGAAATATTTTTCATAACCGTTGCGATCGAGCTCCAGGAGTGGCTCACAAGGTTGGTTGACTTTTAGAAGTGTTGGAAGGACGAGAGGGTCACACAGTGGACCCCAGAATTGATCCATCAGTTAGAGAAGGCTGATAACACCATCACTTGCACCTAGACCATTGGGTGGACAACATGCTAGGGGGATTCGTGACAGAATTTGCCATCGATCAATTCGTCTCCTACTCTGAACCAGAGTGAGGATTCTTCAAAGGATTTAGGGGTAAGTTTCTGAAGACTTTACCATTACTGATTAAGATATTACTATGCGAAAAAAGTATTTTGTGTAGCCACACCGAATGAATGACCTCTAATTTGGATGGAAGTATGACATGAAGCAAAAAATACTATCAGACCAACCTAGAAGGAGGTAGATCTGTCTACAGCTCGGTAAGAGAAGTAGTTGCACAAAGTCCTCCAGCCACACCACTTTCAAACCAGCGTAGGGGTAAGAATTCACCTACACCTCCACCACTAGAAGACGACATGGTTGCGCACATGAAATTGCCTACCTTTAAATATTGTGGGATATGAGGACATGGAGCAGTTCTATTTTGTCGCAAAATCAGTTTGGACTGTGCAGAACGTAGCTAGTGACGTGGTGAAGAGGACACAGTTGTCCCTTGCCTTCGAAGGAAGAGCTTTGGATTGGTACAAGGGATACATCAGACAACGTGCAAACTCAACCATCGAAGAGATCAAGAACGCCTTAAAACAACAGCTCAAGAAGCCTAAGTCCTACTCCCAAATAGTGGTCGTTCTAAAGGATTTCAAGCAAGGGCCTTCTGAATCAATATGGGAGGCTGATCAACGGCCGAAGAAGGTGATTAGGGAAGGAGGATTTCAGTACAACGACAGACAGCACACGGAGTGGTTCATTTCTATGTTTCTACCTCACCTGCATGTACCTATGGGTCACCAAAATTTTGAATCTCCAGGAAAATCCCTGGAGGCCACTATGAAGTTAGAATCTGCACCTAGAGACAATACCCAGCTAGGCGTCTAGCAGATCCAAGGAAAACTGGAGGCAATGCACATGGATATCCAAAACCTGCGAAAGGAGCGAGGCGTAGAGGCTAGCCCAGAAAGATGGTGAATATGTTGCAGAACGACTGGTCACACCAAGGATAATTGCCTGTTGTTAACGAACTACATGTAGGTCAGGGGACCTAGTCCGCTGCGCCCTAGGGAAGTGGCAGGAAAAAGTGGGCCGGCACTATGGAGCGATGATTGCCACGTTGCCATGCTGCATGACACAAGCCACTGTCCTCGCCTTGCTGTGTATGTCCCAGAAGTAAAACAACAATGGTGCAGATTCTGCAGGTCGGTAGGACATGATGAACAGAACTGCCAAACATATGATTTGATGATCGATTGAGGGAATCTCTATAGGGTGCAGTCAGATCCATCCTCACCTAAGTCCCTTTCGAGCGTAGGAGGCTCCCCAACAAGGGCCAGGGGAGGCGGAAGAGTTGGGAGCGCAGGTCGAGGATGAGGGAAACTCATCTATTATAACTATGGAGAGGTAGGGCACTTTGCCAGGGACTATGAAAACCCCACAAGACAGACCTACCGATATTGTAGGCAGTTGGACCATGCAATTGAAGATTGTCCAGTCTTGATAGCGAATATATAGGAAAAGCAATTGACACCTATGCAGAATGTGCAGAGGGTTAAGGCCAAAATACGAGACAAATATCCAAGCGTAAATGTCGTAACACACAGTGGGATGACGACTGGGGGGCCTAGGAAGAAAACTATAAACAAGCCTCTGATCCAACCAAAAATTAGCAAACAGGAAGGTTTGGATCTAAAAATAAGAAAGAACCACTTATCGCAACTCACAAGGACTTTGTCGAGGCAGAGGCATCTACTTCACAACCGCCTGAGGACCTCAAGGAAGATGAGGAGGTCAAATACTTTTTACAAGCATGTATGAAGCTGTTGCGCAACCCAAGGGCTGTGGAAAATCTTCAGGCATTGATAAACAACTGCACAAAATGATCTATCCTCCCTCCAGAAATCAAGGATGTACATAAAATCTATGGGTATAAGAAACACACCGGCAGAGAGATGCGGTTGACTGTGTAGATAGGTGATTACAAGATGGATCAGGTTATTTTGGACCTAAGGTCGAATGCGAATATATTACCTAAACAAACTTGGCAACACATGGGGGAACCTAAATTGGAATGGTCCACTATCCAACTGCATATGGCCAATCAGTAGAAGATCATTCCATTAGGAAGACTATCAAATATTGTAGTGGATATCGAAGGGTTTGAGGTCCGGGCTGACTTTGAAGTAATTCAGATTGTCGAAGATGCATAACCCTACCCTGCGCTCCTAGGCTTGGATTGGGCCATCGATATGGGAGGCATCATTAACCTAAAGAAGAGAAGCATGGTATTCGAAAATAATGGTACAAGGGTAATAGTACCATTAGATCCGGCGGAGGGTGAATGATACACAAAACCAATGCGTGATGAAGAGGATTTAGATCACATCTATAAGTTGACTGCGCAAGATCAAGACTGAATCAACCCCACGATGGAGGGGGTAATTTGCTGGGAAAAGGACAGAGAATGTTTCTTTGACTCTGATGGGGAGATGAAGAATTGGCAAAACTGGTTACATGATGTCTCTGCACTGAGATGTCTTTGTATCACGAAGAACTTCCACTACATCTCCTCCGAGGTAAGAGATCTACCTTATTTCGATGGTTTTGGTAATGTTATGGAATTTCTGCGAGCATTTGAAGTCAAGGTTCCCAAGGAACAAAGGTTATGGGCCCTTAATCTAGCAATGCATGCAACCCCTGAATGATGGTGGGAGACACATAAGGAAGTGTTCTCGACATGGGAGGATTGTCGGGGCAGGATTCTCTTGCGATTTGAGACCCCAGTGGAGGTACGGGTCAAGTTTTTCCTTGGCCCAGGGGATCTGCGTGAACATGTGGTTGCATGGATGGAGGTGTGGGATGACTTAACTACAGGGGAGTGGGTTCACTTATTCATTCATGCATTGGGTCCGATCCCCACTACCTAGTACCTGGATGCGGAGCTACATCAGTGCACCCGCCACTGGGAAACTTTGAAGAATGACTTTATAGGAACATTTGGATTGATAGGGGGTTCCGAGGTGCTTGACGAAGCCCTGCAGGACATAGATACTTTCATGTTTGGCAAGACCAGCTCTTCTGCAGTATTCAGAACACTGACATGGGAAACGCAGATGTAGGATATTATCAACTGCCACAGCTTGGCAAGTGAGGAAGGTGAAGATGATCCATGGTCTATCTCTATCCTGGAGTCGGAAGGGGAGCATGCCATTGAAGGACCTCCACTAAGGGAAGTGGATGTCACTAAGCCTCTCAAACTACACGAAGTAAACATTGGGACGAAAGAGCACCCTAAATTAGCTAAGATCGGGGACTATTGGGATAAGAATACATTAGGTAAAGTGGTTGAATTACTTACAGAATATCAGTTTTTGTTCCCTACAAATTTTTTCGAGCTAAAGGGGATCACGGGGGACTTAGGGGTCATGCATATCACTCTCAAACCCGATGCACGGCCCATAAAGCAGTGACCTTATAGGTTGAACCCCAAATATAAGCAGAAGGTCAAGGACGAGCTCGATAAAATGCTTGCTGCAAAGATCATCGAACCTGTTGAACAATCAAATTGGGTTAGTCCAATGGTGGTTCAGGAGAAAAAACTAAGGGAGAGATTCGGATCTATGTGGACCTACACAAGTTAAATGATGCCTACGTCCATGATCCATTCCCAACGCCATTCTTAGATGAAATATTAGACAACGTGGGAGGACATGAAGCATACTCTTTCATGGACGGGTTCTTAAGATACCATCAGATAAGAATTGCACCTAAGGACTACATCAAAACCACGTTCGCCACTAAGTGGGGATATTTTCAGTATACTGTCATGCCGTTTGGACTCAAAAACGCCCCGACGATCTTCTCCCAGGTCATTGTCACAGTGTTCAAAGAATTCATTCACAAGTTCCTCGAGGTGTATTTCGATGATTGGACTATCTTTAGCCTGGTCAAGGCACACGTCTCAAACCTGCACATGATGCTAGATGCCTACTAGAAACACCAGATTTCCATAAATATCAAGAAGTGTATCTTTTGCGTACCCTTCAAAATCTTGCTTGGCCACATAGTTTGTCGGCAAGGACTCATGGTAGATGTTGCCAAAATCGTAGTTATCATAAATTTTCAAATACCAACCATGGAAAAATAGCTGTGCTCGATCCTTGGACACATGGGATACTACAAGAAATTCATTCAAGGCTATGCGTTGATTACTGCCCCTATTGAAAAATTTCTCAAGAAGGATGTTTCATTCTTTTGGAATGATGAATGCCAAAAGAGCATCGAGCTACTAAAAGAAAAGATGGTATCGGCACCTATTCTCATATTTCTAGATTGTGAGAAGGCATTTCATGTTCATGTCGATGCATCAGACATTGCTCTTGGGGCTGTACTTACATAGCCAGGGGAAGGAGATATTGACCATCCGGTTGCCTTTGCAAGTAGGAAGCTCTCTAGAGTAGAATGCAACTACTCCACCACCGAGCGAGAGAGATTGGCCATGGTTTATGGGTTGTAGAAATATCGACATTACTTGCTAGGAGGTCACTTCAAAATGTTCACAAACCATTTAGCTTTAAAATACCTGGTCAATAAACCTGTGTTGGGGAGGGGAATATGCCGGTGGCTATTGCTATTTCAATAGTATGACTTTGAAATCATAGTCAAGCTGAGAAAGTTGAATGCTGGGCCGGACCACTTGTCCCGAATAGAGAATGGCGAGGAGCTAACCGACTTGGAAGCTAGATTTCCTGATGCGTAGCTATTTTCTATCAGGGTAGTCGATGCACATTTCGCTGATATCATTCAGTTGTTGACTACCGGGACAACACCTCCAGAGTACTCTGTACAACAGAAAATAGAGTTAGTCAGCCGAGCATCAGACTTTACCATCATCGCAGGACACTTATATAAGATGGGGGTATATGAAGTGTTGTGGCGATATGTTTTGGAGCATGAAAGGCATGCTGTCTTGATCGACACTCACGACGAAGTAGCAGGAGGTCACTACACAGGGAAAGTAATGGTGCAGAATATCTTGAGGGCTGGGTTATTGTGGCCAACCCTGCATACTTACACCCACGACTATTGTAAAGCCTGTGATATGTGCAAACGAATAGGGAGGCCATCCCGTAGAGATGAAATGCCCCTTCAACCACAAATGGCCCTACAAGCATTTGATAAGTGGCTATCGACTTCATCAGGCCTATAAACCCCCTAGGAAAAAAGACGGGTTCGTGCTACATTATTACGACCACCAACTATGTAACTAGGTGGGTGGAAGCACAAGCAGTAAAGGATTTTACTGTAGATACCATAGTGCATTTCATCTTTGAACAAATCTTGACCAGGTTTGGATGTTCAAAGATTCTCATGAGTGACAGAGGTATGCACTTTGCTAATGAAACAATCCGAGCTTTTACTTAGGAATTCCGAATCCATATTGCAAAGAGCATGCCATATCACCCCCAAGCCAACGACGTGGTTGAAGCTTTTAATAAAATATTGGAGCACACGCTGACCAAGGTATGCAATGTTGATCACATCAATTGGGACGTGCACATTCCGTCGGTCCTCTAGGCCTACTGAACAACCTGTAAGAAGTTAACAGGAAAGACCCCATTCAGGATGGTTTATGGTAAAGAAGACGTTATGCCCATGGAACATATTGTTCCTAGTTTTCATATCGTTCCATTTACAAACATGGCAGAACCAGACGTCATGGATGAGCGATTAAGGCAGCTTATGGCTTTGGAGGAATATTGGTTTATTGCTAATTTCCATCATCAAGTCCAGAAGGCCCGCAATAAATCCTGGCATGACCGACAAATTCGCTAAAAGACTTTCGCGAAAGGCCAATTGGTCCTCTTGTATGATAGTCAGTTTGCAAAGCATCCTGGGAAGTTCTGGAAGCATTGGCTTGGTCCTTACATAGTTAAGGTGTAATATTCCTAATTAGCCCAAGCTAATAGGAATATTTCATTTTGTTTTGATTTTCTTAATTGATGAATAAAATTTAAGGAGGAAATGTAAACTCCTAAAAACATCAAAATAAATCAATTCCCAATGTGAATAGAGGCAAATCAGGGCTGTCTCAATAAAATATTCTTGTATGTGAAAAAGGATTGAGGAGATTGACTGGGTCAACAAGACCAAATCACAACACTGTCCAGATGCATTGAACCTCCTTGTTGATTAGTGCAGTTCTAGATGGAGGATCTTCATGTGAAAAGGATTATAGTTTTGGAAGTGGTTTAGGGTTTCTCAAGCTCTCATCTTATAAAATTAAGGGGAAGGCTCAAGAGAAGGTTGTTGATGATAAATTTTTTTTATGTCTTCTTAAACAATTCGAGTTCTCTTGGCTATTTAGAAGAGATTTGTGAGGATTTCCTGTTTAGGAATATTCTCTCCTTCTATTAAGTAGCTCTTGGAGGGAATTGTACTTCTCTTCCACTATCAGGCATATGGCCAAGCTCCATCTCCCTTAGACAACATAAATCTTGTTGGGATTTACTTGTTTTAGTGAGCTACAGCAAGTGGAGACTAGATCTACTCAGATCTAGATTATACTAGTGCCTCTTCTCAGTGAGTGAGTGCCATTTGAGCCATGCAAGGGTATCTACTCTTGCTGAGTTGTCTTAAAGACTGATTGAAGCATTTGGAAAATAAATATTGGAGGAAGAGAGGCCCTCACCACCACTTGAGGAAGATATACCAGCGTTGTCACAACCTTGGAGGAGTAGCCTTCATGTTCAGTAGTGGAGGAAGGCAACATAGTTGAGGGAGGAGCTCTTGCTTCTACATCTCACCAAGGTATGCTTGAAATTCCATCTCTTGTCATTTCAGCAGATCATATGAAGGGATCTACATCTTTGCATGTTGTTGATTTAGAGAAACAAAGTTGCAATGTGCTTTACAAAGGCAGTGATGAAGAAAATAGGACCCATGCCTTAAGGAAGCATTCACATGGCAGCTTCATTCATGAAGGAATGGAGGAAGGAATGGTAGATGGTAGACATCTTGAAGTGAGAAACCCTTTCTCTTTTCTAGATGACACTTTCTCAATGAGCACTCCCCAGCTCAAAGAGAAACTTCTACCTACAACAGATCCAAGGCCTCTTTGGTTTTGGAAGGCCATGCATGAGGAGGAAATCTTGGGGAGAGATTTCATTGGAGGTGCACTTCAACACATCATGAAGTACAAAGTTCTTCAATAGTCTGAGGAGGCCCTTTCCTTCTCACACTTGGATCTTCATGGATTCAAGGAGGAACAGATAGATGATGGAGGACATCTTCAGATGGATAACATGTCTCATGTTTGTGTTGGACACTCCTTGAGCCACGCACATCATGATGGGAGGTTTTTTCCTACCACCTATTTGGGTCCTTATGGGATCAAAATGATCCTTGAGAAGATTGCATTTCAACATCCCATGAAATGCAAGAGCGGAAATATGATTTGGGAGAATGATAGTCTTCCTTAGGAGAGTGCTAAGGAAGAACAATATGGAATGCATCCACATGTGGATGGATGGGTGTGGATGATGAGCAAGGAGCTGGAAAGCTACTTGCAAATCTATGATATTGGGCAGCAGGAGGCTTCGCGGCATTGGTTGCTCTTGAAAGAGTTTGGTCATCATCCTCTTTCCAAGGGTATGTGGCAGGATACTTGCATCATAGGGAAAAAAGGATTATGGACACATTGTGTTGACATAACATTCTTCATGTCAATCACCATGTTTTCACTGCATGATTTGGATGATGGAAGTATGAGGAGGCAACAAAATATTTTGTTGCTTGGGATTTTTTTGGGAGAGCAAGGGAAGATTTTCTCTCACAGTTTTCATGATGTTGTGGGAGTAGAATATGGCACTATCACAGTGCAAAGGGGCTACTCCTTGGCCTTATATGTTCAAGAGGTACTTTCCCCATGGGAGAGACTTCTTATGTGTAGCAGCATTATGGGAGATGCCTTTGACATTCTTCATGTCAAAGATTGGAGCCATGAGTTGGAGGGAGCCTATTTTCATAGGCCAATAGCATTGTCATTTTGGAGCTGGGGTTTATTGATGGATTATCCCCAGGATCACTTCACACTTGATGCACTTGATGGGAAAAGATGAGGTAGTAGGTGGGGACATCTATTACTATGGTGTACTCTTCTTGTCTTGGGTTCCCAAGCATGAGGGATAGGATTTGTAGGCAGCACTTGGTTCATTTCTCTTCAGGGAAGTGTGCCAAACTACTTTGGAGGATCCATTCATGGATCCATGTATCTTCTTACTTCCAACATATGGTGATATATTTTTTTGTGCAACACAATATTTGCATGCTCTTACCATCTCTTGGCAGTGCATTGATCCAAAAGTAAGCAAGCTCTTGATTTTGCTCCATGACCAATGTTGCGCCAAACCATATGATGGAGACAACCATCTCTTATGTGGCCTTGGGCAGATGTTTTTTCATTACATGTATGTTCATTTGATTCATATGATTAACCATGTAGATTTAGGATCATGTCCGATTATTACATACGTGAAAATAACGGTGGACATGATTCGAATATTTGTTGATGAGAGAAATACCAGGGTGCTGTTGGAAATAGAGACATAAATGCTGCCGGAAGTGGAACCAACTTCGTACACCTACCTAGTCCTCTTGGGCATCAAGAAACAATCTGCCATGTATTTTTCTGAAGCAACAGTTTGAAAAATTGCGCTATAACTACATGGGAAACTGTTGGTACTTCCTTGTAGCACATTAAACCTTCAGTATTTCCCTCATATTGATGTTGATCATGACCTATTTTGCTGAGATTTTTATTATCTCTATTGAGAGCATGACGGGGAGAGGAATACAGCATGGGGTAGGCCATCTTGTCTACCATGTACATATTTTCAGCCCACCTACTTTGCAGGAGCTCAAGGTGGAGGAAAATTTTCTGGAGTTGCCATGGTGGGAGGTGACTCATTTTGTATGGGTGATTGCTTAGGAAAATATGCTTTCCAAATCCATTTCAGTTCTATCCTTGCAGTTGCTTGAGGACAAGCAACATTTGGGAGGGGAGGACTGTAATATTCCTAATTAGCCCAGGCTAATAGGAATATTTCATTTTGTTTTGATTTTCGTAATTGATGAATAAAATGTAAAGGAGGACATGTAAACTCCCAAAAACATCAAAATAAATCAATTCCCAATGTGAACAGAGGCAAATCAGGGCTATATCAATAAAATATCCTTGTATGTGAAAAAGGATTGAGGATATTGATTGGGTCAACAAGACCAAATCACAGCACCGTCCAGATGCATTGAACCTCCTTGTTGATCAACGCAGTTCTAGATGGAGGATCTTCATGCGAAAAGGATTAGATTTTTGGAAGTGGTTTAGTGTTTCTCAAGATCTCATCTTATAAAAGGAAGGGGAAGGCTCAAGAGAATGTTGTTGATGATAATTTAGTTTTTTGTCTGCTTAGACAATTCGATTTCTCTTGGCTGTTTAGCAGAGACTTGTGAGGATTTCCTGTTTAGGGATTCTCTCTCCTTCCATTGATTATCTCTTGGAGGGAATTGTACTTCTATTCCACTATCAGGCATATGGAAAAGCTCCATCTCCTTTATATAATGTAAATATTGCAAGGATTTACTTGTTTCAGTGAGCTGTAGCAAGTGAAGACTAGATCTACTCAGATCTAGATTATACTAGTGCCTCTTCTGAGTGAGTGAGTCTTTTATCCTCCTGGAAAAGTGTATTAGCACTTTGGGCTGATATTCATATCTTGGCATGTGGCCAATATATTCTCCATCTCTTCCAACGTAGTTATTTTCAAGGACTGCGTTATTCTATTCAGTGTTGTAGTAGAAGGGTTTATACCCTTTCTTTTGAGCTTGTTCCTTGGAGGAAGGGCCAACCCTTCTCCCAAAAAGATTTGTATTTCTTCCTTCTCCTATTCATTGTGTATTTCAGCTATTTTTATTCAGTGCTATAGTAAAACTACATTTTTCAGATCTAGATCTACAGATCTACACTTTTATACAGTGGATCTCATGAAACCCTTTTTGGGTTACTCTCTTTGATGTATAAAGGAGCTGAATATCTATTTCTCTTCATAATTTCATGTAATAAACTCTAGATCTGATATTCATACTATTTTTTATTCAAACCCTTCAGAAAATCACGGAGTATGTGCTTCATTAAATTTTTGTTGAGTCAACTCATGGGGTTTGGGCATTTTTAAGCCATATCGGGAGTGGGAGATCTGTTTAACATAGCTAGAGTCATTTGTTTCAGCGCAAATTTGGTATGTAAGTCTCATATGACCTAAGCTACGAGATCCCACCATAATTTTCCATTATTTTTACACACATTTATGAAATTAACGTTTTTAGGGCTAAAATAGTTGTTTTTCCCCACTTTGGGTTGGAGAAATGAATCATAATGCTTGATTATGAACATAATATTGAAGAAAATATGATTTAATACCTATTATGAGCTATATGATTGCATATCCAACTTTAGAATACCTTAAGGTATTCTATTTGTTGTAGAAAATCCCTGTTTTGGGATATTACATAAGAAGATCATGGATGGCAGAGCGGTTAGGCTTTCTACCCTACACGGAGATATGCTCCCCAGATACATCAATGATAGCTAGCTCAAACCGTATCGAATCAAATGACTCTATGGCTTGAGAAGCCATACAGGCACAGGTGGAGACCCCACTACCACAAGTGACTCAGGACGAGTCACAAGATTGTGTTGGGGGACTGTTGGAACATGGTCTCCTAAAAGGGTTGCGAATATGGTCCATTTTTGTATATGTTTTTTTATATTTAGTCTAACGGAGGGGTTTTGTGGTGGGTAAAGGCCCCTCATGCATTGTAAGTGGGTCAAGGGTAGACCAAGAGTCCGAAAACCATGGTTTGCAGACCACTGGATGCGTAGGCTAAAATAGTATAAGTAGTTGAAACTTTTTGGATTATAAGACAGAATTGAACTAAGATTGGTGTGAATTGTGATTAGTAGATGTGTTTTGGGTTTTTTTGGGAAAGGACTCCTGTTGGTTGTGTGCGTAGAGATCGTCAGTCCTATTGTGTGAGGACCCTGTTGCTATGTGCACAGGTTGGGTTTTGGGTATTCTAAAAGGATCTGAAGGATTAATGAATTCGGAAGGTTGTTGAAATCTCTAAATCTATTGGGTCTGTAATATGTGATTATGCATGCTCTGTGTCATTGATTTAAGCTGTGAAAATACTTGTGTTACTTGTTTATACTGCAATCTAGATCTGTTATAGTATGCATAATTCTATACTGAGCTCCGCAAGTAACTGTGCTAAGTACTTATGATGCGTAGACCCTTGAGCTGAATCTGTTTATTAGACTTTATAGCTGCGATAGTTTCTTTTTGTCCTATATCTGTTATTCGTTGCATGGTATTGCGCACGTGGATGCGAAGGGACTGATCGATCTGGGTTCTGTAATATGCGATATGATATTTGTGAATTCAAATGCCACTCTACCTGACTTACTTTCCCTCTCTCAAGGTGCGGAAACCTGGTTCTAGCACCCTCCCAAACTACTTCAGGTGAGACTTTGGCTTGCGCAAGCAAGTCACTACCGAAAGGGCCAGTAGTATAGGTGTTTGTTAGAAAACCTTCACCTCTGAACCTGTGTTAGGACCACTCAAGAAAAAATCACTTCCTTCGAGTCATAAGTATTTGATGATAAGCTTCCTTGACACGTTGGAGGAGTCCAGCTATCCAAAACTTCCATTAAGATGCTCCAAAACATTTAATAATATCTCGCTACGAAAACAGGACAGTTTCATAGCTAGTTTTGGTAGTGTTGAAAAATGACTTCTACACCGAATAAATTTGCTCCTTTGTTGTTCCATGACGTCAATCAAGTAATGACACATCGCCACCATCAATATCCCTCCTTGAAAACTGCAAAAAATTACTTTAGAGGAAAAAATGCTACTACAAGTTTTTTCGTAGCGTTTTCCTGGCTTTAAGCCTAGGAAACGCTACGAAACTGTGTAAAAGTGTAGAAATTTCACATTTCAAAATTGTCTTCAAAAACTAATATTTTTCTGAAAAATTTGGGTTCTCTACATTGTGATGGACCTCATCAAACTAATGAGGAACACAATCACCATCACCTTACATATTTAAAACCTCTTTGCAGATTTTTCCATCTTTTTTCTGAAAAATAGGTCTTAGAACAGAGCTTATATCTCCGAATCCATGATGTACTTTGAAAACCTGGAGGAAAATTTTTCAATAAGAATGTTCTGAAGAAAAACCTCTCTTGTTTTTTTGAAAACCATCTCCAGCTGTCCAGAATCGGCATTAGAAAAACATGTATAAAATAGGAAAATTCTGAATTCTAAAAATAGGTCCTATTATCACAAAATCTGACCCTGATAGGCTGCTCATCAAGTAGAATCTGAGTAACTCTTTCAAACCAATATTTTGGCTGAGGCTTAGCCTCCTCAATCTAAGAGGGCTCTCTCAATAGGTTTAAGATTTTCAATTAATTATTAGATGGCTAACTCTAGAAATAAAAAAGACAAAAATGTATAACTGGTTGAATTACTGATTAGAAAACATCTATTGGGACATGGAGTCAAAGTGATCTTCAAAAAAACATCATAATTAGCTAAACATAGAAGTCAAGGCACTTGGATTTTAGGTTTACAAGTGAAAACAATAACACAGTGAAATAGCACAGTCTACAAGCATGTGAAGGAAGTTAGAGAATTATTCAATGAATTCTAAGTAACACATGCTCATACCATTGCAAATAGGTAATTGAAAAAGGTCGTAGTAATATAAAACACATAAACCCTTTGTGAATCTTGAGTAGTAAAACTGATCTCTGTATTAAGTTGAAAAACATACAGTCCGCTACAATAACACAACTTCTTTTGCTAATAAAAATTCCAACCTTGAAGAATTCGACCTCATGCTTCATATAGATTTTTTACATTCTTGGATCCCATGATCCATCATTAGGAGAATTCGAATTTCTAAAATTGACACCTATCTACTCATAAAACAAACTCTTAATTACAAACTGACAGCTAACTGTATTTTAGGAGTTCTAATACAAATAGGAGTGAAACTCCTAAACATGTTTCAAACAACCTTATCTAAAACTTAAATACTTTCTTTGACAGCTGCTAATCCATGTCTTCGACCTTTATGATGCTTCCATCCTTGTTGTAAACCCTGCTGATTCATGACCTAACTGTCCTAAAAACCAGGCGACAGAGTTCCTGAATTTTATCCCTTAACCTCCATGCTTACCTTCAAACAACTTTGCTGGAATTGATGATTTTTTTGTATATGTGACATGTGCTAAAATTCCATTAACACTTCAACCTTCCACCTGTGCAAAAATAAATCCTCAAAAAAATGGAAAGGAGATGAGACATGACTGCGCTACGAAAATAGCATGTTTTCGTAGCGCAGTTTTTTATATCACTGTAAAACACTTCTTTTGACCATTCTTTCTTCTGCCTTTCAATCTGAGTCTTCATTTGTGATCTTGATCTATCCACCAGCAACACCAAAATTTGAAAACCAGCAGTGCTTACCTCCCAAATACATGCATAACATGCCAAAAATTCACCTTCAGCAGTTTCGTAGCGCACTACGAAACTGCTATGTATGCTCCCTTTAACACAGTTTTTCCAAAAATTTATAGTTTTGAGGATATTTATAATTTTTCAAGGATTGATATCAACATCAAATAGCTTTAAAAGATGTTTCTCCTTCAAAAATGATCTTTTTCTTCATGAAAAAATTGTTTCAAGTATTTATCATTTATTGCACCGTTTCATTGTTGCTGTAGCTTCTCTTCAGATTTTGTCAACTGTATTTCTAGGTCTTCAATCTGCCTCCTTAGTTTCCTGTTGGTAGCCCTTAACTAAACTGACGCAACAACGTTGAAAGTCAACCTTAAGGAGAGATGGTCAACTATGACGTGGCTCTGTCCTCATTTCCCTTTTGAAACCTCGTTCTTCACTCCACGTGGTCTATTTTCTTTTTATTTAATTATCAAATTCATAGAATTTGATAAATAATACTATCCACAAGGTTTGAAATTTAATTTATATTCCCGAACCTTAAATTATGCCTTTTGAAACTTATATTAATACTCCACGCTTTGTAAATAAAACTTTACAATATAACTTTCGCTCCGGGCCCACCTCTACGTCCAATAGCCAATCAAATGTAAACCCTGTACCTTGGTTAAACCTCGCGCATCTCCGTCAGACGACCACCATCCGATGACTCTGCGCCAGATCGACGACACTCGACAATATCGCTCCACCTCCTAGTATGACCATTAACGTGCGATGAGAATACGGAAAGGTGGTTTTGTATTCCCGTCCAGTGCCACGTGTCGAAGGCTCTATGGAATCGCTTCAATTCAGGGAATACCGCTCAACCTGCAAAAGCGGTGCAATATGGGCAATCCACCTTTGCAAATCCGCTTGCGGTTTTGCTACAGTGATTAACCAAAGGTCGAGTCGGGGTTGGGATGTCCTTCTTATGTCTTAACTCCGGTCTATGGCTCGGTTCTGTTTCAATTGAATTCGTTACGATTATACAGTGGGGAATTCCATACTAAAGATACAGACAGAGGACTTACGGTGAAATTTAAGTTGCAGGGTTTATCCAGACAATTCACGGGAACAATAGATAGAAAGTGCGGAATTATACAATAACCATTCTCAACGATTTCACACCGAACCAGTGTACAATCGTTTCTCATTCAAACAATTTCTCCATTAATAAGAATTCGATACAATTCGATGGCCAATGAGCATCGAAATCATTTAACTGGAAACAATTGTTAACACACAGAGTTTTATTGCAGAAATCTCTCCTCTTCTTCCTCTTTTCTCTCTCTCTCTTCTCCATCCAGAGAATATAATTTATACATCAACACATGTCTTTTCGGTTCCTCTGTGAGGACCATTATGGTAATTCAAGAGCCTAATTACAATTATTCGAAACTAAAAACATGACAGATGAACTAACTATTCGACTTCTACAACTCTAACTGAAATAATAATACAATCAGCTAAGGTATTGACACCTATCTGTAACAATTCAAATGTTTTCAAACCCTCCTAGCCACAACATGTGGACAAAACTCCTACATTTATGGCCAGTGTCTAATGCCCCTGCATCAGACTCCCGAGGGAAATTTTCTTCATGGGCTCCTATCCATGAGCTCTTCCACTGATCTGCCTGTCCTCTGCAACATTGCTTCAGTCATCCAAGTGGCATCTTCCTCTGGCTTATCCTTCCATTTGATCAAGTACTGAAAGTACTCTTGTCCTCTGGTCCTTCTAAACACCCTTTTATCCAATATCTTCTCTGGTTGCAATGGTTGTGCTGGAGGTAGCTAATCTTTCCACTCAATATGTTCCTTGTCTACTGCTCTTTCTTCTGCACCATCATCTTCATACTTGTACAAATATGCAACATTAAAAATGGGAGATATTCCAACATCAAGAGGTAATTCAATCTCATAATCATTTGCAGAAAACTTCCAAAGTATCTTGCATGGCCCAATCTTTTTGAACTTCAATTTGTTGTACTACTTCTTTGGGAATCTCTCCTTCCTCAAGTGTGCCAAAACCTGATCTCCTACTTCAAAATGGACTTCTTTTCTGCTCAAGTCTGCTCTGTTTTTATATTTTATGCTACTACCTTGTAGTTTTTGTTTCACTTGCTCATGTATGGCCTGGATCTCTTAAGCAAATTCCTCGCCATCATCACTTCTCAGTTGTGCCTTTCCCAGATTTCTCAACTCTGATATTCCTCTAGGGTGCATTCCATAAACAATATGAACTGGACTCTGCCCTGTGCTCCTGTTTGGTGAGTCATTATATGCATATTCTTCCTGGGGCAAAATATGATCCCATTGCTTGGGATGTTCTCCTGCAAGACTTCTCAATAAATTTCCCAGACTCCTATTCACTACCTCAGTTTGTCCATCAGTCTGAGGATGATAAGATGAGATGAAACTTAGCTTGGTACCAAGTTTCTTCCACAGTGTCCTCCAAAAGTGTCCCACAAATCTGGTATCTCTGTCTGAAACAATACTCTTGGGCAACCCATGCAATCTAACAACTTCCTTGAAGAACAAGTTAGCAACATGGGTGGCATCACTAGTTTTATAACATGGAATAAAATGTGCCATTTTGGAGAATCTATCCACCACAACAAAGACTACATCATTCCCTCTCTGAGTCTTGGGAAATCCTAGAACAAAATCCATGCTCATCATGTCCCAAGGCCTGTCTGGAATAGGCAAGGGAGTGTACAATCCTGCATTCTGGCTCCTTCCTTTGGCATATTGACAAATCTTGCAATTATTCACAAACTTGTCCACTTCTGCTCTTATCTTGGGCCAGAAATAAAAGTGACTCAGCTGCTCATAAGTCTTATCAGTACCAAAGTGTCCAGCAAGTCCTCCACTATGCTTCTCTTTGATCAAATTTTCTCTCATGGAACATTTTGGTACACACAATTGGTTCCTTCTGAATAGTAAGTCCTCCTGCAGGAAATAATCCAGCCACTGGCTTCTATCTGTTAAGACAGGGTTACTACATGCCTCAAATGCTTCCTTAAAATCAAGATCTGTTTTATACAATTCCTTGAGAAACTCAAATCCTGCAACTTCAAAATTAGTTTCTTGAACAAGCATGTGCCTCCTACTCAAAGCATCAGCTACTTTATTGGCTTGGCCACTTATATGTTTCAAAACAAAATTAAAACTTTGGAGATACTCAACCCATTTAGCATGCTTAGGTTTCAACTTGGGCTGTTTTACAATATACTGCAAAGCATGATTGTCAGAATATAATACAAACTCCCTGGACATCAAGTAATGTCTCCACTTCTTCAGTGCCTGAACAATTGCATAGAATTCCTTCTCATAAGAGGAATACTTTCTTCTGGTGTCATTCAAATTTTCACTGAAATATGCCACAGGCCTATCATCCTGACTCAACAAAGCTCCAATGGCCTCTCCACTGGCATCACATTTTACTTGAAATGGTTTTGTAAAATCAAGCAGAATCAAAACAGGCTTCTCTTTTATCTTTTGCTTCAACAGCTTAAAATTTCTTTCTGCTTCAGCAGTCCACTTAAATGGCTATTTTCTCTTCTTTATTGTCTCAATTATGGGTGCATTAATCTTACTGAAGTTTCTTATAAACTTTCTGTAAAAACTAGCAAGTCCATGGAAACTTCTTACCTCAAAAACATTCCTAGGTGAAGGCCACTCCAAAATTTCCTTAACTTTTTCTGGGTCCATCTTCAATCCTTCTGCAGAAACAACAAACCCCAAATACACCAACTCTTTCTTCATGAATGAGCATTTCTTCAAATTTATCAGCAGTTTCTCTTGGTGCAGCTTCTTCAAGACATGATTAAGATGCCTTAAATGTTCTTCTTTAGTTCTGCTGAAAACTAATATATCATCCAGATACACTATCACAAATTTACCAATGAATTCTTTCAATACTTCATTCATAAGTCTCATAAAAGTGATAGGTGCATTTGAATACCCAAATGGCATTACCATCCATTCATATAGTCCTTCATTTGCTTTAAAAGCAGTTTTCCACTCATCCCCCTCTCTTATTCTAATATGATGGTATCCACTCTTCAAATCTATCTTTGAGAAATATTTAGCACCACTCAAACAGTCCATTAGGTCCTCAACTCTGGGCAAATGGAATCTGTACCTGATTATGATCTTATTGATTGTTCTGGAATCAGTACACATCCTCCAGCCTCCATCTTTCTTTGGGCTCAATACTGTTGGTACTGCACATGGACTCAAACTTTCTCTAATCAGCCCCTTGTCCACCAACTCCTGTACTTGTCTCCCGATTTCCTCATTTTCTTTGGGAGTCATTTTGTAGGCTACCTTATTTGGCAGATTTGAACCAGGGATAAAATCTATCTGATGGATGATCTTCCTCAAAGGTGGCAGCTCATCAGGTAAATCATCCACAACTATGTCACAGTAATCATCTAACATCTCTTGGATTTCTACTGGTAAATCATAAATCTTTGTAGAAGTAATAACTACTTGCTATAGGGTAAAATGTTTGGGTTTTTGGTTATCGTATATCCCTCTCAGGGCTTTCCGGTGCCCGAGGCAGACAGTAAGATTAGTTGTAACGTTCACAAAGATGGCATATACATGTTCATATTAACTTAAAACAACTTGATGGGATGCGATAGAAAATTACCTCTTTGATGATCTCAGAGTCCCTTGGAGAACACTAGGCAGTGAAGCAAGAGTCTTTCTTCACCGGCTCCAAATCTTAGTCCTGCAATCAAACAAAGCACCCGTGTAATTTCTAACACAACATATATCCTATCAATTAAGCTAATATATAATGAACATCTAAATTATACCCATCTGAGCCATTCATATCATGCTGTGTAAATATTCAAACAATAATTACAATATTAAGCATTGAATGGACAAAACAAATACAGTTCTATTAATATTGAAAGAAAGTTCTGGCTAGCAGGATGTGCAAGCCACCTCCTCAGCCTCTGATCTCTACCCCATAAGAAGTGAAGATGTGAGTCAACAAGCTCTATAGGAACCTTTTTGACTCTTGGCCTTCACACTATAACACTATCCTCTATTTCACAAGTATTCGGAACATTAACAATCCTTCAACCCTCAACTAAGAGCCTTCAGCTCCTTTTTATAGGAGAGGGAGAAAGCCATTGTTGCCTTTCTCTTTCCACTAATTTGGAATAGAAAAAACTAATATGTTTCTTAATCTCTATGCTTTTTCCTCCTTGGGAGTTCAGTCTTTTATGGCAGTGACCAATAATGAATTGGTGCTTTGGAGTTTCCTTTGTGAACTGACTCTCTTGTGAGGGAAAGTCGGAGATTCAAATCATTCTCTGTGCGTTTTTCCCATTTCAAACTCAAAACATGGGTAACGCTGCCCTATAGTGTAAACAGAGCGTTGCCCTAGCCACTAACGCGGCACATTTACTAGTCTCATGCATTATAACACTCTTGATTTGTTATAGAAATGCGTTACCTTGGTAGAAATAGGTTTAATTTAGGTCTTTGTATTCCTTCCATATTTGTCTTTATACGGGTGATGAGGAGGTCTTTGACCTGAGATGCCCTAAAGTGTGAGGTCGAGCAGAAGATGATGGCAAATACTTTCTCTTTGTAAGATAGGAGATTGAAAAGCCAGGGAATTTGCGAAACAACAACATATGGGGAAAATATAGTATTTTCTATGAGTGAGGAGCATTCATCTTGATGTAACTAACAACACATAGTTTACATAGTTTCTCTAGAATAGAGATATGAAGAATCTGTCCATCGATAAGCACAATGTGGACGTGTCTGTCATAACAGGATCAGGTTGAAGAAGCTGTCTCCATAAACAATATCACAGCTTGGGGAAGGAAACAAAACTTTAATGATGTAATATTTGCCCCAAGGTCTTGACCGCCGATTCAATTAAACTGCATAATTCTCAACATGTGAATGAAGGATTTGTCGTCGAACATGTGAGAAATTGTCTGATTACCAGTCGATAATGAAAACTGTTAATAGACACGAAGGTGGCCACCGATAATGATGATGGTCCCTAATATGCACAGTACAATCTAGCGAGTGTGAAAAATGAGTTGAAGTCGAACACTCATAGAATCATTCAACCAGGAGCCAATGATGAAGACCCCTTATCAAACACAAGACTACCTGCCACTGATGTCTGCAAGTATTTGGGTACTGATGGGTTTCTGGATCAACTTCCTAGATAAGATGTTGAAGTCGATAGGAAGAGATCTGTTGAAATGTAGGCACTGAGGCATCCTACATCAGCCAACACGAAACGGAAACCAACTGATTTTGTTTATGATTGAGATAATGAAGAGGAAATGGGGATGTCGGACGACAAATAATTTCTGGAAAAATGAGCGGTTTGGTTGATAACAGGAGCAGTAGATAGCGAGATCTGCTTGAACAATAGAAGGCACTCTAGCAGGGTACTAGGCAGCTGAAGCTTGATGAACACCAAAGAGTGTGTTAGGATTTTACCGGTGCAAGGACACTGGGAAATGAAGGTTAATACTCATAGATGGTAGGGTTCGGCTAACTGCGAAAGAGTTTTCTGGGAAGTGCCATGTTCAAGAATTTTGCTGCCAAATCGACCTTTTTTGAAATGTAACAGAGATAGTATCCATTTTGTCCAAATTTTTCCCCGTCTGATTAAGTTTAACGAGTCCAGACAAGTAAACTTGGTGAATTTTTCATATTTAGAGAGTCTAAAAAATATCATAAAAGACAACTCCGTGCCCCTTCTGATTAGGTTTAACGAGTCCATATTGGGAAAACTCGGTGAATTTTTCATGTTTAGAGAGTCTGAAAAATGTCTGGAAAGACAACTCTGTGCTCCGTCTGATTAGGTTTAACGAGTCCAAATGAGAAAACTCTGTGAATTTTTCATGTTTAGAGAGTCTGAAAAATATCATAAAAGATGACTCCATTGGGGTACCTTTGTCATGTCTTGATAACCAGGCACGGCAAAGGGGTAATAGTAAGCCCGAAACAGTTCATTTTCTGTGAGTTAGTCCATTGAAGCCGAAAAAGTGAGAAAACTATGTTCGATGGACGTCTACCTCATTTTTTATGAGTATGAGGAGACGGAGTAAACTCAATACTCTTTGTGAAATTTTAATGAGTCCAAAAAAGAAAAACTTGGTGCCCTCCGTGAAATTTTAACGAGTCACGTGGAGAAAACTCGGTTACTTTTTCGGTTTAAAGAGCTTTTGAAAAAGAGGAAAAGAATGGCTCCTTGTTGTCTGTCGTGGTAGTTTAACGAGCCCGACAAAGTCAACTCGGGGTTTTTTCAGTTTTATGAGCGAGAAAAAGGGTCCTAAAAAGAATGCTCAGTGTTTCTTCATGATTTTAATGAGTCTGAAGAAAAGAACTCTAGGTTTTTAGGATTAACGAGCAAGAAAAATACTGTAAAAAGAATGCTTGATATCAACTTCTTATAAGTTTAACGAGTCCAAATAAGGGAACTCGAGGTTTTTCGGATTAACGAGCGAGAAAAAATACCGTAAAAAGAATGCTCGAAGCTTCTTCGTGTAATTTTAACGAGTCCGAAGAAGGGAACTCGAGGTTTTTCAGATTAACGAGCAAGAAAAATACTATAAAAAGAATGCTCTAAGCTTCTTCGTGTAAGTTTAACGAGCCCGAAGAAGAGGACTCGAGGTTTTTCGGATTAACGAGCAAGAAAAATACCGTAAAAAGAACACTCAAAACTTCTTGATCTCTTTCTCATCAATAGAAGGATCTATGTGGGGAAATTTCTTGTGAGACCAAGCAAACACATCGCGGAATTCCTTGAAAAGGGATGTGAAGCACGCAATTTCCTCAGGATTGCAGTCGACTCCAATCTGAATATTTTCCACGATACCCGCTTTGACTGAGATATCAATGAGCATTTTCTTAGAAAGATTACCCATTTTCCCTTCTGAATCGATAGTTTGAACAGTCTTATAAGAAGAGGTAACCACCTCAGGTTGGTCAAAGGATGGGATTTTAGTTTTTATCGCCGCCGAGTCAATCATCGAAGCGCGATGGTGAAACTCTCCCCAAGGTCGTTCTTCTAGAGACATGATCTCTTGAATAGCTTCGTTTGTAGGCAAGACTTCATTGAGGAGATCCTTAGAGAGAAAAGTTATGGGTGGGAGGTTTGTACCGTTAGTCGAAACCATAGCAGTGGAGGGTTCAGATGCGGTTTCGATGGCTTGGTAAGCCAACTCGGCCGGTGAGAGCGGCATCTGATCTCTGTAGGAATCAATGTCTAAATGTTCCAGAATGATCCCTGGGTTGATAGAGCCATCCAAAGTGGTGGATATCATTGCAACCGTGTTTGGGATCAGTGGCAGCGGTAGAGGAAAACAACCCAGTAGGGAAGATGCCTTCAGAAGACCGGTACCGATACTAATGTAAGAGTCAAGAAAGCCTCCTATTAGGGGTATGGTGCTACTTGGTAACGTGGCATAATCAGGGGTGCAGAAGGATAGCTGATCCACTGTGACTATTTTCCCATCCAATGGAAATAGGATGAATCGGAAGACCGAAGACACAATGGCAGTCATGGCATAAGACCAACTGCAACCAAGCAATAGATTATAGTCTAGATGGTGCTCTACGACTTCAGCGTCCACGTTTACCATTTTCCCACTCAAAGTGATGGGAAAGCTAGCAAGGTATCCTTTTGGGAGGAACGTGTGGCCATCAAAATCTTTGAGGGAATTCGATGGCGGGGTGAGGGTAGGAGAACCTAAATTGAGCCAGCAAGCTTGTGACATAACACAGGTCGAAGCACCTTCATCTATGACAGTGCAATGTATTGGTCTCCCTTTCGACACAACCTGCACCTGGAATGCGAGTTGGTGTGAAAAGTGAGGTTTAGCCTTTTCCATATCAAAGATAGCTAGCATGGAATCCTGGGGGTCTATTCCACCAATGGCCGAAAGTAAGGCTTTCCTTTGTGTTGGACAGGTCTGTAATACTTCGAGAGCAGACATGGTTGACGGTGCCTACACCAAATCTTCTACAATGTTGTAGTTTTGGGCTGCACGTGCAGAGGTGTTATGAGTCGTGCGTCGAAGTGTCCCTTTGGGGGGATGAATCACGGGTTCAACAGTAGGCCGTTCGATATACAAATCGTTGGTCGGCAGTGGATTTGAACTAGTTCCAGGTTCTTGAGCATCTATGGTAGGATTTCCATAAAGCTTGGCTCGAGTTTGAAGCTCAACACTCTCAATTCCATAAATGGCAGATGGTCCTTCGTCGGAAGGATGTGAACCACCATTGCCCCATTGATGGGGTTGTGGCGGATTTTCAACCATGTGTTGATGTTGCTGCTACTGATTAGGGAAAGGATTATGAAGAACGACAGGTGTTTGCCCAGAATCCTTGTTGGCAATAAAATCGGTGCATTCCTGCAGCCGAGGACATTTGTATGTCAAGTGGTCCTCCGCACAGATCTTGCAAGGAAATTTCATGGGTTTATCCTTCCCTTTGTCATTTTTGGCAGCGTTTTTCTGATTAGGTTTATTCTGATTATCTGACTGCTCTTCTGAAGAAGACGTCTTTTTCTTGTTCTTCTTATTTTTCCCGCTAGGTTTTTGTGAGGTTTGCACAAAATTCACCTCAGCGGTAGGAAGAGTAGTTGTTTGGTGAGGAGCGGTGGTAGCCGAAAATGGCTGGGAGGTTTGCCCTCGAGGCTGCTTTGTGGCCACACTGGAGATTGTGCCAACGAGACCGTCGGCATGTGTTCTGGTTTTCTGAGTGGCCGAAGGATTTGGGTTACCAGGGGCATGGGGGAGCAGATCGTATAGCGTGCCAGCTTGTGAATAGATTAAATCCAAATGTTGGGAACGGCGAATACATTGATCTTCTATAACCACACCAGAAAGGCCAATGTCTTTAGAGATGTGGGGTAAAAGAGACTTGCAAAACCAATTTTCTAAGAGATGATCCGGGATTGGCGCTTTGACTAGCCTCCTCCTACGTCTCCATTCATGAATATGATTGGAGATGTGGTTGGCAGTGTCTTGGCGTAACAATGTTAACAATTTCGTTCCGGTTTCCACTCTAATTGGTAATTGGAAGTTATTTAGGAACTCCGTCGCTAAAGCGCCAAAAGTATTGATGGCAGTGCGTGGCAATTCTATGTACCACTTGGCGGCATTGCCTGTAAGGGTGCGGGGAAAGAGTCGAAGCCAGACACTATCATCCACCATGGAATTGGATATAGACCATAGATGAAAGGTAGTGATGTGTGCGGCTGGGTCGTCCCCTTGTTTCTCGTCAAACTTCGGGATGTCAGAAGGAATCTTATGCAGTACAGGAGGCCAAAACGGGTTGTGATTGATGGGGTCGTAAGTCAGTTTATGGATATCGGGGATGTCCAAAGCTGCCAAAAATGGAAATTGTGGGTTTGCTCCCGAATCTAACCAAGGCAGTATGGGCTGACTGCTTGGACCATAGGGTCCCCCCATCAATGTGTTACCAGGAGGATAAGTGGGACTTTGATAAAAATTTCCGATAGGTGGAGGAGTAGGGACATACTGTTGCTGTCCATAGGGCATATTGTATTGCAGGGCAAACGGTTGGTTGCCCCTAGTGTAAAAGTGCCCTCCCATTCCAGATGGAGGTTGGGGTTGGTTAGTCCAAATGGATGCAATAGAGTTTCCCGGAGGCGTGCTACTACTTGCATAGTTTGGCAACGGCATAGGCCCTACACCTATATTTGAACCACTTAAGGGAAAAGTATTGATAATAGGTTGTCCCATTTGTCCTAAGGATTGCAGGGGAAGCGAAATGTTCCCTACTGCCTAAGTGCTGGTGACACTGTCCCCTGGTATAGTGGCCAAGGGGTTTGAAATCAGCAGAGGGTTCCAACTGAAAGGGTTGCTAAAAGGTACCAAAGTAGTCATACTTGCGGGAGGAGCTACCGTGGGTCCCCACGTGGTCACAGTAGAAGTAGATGCCGAAGGATTCGGTAAGATACTGACAGTTGTGATGACCGTAGGGTTGGGAGTAGGTATATGTTGACTACTGGGGTTACCCAGTGATGGCATAGAACTGACCACCGACAGGGAGGATGGTGGCGAACCTGGGATGGTTGCCATTGGCATCGACCGAGTGGATGCTGGTGGTGAAATGGATGTTGGTGTGGCCGAAGACATATCTTGGCGTGGTGGAATCTGAATTATCATAGGCCCCAACTGATCAGTGAGTGGAGGATTGTAATGAGGTACAACCCCTTCAGTGAAAGGGTCCTCCGAAAATTCCGGATGATATGAGGCTATGTGACAATCAAGATTAGTCAGTGGAGAATGCTCTTCCGTAGAAGGCACGGGTTCACCAAGGTTCAGTTCTTCCTCAATAGTTAGAGGAGGTAGACCTTGTTGTCGTCTAGACAGACGGCGTGGGTCGGGGGATGCCACGGTGACCTGCTTAATTTTAAAAATTTTTAATAAGTTTTGATGTATTGTAAAGTCTCGGTGACAGTAACCACACACCTAAAAAATAAAAAAGGACTCTCTAAAATCAATCAGCAAGCAGCCAGAATAGGGTGCCCTGTTTGAGCACTACCGTTTGCTGGTGATGAAATCCAGTATCACAATAGTATACAAAGAGGGTTGGTCAAAAGTACAGTTACGGTCACTCTAGAGCTTTGCTCGAACCTCAGAAGATAGGTGTAAGCACTCTCGTGAAGACGAGTACCCTCCTAAAGATCGAAGACAGAGTGGGTCCGTCTGTTTTAGGTACCAGGACAGCCCGTCCCAGTCACCTTGTGTAAGTCCTTAAAAAGTATAGCCACTAAAGATACCTCAAATAACAGACATCATCAGGGGGATCCACGGTCAAGGACAGTGTGCTATATGGGAAGAATACCTAGATCCCCGATCTAGTTTCGACATCCCCGAAGGGAACCCCAATATATAACACACCCACCAGATGCAGTTGAAGGCGGGCTACCTTCTTGTGCACCCAAGTGTTGTCTCGCGCTGAGCTCCAGTAAAGGAACGGTCCCGATAATATGAGTGCAGTAGGATTTCGCTCATTAATGACTCTAGGTTCAAGTTTTGAGATCTTGGGTAGTTTTCTCACTGCTCCTAACCCAAGATTCTAGCCTGAACTACTGTTTGTGTGAGTTCAAAAAAGATTTGATTGATTTTATTATCGCTTGATTCTTAGTGTACTTGATTATTAGTCTTGCGGAGGGGGAGTAGACGTATGAAATGTAATGAGACTCTGACTCAAGAAACCATGCAAAACATGCTCTAAATATTCAATTCGATGAAGATTATTTCTACAAGGAGAGGTTTCTTTTCAACATCCATGCACTAACATTCAAATAACTCAGTTCAACTTTAAAGATTCAGACTTCTATCTACCTCTTCTTAACAGTCTATAAACTGAAAATTTCAAAATTAACTTAGCTAGATGCAGAAAAAACTAAAAAAAAATTCTTCTCTAAAAAGTAAATGCTTTTGACACTAACTTTTCAAACAAGAGCAAACAAACAGAAATTCCAATTTAGTAAACAAGCGCAGGGATTCAGTCAAGTAGATATACTGATGGCCAAAAAATTCTGCTGCTAAAACACAATCACGGCAGTGAACATCAAGTTTTGGCTGAGTAACGCACTGTCTTTGAGTAAAGTAAGCGTTAATCTAGAGACTAACGCACTATTTTTAAGCAGAGTCAGCATTATAACACACTGGAGAAACTACAGGTGTAGCGTTATCCAGGGAAAAATTCTTCAGATGGTCGAACAGAAATAGGATTGAACTCTGCGAGATTTTGAAATGTTTACTGGGCATAAGTACTGGTCGGAAGGATCTGTGAACAGAGGAGAGAAGAAAGGAGGAAAGAAATAGTCCGGAAACTATGGGGAAACTTCCCCAGCGGAGTCGCCAATTCTGCTATAGGGTAAAATTCTTGGGTTATTGGTTATCGTATATCCCTCTCAAGGCTTTCCGGTGCCCGAGGCAGATAGTAAGATTAGCTGTACTGTTCACAAAGATGGCATATACATGTTCATATTAACTTAAAACAACTTGACGGGATGCGTTAGAAAATTACCTCTTTGATGATCTTGGAGTCCCTTGGAGAACACCAGGCAGTGAAGCAAGAGTCTTTCTTCACCGGCTCCAAATCTTAGTCCTGCAATCAAACAAAGCACTCGTGCAATTTCTAACACAACATATATCCTATCAATTAAGCTAATATATAATGAACATCTAAATTATACCCATCTGAGCCATTCATATCATGTTGTGTAAATATTCAAAAAATAATGACAATATTAAGCATCGAATGGACAAAACAAATGCAGTTCTATTAATATTGAAAGAAGGAGGATTACAACCGTCGGTTGTACCAAGCCCTCCTCAACCTCCCAATCTCTCTATCTCTTAAGTAGTGAAGTCTTAGTCAACAAGCTCTCTAGGAACCTCTTTGACTCTTGGCCTTCACACTATAACACTATCCTCTGCTTCACAAGTATTTGGAACAATAACAATCCTTCGACCTTCAACTAAGAGCCTTCAGCTCCTTTTTATAGGAGAGGGAGAAAGCCATTGTTGCCTTTCTCTTTCCACTAGTTTGGAATAGAAAAAAATAAGATGTTTCTTTAATCTCTATGCTTTTGCCTCCTTGGGAGTTCAGTATTTTATGGTAGTGACCAATAATGGATTGGTGCTTTACAGTTTCCTTTGTGAACTGACTCTCTTGTGAGGGAAAGTCAGAGATTCAAATCATTTTCCGTGCATTTTTCCCATTTCAAACTCAAAACACGAGTAACGCTGCCCTCTAGTGTAAACAGAGTGTTGCCTTAGCCACTAATGCGGCACATTTACTGGTCCTATGCATTATAACGCTCCTGCTTTGTTATAGAAAGGCGTTACCTTGGCAGAAATAGGTTTAATTTAGGTATTTGTATTCCTTCCATATTTGTCTTCTCCTCTGAGCTGATGAGGAGGTATTTTGACCTGTAACACTACTTTAGGCTTGCAAAATAAAGCAAAGCTTACCTCTTCTTCTTCTATCTGTTGTAGATATTCCTTCCTGCTCAGCAACAAGGTCTTTGGATCATTCACTCTGCTGGATGGCTCTCCCTCTTCCATGGGAATCAATGTATGATGTACCCCATCTTTGAAGAAATTGTAAGTGTTCTTCTTGCCATCATGCACTGTTGCTCTGTCAAACTGCCAAGGTGTACCCAACAGTATATGACACACATCCATGGGCATTACATCACACAGGACTTTATCTTTATATTTGCCCATTTGCAGCTCTATCTCACACTGTTATTTCACAACCAGATGGTGCCCTTTATGCAGCCAGGACACCCTGTATGGAGTGCGATGCTCCCTTGTCTTCAACTTCAATTTTTCTATTACCTCAGTGGAAACCAGATTGTCTGTGCTGCCACTATCAATGACTAGCTGGCAGCACTTCCCTTGGACTTTTCATATGCTCCTAAACAAATTCTTCCTTTGTGCAGGCTCAGTGACTTCTTTGGCTTGCTTCAATAGGACCTTATTCACCACCAATGATTCTCCCCTCTCTGGAAGAATTTCATCTTCAATCTCTGCTTCTTCTCCAGCCTGGGAAACAACAGCATTCCTTGGACCAGCACCCACATTCTCTGGACATTCATAGTGCTTGTGTCCCACTTGCTGACATCTATAACACCTCAATTCTCTACCTCTGCCTCTGTCTCTGCCTCCTCTTCCTTTTCCTCTGTAAGAACCCCTTCTGCCCCTTGCATCATCCTCTGTAGATGCATTCTGAGGTGAGCTACTGTTAGCTCCATTCCTGGGTGTAGCAGGCTTTCCTCTACCACCCTGACTTCCCTTTCCACGAAAAGTACCTCTATTCTTGGCAGACTGTTTCCTCAAGAGTTTCTCCTCTGCTTTCAAGGCCATCTGATAGGCCTCTTCCACTGTCTTAGGAGACAGGAGACCAATCTCATCTTGGATCTCCAGCTTGAGACCATTCACATATCTGGCATTCTTCTCAGGTGTGTCTTGAAATTTCCCAGCCCTTATGCTTACTCTGTAGAATTCCTCTGTGTATTCTTTTACTGTCAGCAACCTCTGTATCAGGTTCTGCATTTGCTTATACAATGTCAGCTGGTAATCACTAGGCAAGAATTTACCTTTTAATTTAGCCATCATTCTAGTCCAGCTCTTGATAGGTTGCTTTCCAAATCTCCTCCTCTTTGTCTGCACTCCATCGCACCAAAGTGCAGCATGTCCTTTCAGCTTTGTTACTGCAAACTTGACCTTTTTATCTTCACTTATTTCTTCATAATCGAAGCACTTGTTCATCTCATTTATCCAGTCCACCAGTTCTTCTGGATTCCGCCCCCCTGCATAACTCAACACTTCAATTCTAGGCTTAACTGTAGGCCCCAGAACAGTTCTAAGGAGCCTCATGTCAGGAGGAATTTCAAAATTTTCTTCTGCTTCTTCTATCTCAGGTTCGCTGATGTCTTCAGGATCTCTGGTCTGTCTTCGCTCTATGACATCCATTCTGGCCTCAACCCTCTGCAAATTCCCCAACACCTCAGCGTTGGAAATAGGTCTTCTTCTTCCAACACCTCTACCAACTCGGATTGCCATGTCAGTAGAACAACTTCAGACAACACCTCTGATACCACAAATGATGCAACAATGCTGAAAGTCAACCCTAAGGAGAGATGGTCAACCGTGACGTGGCTCTGTCCTCGTTTCCCTTTTGAAACCTCATTCTTCACTCCACGTGGTCTATTTTATTTTTATTTAATTATCAAATTCATAGAATTTGATAAATAATACTATCCACAAGGTTTGAACTTTAAGTTATATTCGCGAACCTTAAATTATGCCTTTCGAAACTTATATTAATACTCCACGCTTTGTAAATCAAACTTTACAATAGAACTTTTGCTCCGGGTCCACCTCTACATCCAATAGCCAATAAAATGTATGCCCCATACCTTGGTTAAACCTCGCGCATCTCCATCAGACAACCACCATCCAATGACTCTGTGCCAGATCGACGGCACTCGATGATATCGCTCCACCTCCTAGTACGACCATTAACGTGCGATGAGAATACAGAAAGGTGGTTTTTTATTCCAGTCCAGTGCCACGTGTCGAAGGCTCTATGGAATCGCTTCAATTCAGGGAATACCACTCAACCTGCAAAAGTGGTGCGATATGGGCAATCCACCTTTGCAAATCCGCTTGTGGTTTTTCTATAGTGATTAACCAAAGGTCGAGTCGGGGTTGGGATGTCCTTATTATGTCTTAACTCCGGTCTATGGCTCGGTTCTGTTTCAATTGAATTCGTTACGATTATACAGTGGGGAATTCCGTACTAAAGATACAGACAGAGGACTTACAGTGGAATTTAACTCGCAAGATTTATCCAGCCAATTCACGAGAACAATAGATAGAAAGTGCGGAATTATAAAATCACCATTCTCAACGATTTCACGCCGAACCAGTGTAAAATCATTTCTCAATCAAAAAATTTCTCCATTAATAATAATTCGAGACAATTCGATGGCCAACGAGCATTGAAATCATTTAACTGGAAACAATTGTTAACACACAGAGTTTTATTGCAGAAATCTCTCCTCTTCTTCCTCTTTTCTCTCTCTCTCTTCTCCATCCGAAGAATGAAATTATACATCAACACATGTATTTTTGGTTCCTCTGTGAGGACCGTTATGGTAATTCAAGAGCCTAATTATAATTATTCGAAACTAAAAACATGACAGATGAACTAACTATTCGACTTCTACAACTCTAACTGAAATAATAATACAATCAGCTAAGGTATTGACACCTAGCTGTAACAATTCAAATGTTTTCAAACCCCCCTAGCCACAACATGTGGAAAAAACTCCTACATTTTTTGCCAGTGTCTAATGCCCCTGCATCATAAACATTCATCATTCTCACAAATATAGCCTCTTTAATTGCAGGAACAGTCCAAGTAAAGTACTAAGCTTCACTACTTATTGTTTCTGGTTTGGAAACCTTTTCAAGTTCGCATAGAGCCTTTATCCTCTTGAATTTTTTCTTTTTAGCAGCATGCCTTCTTTCTCTCACCTTAGTCTAGCAATTTCATAATTAGTTGATTTCAACCCATCTTCCATTTCTTCATAACTGTTTTTTTCTATCTGAGTGGAAAATATCGTGTTTTTGTCACCTTCAGATATTGGTGATGAAAGGTCTATGAAAACTTCCTCTGTTTCCCTAAATCAATATTGAACTCTTGTGTCTTTTTAGATTTCCTGGTTAAAGGCTTTCTGGGCTTGAACACAAATGCTGCAACCTCATCCTCGAATTCCAGTTTCTTAGAAGATTTCATCTTCTTAGGTTTTCCTTCATAAAATTTTATGAAATCTTCCTGTACCAAATGGGATTATTCAATATCATTGGATTCTAAAACATCATTTAAGTTACCCTTTAAGCCTGGAATTTCTCCTGAGATCACTGGTTTACCCTTCTCCTTTGCAATTTGACTTCTAGTCAATCTCCTTTGAACGGGTTTGTTAGCTGACTATTCTTGTGTCATTTCTTTAATTTCAGCTATATTCTCTTTTGTAGGTTGAGGAGTCTTAAGAATAACCAATAATGCTTTACTCACTTGTTCTTTCACTTGCTTTCTAGGTTTTAGCTTAAAAAATCTTTTTGACCTGGTCATTACAGGCTTACTGGTTTCTGCTGGTGGGGTTTCTTTAGCCTTAGGGCTAATGCTTGTATCTTGGTTTTCCACTCCAAAACCACATAAAAAAAAAATGAAGACCATTCTCTATTGATCCTTTGAAGTTCATGTAAAATTATCAGTTTAATTAGACCATGATGAAAAAGGTAAGTTTCACATCCTTTAATTTTCATTTGCACTTTATCTTCCATCTTAGCTATACTTCGATACAGGAAGAAAGGAAAATCTAAAGAAAAAATGCCAATAAAATGCAATAGGAGTTTAAATTGATATAAATATACTTTATGATATCTTCCCTCATAGGTAAAATACCTTTGAATGTTGAAGAGAAAGTTGGCATAGATGTCTTTGATGTAGCTCCTTGGAGTTTCCTTGGTTAAGTCTATTTCTACAAACTCTGGCTTCAGAAACACTTTACATGGTTCCATATCAAATTTGAAGTTTTTGAACCATCTATCTTGGCCCCTAGTAATCTCTGTCACCAAATCTATGATCTCAGGGGTTACTGACAAGTTCAAGATTCCATATTTTGTGTTTGATCCATTGAAATGTAGAGCAAACTCCTTTGACACTTGACTGTGTCCTCCCTGCAATTTTTACAAAATCTCCAACACCCTGTTTTCTTGAAAGCCTCCATTACTGATTTATCTTTGGCTGGGGCCTCTGTGATTTCAGGCTTTGTTCTTAAAAAATGAACAGACCTGTGGTTTTTCTTTTCTTCTGTCATCTTTGCCTTTGAATTCCTGTAACAAATCAGCCTCACTTGAATTTCTGTTTATCATCCTCGCTTGCTTATGGTAGTTAGCCTCGCTTGTTAATGGTGATCAGCCTTGCTTGAAAAATATATGAGAGAAGCTTTGGTAAGAGATTACCATAAGCTTAGCATTCAAAAACGATCTGTTTGAGTGTTTGCATGGCAAAATGAAATAAGAAACCAACCAGTCCTTTCGAATTTGAAATTACCTATCATGATGACCCCTACATTCGAAATGATGGATTTGAATGGTTGCATGCCTTAGAAATGACTCTCAGCTGACACCTGATAATGAAAAATTAACGAAATTTGACTGAAAAATTAGCGCACTTAGTTCATTTTCAGGGGTTTGCGCTACGAAAATAGCAATGTTTTCATTGCACAAAACAGGCTTTTTACACTGTCTGCGCTACGAAAATGTGGTTTCGTGGCTAATTCCAATTTTTTTTTCAAATGATTTAAGATATGACTTCTAAAGAGGATGTGAGACATTTAAGACATGAAATAAGGTTGTTAAACTTTATTTGGATATGAAAATGGGACTTTGAGACTCTTACCCTATCACCTACCCTTTAAATCATGAAATAACCCAACACCTATCTAAGACCATGACTAGGAACGATGTAAACTGTCCAACTTTAGAAAAAAACTTTTATGATGATAACATGTCCCAAAGACACCTTTGAATCTCCAAATTGGTAGCACCTATGAGAAAAGTGAAAGAATTTATTGTTCCTTGTTTTGTGCTTGATAATAAACTCTCTCATTTTTTAATAAATCATCTCTATTAATCCATAATATTATTTTGAAATTGATAGCTCAAATAGTCCAAAAACACAGCAATTTCCTTGTTAGCTCCAACAGAAATTCAAACAACTTGAACTGATGTATGCTTCAACAAAGCTAGGGTCCTCCACGGATAGCTTAAGGTCCATGGGCTTCTATCTTATCCACAGAGCTTCCTTTGTATGCTTTCTTTTGCATGACCATCTCCTTTTATAACCAAGCTGCCCTCTTAAAAAGGTAACACTTGTAAAGACAAATTGGACATCGAGCTGCTTGGTGTGATGAGGCAGCTCTCAAACAGTGACAATGATATGTTTCACATGCAAGAATGAATTTTGAGTGAAAAATAGCAGCTTAAGATAAGTTTTTATGTTTTAAATGACAGCTCATGCTTTAATCATGACACATACATGCCAAAAAGGGTAATGATGACCTCATAGATGGCTATGTACCTTTGAATTAACCATAAGAGACTTGAATGACCTCCACCCTAACTCCTCCAATTATGGACAAACACCTTGCACTGGATTTGACAAGACATAAATAAATACCCTTTTTCATAGCATGGTCAGTTCATTTCTTAGCAGTTTTGCTATGAAACTATTAGGCAGTTTCGTATCGAACACTGCCTTTTTACAATGTAAATCGCTACAAAAAGAGGAAAAAGTGGCTTAAGTGTCATTTTTCAAATTTAAGCACTTGGGAAATTAAAACTATCAGTAACTGATGATTGATGAGACATGACATGACCTAAATGGAGGTGGTTTGAGATAAAATGGAGGTAATATTGAACCTTAGGATAGGTTAAATATGTAAAAATTGAAAATTTTCCTATACCAACTTGAATGATTTAAGGAGATTGTTTCCTTTTGATGAGTGAACTGTATGACCATGTCAAGTAATGTTTCAAAATTTTATGAGTGATAACAGTGGCTCCACTTGGGATGGTGTGCCCCTGTGGTACACCAAAGAACCTGTAGTTCCTGCACCATCCATATTTTAGAAATAAATCTCTGAAAATTTCCAAGCCTTCTTGAAACTATTATGGCCTTCACCTCGGGCTCAAGCTTGATGATTACTACTGAAAAAACAAATTTTTACCTACTAAAAATATGCTCAATCTAATTTGAGCTTATTCTCACACACTCCAACCTACCCTAATAGCTACAATCTTCATGTTTGATTCAAGCAACATGAAACCTCCAATAAAGCTAGTCAATGAGATGATCTGATACTTAAGCCCCTTAACTGCACTTGAACCAAAATTAAACTGGATACTGAAATGACCAAGGCAACATAAAATGAGTCTAATTTTCACAATGAAAAAATAATCGGAAATTTGGACTGTAGAACTCTTCCATGTAGTCAACTATAGAATCTTAGAAGACATAGTCTGTTTGATAATTCTCAAGACATTCTGCAATTTTAGACAACTTATATATGCTTTCTTTAGCAACATAAGATTTTACTTGTGTGCCATCAAACTCATTTTCAAGAACAATGCATTCCTCCTCAATCTCAAAAGAAAAATGTAGCACCACCTTCTCTTTGTATTTTGGCATGAATTTTTTTTGAAAAGGCTGATCTTGACCACGAAGACTGTAGGATTGAATTTGATCTTCTAAAACTTCAATTTCTTTCTCAATGTTCTTACAAAATTCATCCAAAAATTTAATCTTATCTTCTAACTTGCAATCAAATGACTTTAAATAAGAAGAAAAGGTTGAAGAAAAATTTTCATCTAGCTCCTCATTAGTGTGATCATCATTCAATTGTTTAAAACCTTGAATGGAAGGAGAGTCTGCCACCAACTCTATTTTTTCCCATCCATGTTTCCAAAAAAATAAGCCAAAAATCTGCAAATGACATAATAGATCTGACAGGAAAACTTTCAATCCACTGTTTACATTCCCCTTGAAATGAATCATAGAAAAATATGATGAAAATATCTTCATGTCTGACTCTAAGAAGCTCAGTAAAGTCACAGAAATCTGATATATACTTCAAGGTCAACTCAAATATTCTCCACCAAATTTTGGACCACTCCTTAAAAAATATGTATCCTTGGGAAAATTATTTGGGAAACCATAAATTTCTGAAAAATATACACATGCATAACTCGAAACAAGAATGGCAGCATTTGAGTTCTTCATTAGTCCAGTGGAATCACCATGAAGCTATGATTTTTTTAATTTTTTAATTCTTCAACAATGGAGTCGCCAAGGCAGTTGCAAC
This sequence comes from Pinus albicaulis, assembly GCA_034641835.2. NCBI lineage: Eukaryota > Viridiplantae > Streptophyta > Pinopsida > Pinales > Pinaceae > Pinus > Pinus albicaulis. The sequence continues at coordinate 1,467,045,702 of CM076572.1, read as the reverse complement.
CTCGAAAAAATTCTGAGCTCCTGCTTCCTCCAAGAGTCCAGCTTCACTATTTGCACAAAATATTTAGGAAATATGTCTTCAGACTCTCGGTAGACGCACCAAAATGTTATCACAAAATTGTACTTAATTGGCTGCTAATCAGACAACTCTATGTAATTGTTTCAAACTAGCTTTTGACTGGAGCTTAGCCTCTTCAGTCCGAGAGGGCTCTCTCAAAGGGATTTATTGATATTGGTTAATGATAGTGCTAGATGGCTAACTCTATAGGATTTGTATCTTGTCTTTTATGATTGCACGTTGAAACAATGCAGGCTTGCTACCATTGGGCTTATTGAGTCAACAATCAATATTTTAAGTGGCAAGGTTTCTTGACATGGAAGCTGAGCTAGATAGGGGTCTTTAACAGAGGCAAATCACACATAAAATATAGAGCAACACATTCATTTCATCACTAAAGGAAGTCAGAGCATAAACATATGAATTCTGAGTAATACAGATGAAATCTACTGCAAATGTTAAACACAAATATATACATCAAAAAGACATTAAAAACCCCATGAGAATCTCAGGTCTAACAAGAATAAAGTCCTTTATATTACTGATATAAGTCAAATACATAAAAGCAGTAGTTTAGTGAAAAAAATCTCCAACCCCTCACTACTTCTATGCTTTGTCTTTAAATAGACCTTATTTACAACAAAGATTATTATGCTTGGTGGCTAGACCATCAAATTCTCCTATGACACATCACATAACTGAAAAGCGTGACTTCTAATAGAAAACTGCAGCTACACCTTAAAGAAAACATCTCCTGATAGGACTCTAATTCCTATTTATTACATAACTCTACCTTATCTTTGAAACAATTATAATGATGTTTAAAACACAAGTATCACATGCTCGAAAAATCCACATGACAGTTCATCACCACTTTACATATTAAAAAGCCCTCCTAGATCTATGAAGCATAACCCTACTTTTTAGCAAAGCATGACCTTTATCCTCAAATCTTCTTTAGCTAATGACCTGTCTTGATAGCACTTCCTTTGAGTCATAATTATTTTATGATAATATTCCTTGACACATTGGAGGAGTCCAACTGTCCAAAACTACCATTAAGATGCTCCAAAACCTTTAACAATTGCTCGCTACAAAAATAGGACAGTTCTGTAGCGAGTTTTGGTAGCATTAAAAAATGACTTCTACACCAAATAAATTTGATCCTTTGATGTTCCATGGTGTCAATAAAGTAATGACACATCACCACCATCAATCTCCCTCCTTGAAAACTATAAAAAATTATTTTAAAGGCAAAAAGGCTACTACAGGTTTTTTCGTAGTGTTTTCTTGGCTTTAAGCCTAGGAAATGCTACGAAACTGTGTAAAAGTGCAAAAATTTCACATTTCAAAATTGTCTTCAAAAACTAATATTTTTCTGCAAAATTTGGGTTCTCTACATGTTATGGACCTCATCAAACTAATGAGGAACACAATCACCATCACCTTACATATTTAAAACATCTTTGCATATTTTTCTTATTTTTTTAAAAAAATAGGTCTTAGAACAAAGTTTATATCTCTGAATCCATGATGTGTTTTTCAAAACTGGAGGAGGATTTTTTCAATAAGAATTTTCTGAAGAAAATAATCTCTTGGTTGTTTGAAAACCATCTCCAACTGTCCATAATCTGCATTAGAAAAAAATGTATAAAACCAGAAAATTCTAAATTCTAAAAATAGGTCCCAATGACAACTTTGAATCTCCAAATTGGTAGCACATGTGAGAAAAGTGAAAGAATTTATTGTTCCTTGTTCTATTCTTGATAATAACCTCTCTAATTTTTGTAGAAATCATCTCTATTCATCCATAATATTATTTTGAAATTAACAGCTCAAACAGTCCAAAAACACAATTTTTTTCTTGTTAGCTCCAGCAGAAATTCAAACAACCTGCACTGATGCATGCTTCAAAAAACTAGGGTCCTCCACAAATAGCTTAAGGTTCATGGCCTTCTATCTTATCCATAGAGCTTCCTTTGTATTCTTTCTTGTGCATGACCATCCCATTTTATAACCAAGTTGCCCTCTTAAAAAGGTGACACTTGTAAAGACAAATTGGACAACAAGCTGCTTGGTGTGATGAGGCAGCTCTCAAACAGTGACAGTGAGATGTTTCACATGCAAGAATGAATGTTGAGTGACAAATAGAATCTTAGGAGAATTTTTTATGTTTTAAATGATGGCTTATTATTTAATCATTACACATACCTGCCAAAAAGGGTAATGATGACCTCAGACATGGCTATGTACCTTTGAATTAAGCATAAGAGACTTGAATGACCTCCACCCTAACTCCTCCAATCAGAGATTGATACCTTGCATTGAATTTGAAAAGATAGAAATAAATACCCTTTTTTTTAGTGTGGTTAGTTCATCTCCTGGCAGTTTTGCAATGAATCTATTAGGCAATTTCGTATTGAAAACTGCCTTTTTATAGTGTAAATCGCTACGAAAATAGGAAAAAGTTTCTTAAGTGCCCTTTTTCAAATTTAAACGATTGGGAAATGAAAAATATCAGCAAATGATGGCTGACGAGACATGACATGACCTGAATGGATGTGGTTTTAGATAAAATGGAGGTAGTCTTGAACCTTAGGATATGTTAAATATGTAAAAATAGAAAATTTTCCTATATCAACTTGAATGATTTAAGGAGACCTTTTCCTTTTGATGAGTGAACTGTATGACCATGTCAAGTAATGTTTCAAACGTTTATGAGTGATAACACAATACATAAATGAATAATTCTTGGATGCTACAAATGACAAAACCACCTTCGATATATAGGAGTCCATGGGGTCACTATATAATCCTATCCAACCTAGTAATAATAATGTAAGGGCACAATAATAACAATATTGGGGTTACAGAGGTACAACATTAACAATAAGGGGGTTAAAATAACAACAATAAGGGACTATAATAGTAATATAGGGACCTAACATGCCCCTCTCCCTAAAAAAGTGTTATCCTCAACGCTTGAGTAGATCCGGATGCTTCTGTATAAAATTCTCATCCTCCCATGTAGAATATTCAGTGGTTAAGTTCTTCCACTTGATGAGATACTATGAAATTGATCGATTTCGTAGTTGTCTAGTTCTTATTTCCGTAACTATTTCAGGTTCCAATATGATTTTTACTTCCTCATCAAGTTCTGTAAATATTGTTTGAACTGGAAGTTTGTCACCTATAACCTTCTTTAAGCATGAAACATGGAAAACTGGATGCACTCGTGAAGAAGCAGGAAGCTCCAATTTGTATGCTATAGTACCAATATTTTTCAACACCTTGTAAGGACCATAGTACTTTGGTGATAATTTATTTTCCTTCTTAGCTTTCTTGAGGGACACATGTTTCTATGGTTGTAGCTGTAAAATACCCTGTCTCCTACGTCAAAACTTCTCTAACTGTGATGTTGATTTTCCTGTTGTTTCATTTGATTTTTTGCCAAATTTAGTTTATCATTTAAGAGTTGGAGAACTTCTTGTTGATGCTCGATGTGATCTTCCACTGTTTTAACCTTATAATTTTCTCTTAAAGATGATGTGATGGATGGTGGATGATATCCATAAAGTGCCATAAATGGGGTCATTTTTGCTACAGTATGGAAGGAAGTGTTATACCACCATTTAGTGAGAGGTAACCACTTGACCCATTGTATTAGTTATTAGATATAAAACAATGAAGATATGCTTCCAAACATTTATTCACTATCTCAGATTGACCATCGGATTGAGGATGATAAGATGAGCTATGAGCTAGTTGAGTACCCAAACAAGAAAATAATTTCGTCCAAAAAATTTCCAGTAAAATTGGGATCTCTGTCACTTACAATAATCTTTGGGTTTCCATGCAACTTTTTAATTGTTTCCATAAATTCAGTAGCAACTGTACTTTCTTTAAATGGATGAGATAATGCACAAAAGTTTGCATACTTGGTAAGTCTATCAACTACCACCATGTTGACACTCTTTCCTTCGGACTTAGGTAAACCTGTGATAAAATCCATTGAAATATCCTCCCAATGTTGACTTGGAATGGATAAAGGTTGTAGAAGACCTAGGGTCTTAATTGTCTCAACTTTATTTTATTGACAAAGCAAACATTCCGCCACAAACTTTTAAATATCAGATTTAAGCCATCCCAAAAAAATTGTTTCTTCACCATGTCGTAAGTTTTTAAAAATCCCGAGTGTTCTCCTAGAGGAGAAGTGTGTAATTCCAAAATAATCTTTTGTTTTAGTTGGGAATTCTTACAAATATATAAGTGATATTTGTACCATAAGGAATCAATTTTCCAACTAAATGTATCATATGTACTAGGATCTTGCTTCAACTTTTGAATGAGTTTCCACACTTCTTCGTCCTTCTTCCATTCATCCCTTGCTTTGGTTATCCAATTTGGTTGGATAATAGAAATGGCACAAAGAAATGCTTCCACCTCTTCATCCTTTCTTGAGAGTGTATTTACAACAACATTTAGCTTCCCTTTTTTTGTAGATGATTTAAAATTCATAACCCAATATCTTTGTGACCCTTTCCTGCTGCTCTTCTGAAGATAGTCTTTGTTCCAAAATTTTTTTAAGACTATCATAATCATTTTTTACCTTTAAGTGTCTTTCCATTAGGTAAGGTCATCATTTCTTTAGTGCATGTAGTATTTCCAAAATTTCCTTCTCATAAATAGCTTTCTGTAAATACTTTCCTTTGATTGGTTGAATTTCAAAAGCAATGGGTCTTCCTTCTTGCATTAAAACAACACCAATTCCATTTCATGATGCATCACATTCCACAATAAAGGTTTTTATAAAGTCTGTCATAGCTAAGACCGACGCTAGACACATTGTCTCTTTAAGATGTTCAAAGGCCTTAGTTGCTTCAGGAGTCCATGAAATGCATATTTCTTCAATAATGTTGTTAGAGGTGCTACTATTATCCCATAATTCTTAAAAAACTTGCGATAATACCTCATTAACTTGAGAAATCCTCGCAACTTCTTTATGGTTGTGGGGACTTTCCATTCCTTAATGGATTTAATTTTGTTAGGGTCAACCTTAACACCCTCGTGAGATACAATATGACCCATATATTCCACCTCTTATACTCCAAAGAAAAATTTGGATGTTTTTGCATATAATTGTTTCTCCTCCAATAGTTTGAGCACCCTGTCAACATGTTGAACATGATCCTTCCAAGACCTGCTGTAGATTAGTATATCATAAAAAAATTACTAGCACAAATTTTATAAGGAAGGGTTTGAAAATGGAATTCATCAACCCTTGAAATGTAGAAGGTGCATTGGTAAGGCCAAATGGCATGAAAAAAAATTCATAATGACCCTCATTATTTTGAAATGTTGTTTTGGGATTATATTCAGTCTTCATTCTAAGTTGATAGTATCCTAAATGAAGATCCAAATTGGTAAAATAAATTGCTCCATATAATTCATCCAATAATTCATCAATGACAGGAATGGGAAATTTATCTTTAATAGTGAGCTTATTGAGCTCCCTATAATCTGGACACATGCACCAAGATCCATCCTTCTTGTGCACCAATACTACTAGAGCAGAGAAATAACTTTGACTAGGTTGAATTATACCAGTCTCTAACATTTTTGCAATCATACGTTCAATTTATATCTTTTGGACATAAGGATATATGTAAGGCATGATTTTGGAGGAACACTTCCTGGAATCAAATGAATAACATGATCATGATCACAAATAGGTGGGATTCCTTTGGGAGTTTCAAACACCTTGGAATGGTTGTCCAAGACTTTTTGGAGATCTGGAGAAATAAATGATTTTGATGTTGGAACTTCTAGTGAGCATAATTGTGAAATTATGCCGCGTTGTTCTTTATTCAGAAGCTTTGTCATGAAATTAGAGTTTATTATCTTTCTCGGCTTCCCTGTGATACCCCGTAATTCGACTTTCTTTCCTTCTGAAAAAAAAATTCAAGAAAAGTTGAAAATTAAAAAATGTCGTCCCCAAAGATTGTAACCATTGTAATCCTAGTACAACATCAACACCTCCCATTGGAATGGAAAGCATTGGACTATTCAATACATATTCCCCCATGGTAAACTTGATATTATGGTATTTTCCAGTGAAATTTATAGTTCCTGCATTTGCAACCATCACTTGAAATTCTGGTGTTGGGTATATGACACAATTCAATTCCTTGGCTACCTTACAATGAATAAAATTATGGGTACTACCAGAATCAATAAACACTATTACCTTTTCTTATTGTTATGTCCTTCTATCTTGAGAGTTTGAGGAGTGGTAATTCCTGCCAATGCATTACAAGATATGGTTGGAATCATTTTTTCTTCTTCTAGGGTTGGTTCCTGGTGTATATCATCTTATTTTGAATTTTCTTGTTCATTTTCTTCCTCCCCCTCACAATCTCTATAAAATAATTTATTCTCATCACACTTATGACCTTTAGTGTATTTTCTATCACAACTATAGAAAATCCATTTTTCTCCTTTTTCTTCCAATTCTTGTGGTGTCAACCTTGTAGGTTGTGGAAGTCTAGGAGTAGCAACACTTCCATTTGATGCAGGGGCATTAGGCACAATAGAATACTTTGTATCTAAGTAGACATAGGGGCATCTTATGTTTTTAAATTCTTATGTAATTATTAGTAGTTTGAATAAAATAGTGAGGAATTTTAAATGTTCTCTAACCACTAGAGAACATGAGGGAAGTTGATTAAGTTAGGAAGGTGAAGGGTCAATTTTAGTTATTTTAGGAATTGAGTCTAGTCTTAGAACTTTGGATAATTCCAAGAGTCTTTGTTGAGTTGTTAAGGAAGCTGAACTGATTCATTAGTAAATTGTATAAATGTAAGCCTCAATGGCATTCAGAGGTAGAGAGGGAGAAGTAGCATAGATGTTCAAGAGGCAGAGTTGTGAGGTAGAAGGGCCATTGAATTGAAGATCTGGCCAAGCAAGAAGTTGTAAGTGGATGCTTTGTAATTTACTACATTTGTATATATTGAGGGGGATTGTTCCTAATGTTTGTGTGAAATATATATGTGTTCTCTATTGGATTCTGTATGATCAATATTTGAGTTCTGTAGGCAAGTGTGAAATTCTGTGTTATTAGTTGAAAGGGTGACTCTGTCTAAATTAGGGAATTTAATATGAGGTTGCATACATAACATCTAGGCAAGATCGATCACTGAAAGGATTGATCCTACTGGAGAAAGTTGAACTGTAATATAACCCTTGAGTATACTAATTTTGGTTGCAATTGAGATGAAGTCTACACATTTGTGTTTTCATGGAAAGCGTTTAGAATCCATGTGAATAGGTTCGTAATCTTTGCAGAATTCCATTTGCTATTGATATAATTCTGTGTAAGGGATTGTTGAAATCAATAGAATCAATTCATATTTAGAGAGAGAGGGGTTGTGTTATATATGCTTATGGTAATTTGAACCATTCAATCCTACGTTCTTTATTGAATACATATAACTCTCGGTGTAAAGAGTCCAAGGCAGAGATTCGATGGAACCCTAACCTTTTCTTTAGGAAGAATGTCTCAGATGTCAATACCTATTTATTGAACAAATTAAGTCGACATCGGATTCTATTTGGTGGAACGATATTGTTGAAATCGAACCACAGAGTTAACGCAGAGGAAGACGGGTTTAAAGGGCGGAACCAGAATTCAATGGAACAGTGGTGAAGCGAGGATAAACAAGAGCAAAGGCAGAATTCATATATATAAAGGCATTGAAGAAATAAAGAGGAACCTTAAGCCGGAGTAACGGAACTGTGAGAAGGAACAGTAGAAGCGGTTTCGGGGGGTAGATACTAGCAGTATCGCGCGATCACATAAGTGGTAAATAGGATTGACAAAAAAAAACGCGATAACCTTTGGTGCTTGACATGTAAGGTGGAGGTGGTTTTTGAAAACCATGAGTTTCGTGTTTTTTCTGAGCGTTAACGCTCGGAGGTTAAAAAAACATGATATGTGTTATATCCATTCGATCGAATGTGCTGGGAGATCAACGACATTCGTATTGGAATATGTTCGAAGACTAATAGCGAGGTACGTAAGCTACTATGGGCCCGAATCAAAGTTTATGTTGATATTTAAAATATAACCCAAAGCTTAAAGTCGAATGTTGTGGGGCCCGAATGTTATAATAAGCTGGCAGTTTGGTTATTAAACCAAAGTCAAGGTTTATATTAAGTGGATCATTATACGAGCGCATGTTCAAAGTTTATTAGAGGCAGGTTCCAAGAGTTATAAGTGTGGCGTGCATATGTCAGGTTTTAACCCAAAGGATAGGGTGTTGAAGCTGTGGACCACTATATGTGGATATCTCATAATAAAGTGAAGATTTATTTGAAATGTCCATGAAATGAAGTGAGGGTTATAACTTAGGAATAGTTGTATTATTCCAATGTTAAATTAAATAGTCATAAGATGAATTAAACCAAAGTTCGGACATTGGTCAAATAAATTATAAAATGGGTTATAACCTTAGAAGTATTATGAGAAGCTTCCGCATGAATTTGAATTGCCATATCTGAATTATATTAGATTGAAAATTGGAGTGCATTATTTTTATATGCATAGAGATTGAAGATTGTGGGTTAAGTGTGGTAGCCCGGGCATCATGTGGTATCAGAGCTGGAATAGCTCTGTCTGAAGAAAAAGATTTTTTTTAGTGATTAAATCTGAAGGAGTGCATGTGATGAGAGAAGGAAGAAGATCAGATTCTGAAATCTGATATGCAAAGATACACAGGGTTGCAGTGAATAGGATTGCAAAAATTAAGGAGTGAAGGACAAGATCATGTAGGGATATTGCAGTGAACCTAATATTCAACTAAAGGTTGAATAGGGAAGACAATTGCAGTGTTCTCAAGAGAAGGTGATTTGATGAGCAGTGTTTAACTCTGGTTTGAAGAATTGTTTATAGAATTTAGAGTGCATACAATTGAAGAAATCTCAACAAAGCAAATCACAACTTTGAGAGCAGTGATAAAGGAGTCCAGCAAGGGATTCTAAGAAAGTGTGGTAGAACCTAAAGAGATTCAACGAAGGTTGAATGAGTTCTTGGAAAGTTGCAGAGTGAAGCCTAGAGAGAGCAGAAGAGAGTGATCATAAGGTTCCAGCAGATAGGGGACCAGTACTTGCCAAAAGCCCAGATCCGAAGGAAAGGATTGGTGAGGTAAGTGGTAGCAAGAGAGCTTGCTGTTGGAGAGGCTTGGTGCAGCTGATGAGTGAGGAACTCATAGAGGAGGAGATTACTACTGATAGTCATAGTAGAGATCGCAGAGGTTCTGAGAGAGTCCACATCAGAAGAAAGGATAAAGAAGATGCCAAGGAAAATGGCATAAGGCAGCAGTTGACTGATGCAAAATATTGGAAAGAGATAGCTGAGATCAATGAGCAGTTTAATAAAATAGAAAAGAGGATAGAGGAAAGCTAGAGAGTTGGTTGGCTCATGAAGAAGAGAGTGAATTGGAAACCATTACAGTTGAGGTTGAGGCAAAAGGAGATTGCCTTATTGACAGAAGAACTCAGAGCAGCTGAGTTGAGAAAAGAAATTTCTGTTTGTGAAGCAGAACAAAGTACAGGTGAAGAATGGAGATCTGTAAAAGATCTTGCGAATCATGATGAAGATTTAATGCAGCAAGAAGCTTGTCTTGCTGAAGAGAAAATCATTGATGATTTCCTGAGTTATTGGACAAGTCCAGATCAGCTGGATGATGTAAAGAATTGTATTTTTGAGTCCGACCATTGTGAGGTGATGACAGGTTCTATAGAGGAAGAGGAACTCAGAGTTCTTGAGTCAAGGATGGAATTTGAAGATTCCACATGCAATTTAAAGGGAAGTGCTTGAGAAAGAAACCAAGGCTGAAAATTCTTGTGGTTTTGAAAATAAAGAGTTGTGTATGTTTGCAGGTACATCACAGGGAGATGAACAAGCTTTAGAGTTTGTTGAGGAGGAGAAATTGAATCTGAAATCTGTTTAGATCAATGCTGAGATAGAAAGATATTAGGAGGAATTGAAGACAAGGGATTCTGATAAGAATATTGAGGCAAGAGATAAAGTGATGCAGGGGCATTAGGCACTAGCCAGCAATGTAGGAGGTGTTTTCCACATGTTGTGGCTAGGAGGGTTCAAAATTATTGAATTGTAATAGCAAAGTGTCAATACCTTAGCTTCCTGTTTCATTTAGACTAGTTAGAGTCCATAGAAGTCGAATAGGTTTTGATTCGATCCATCTGTCATGTTTCAGTTAATTCTAATGAGTTGTAGTTAGGCTTTTGATTTACCAAAACCGGTCCTCACAGAGGAACCGAAAAGACATATGTTGATGTATAAATGTAATCCCTCGGATGTATTGAGGGGGAGAGATTCTCGAAGTGAAGATTGTGTATGTGTTAAGCATTTTTGTTCTTTGTTGAATATAATTCGATGTTTTGATCATATTTGTGGAATTCTAGATATACTGTCTCTGCGTGTGCATTAGCTTGAGTCCGATGTATTTGAGCTTCCAGTATTGTGATATTCGATGAAGAATTTGTTGTGTTGAACCTCTGAAAGTTTCTCTCTGTCCATGATTGGGCATATTCTATGTTGAGTCCCCTGAGTGTTTATTGATGTGCACCCCTGCGACAAACCAAGCTGATTATTGTAACCTCGATACGGGCCGAGAATTGTGTGGCCGAAACGTTGAAATTCCACAACATAGTGAGTCAATTGAGGTGAAAACCCCGCCTGAAAAGAAATAGTTGTTCTAAAGTTTGAACCTGAGTTTGAGAACTGGAGTGAATCGAAAGGATAGTGTAAACCTGACATAAACCCTGGTCAATCACTGTTCAAAGGTTGGAAGTAGTTTTGATCGCACCACCTTTGCGGGATGAGCGGTATTCAAATAATCAGAGCGATTCCATATAGTGGCTGACACGTTGCATAAGGTGGGACCCCGAAAACTGCCTTTCCTTGTGCCATCGCACGTTAACGCTTGACTGAGGAGGCCATGCAATATCGACAAACTTCATCGATCTGGAGGAAGGCTAATTGAACAGTGATCGCGTTTGGAAGTAGCATGAAGGATAATCTAAGGTATGAATGTTTAAAGGTGTGAACCGTCAAGTATATGTGTGGGCCCGGAATATATATTAAAGTGTTTATTTAAAATATTGTCGGGTTATTAATGTAAGTCGGAGGAATTAAGGTTCGAGGATCTAATTAATTTTTCCAAAGTTCGCTGAAGGTGTTATTTATAAATTTCTCTGAAATTGATAAATAAATTTACAAGAAATTTTGTGGGAGGCCACGTGGAGGTGAATTGAGTTAATTGAAGGAAAATGCTGACAGAGCGATATTAGAAGCCAGCTCTCCTTCGGGGATTTCGAATTTAGTTTTGTTTCTGTCATAAAGGACCATATGATGATTGGTCAAGAACAAGAAAAGGCATAAAAGGTTGTGTGAGGTTCCCAAAATCTACTCCAATTGAAGTTGTTGAATTGTATAGGAGGTTGGATTTTCAAAGAAGAGAATTGGAGAGACAGAGAACTTACACACAGGAGAATTTGTTGAAGACGCAAGATAGAGGAATTGTCATGAATGGAAATCAGAGAATAGAGGATAAGGAAATGATTCAACAAAATGAAGGAGTTCATTTTGGTGAATGACAACAGAAGGAAATTCATGATGCAGATGATGAAAAGTAGGAGAGACTAGCTGATAGTCTCATGGAGGATGCAAATCAGCATAATGATGTGCTGATAGAGGATTTGGAAGAAAAATCAGAACAACATATTGATGTGTTGTTAGAGAAGGAAGAATAGCAAATGAAAATTTTCAGAGAATTGAATGAAAGAGAAACTATGTTGGATGAAAACATAGTGAAGAATCATCATTTTAACATGGTGATTGGAATAGTGGAGATAACTCTAGAAGCTGAGGAGAAAGATAGTGAATATTTTCTGAGTCTTGAAGGAGACTTAGAACTGCAAAAAGAAGAATTGGTGGCTAGATCATCAATTGAGACCATTTGGTCTTGTGATTTTAATTTTGACAATTTGTTTATGTTCACAGGTATTGCAGAGGACAATCCATCTCTTGGAGTTGTCTTGAAAGAGGAAGAACTATTGAAGAAAGTAGATGAGACAGTCATGTCTCATATGCAGAAACTTGTTCCTATTGCTGACAAGGAAGAATTGGCTTGTATTATGGGCCAAGATAAGACTGGAGGACATATTTTTAAAGCTGTTATAGTAAGGAGGAATCAGCATTCTATTCTGATAGAAGATGAAAATGCAGAGCTTGAAGAACTTGATTTGATTTCCAGAATCAATCAAGGGGATGAAAGACAATTCCGGAAGATTGTCCAAGAAGAAGAAGAAGATGCTGAAACTGAGGTGCAACATACTGATGATGTGAGACAAGTACAAATGAGATGGCTAAAATGTTTGTTGGAAACATTTGAAGAAGAGAATGAAATTGTAGACACTAGAGTGAAATTTCCTGAAGCTGTGAAAAGAAGAGAAGCAGATATTAGTTTGAAAATTTTGATTATGATTACTAGTATACTGAATGAGTATGTTAATACAGGAAGAAAATTAATTGGTGATTTATTTTCTAAAATTAAAATTGCAGGTGATGAGCAAAAGCATGTTGCAGAGAGACAGGAAGTTTGGGAGACAGCCACAGAGGCAGCAACATGGGGAGTGACATCTGCAGGAGTAGTAAACATGTTAGCAACATGTGGGATAGCAAGAGCAACAATGTTGGCAGCAACAGAAGTTGGAGACAACAATAGTGGGCAAAGTAATTTCCAGCTAGAAGATAAGCTGGACATGGAGATTGAAAGCATCATAAGACTGATGGTGAAGGTGCCTTAGAAGCAGCAGACATCAGCAAGAAAGCAAAAGGATTTTAGCAAAGGAAAGACAAAAAGATATTGTGAATGAATAGTTGGAGGTAAGATGTAGAACAAGATATGGAGACCTAGAGAAGAGTAGTTGAAGGATGATGCAGTTGTTGGACAGCAGAAAAATAGAGTATGGGATCCAGGAGGCAGAGATTAAAGACACATGATCAGGAGATCATGATCAATTTTAACCTTGGAAGTCTGATGCAGGGGCATTAGGCACAATAGAATACTGTGTATCTAAGTAGACATAGGGGGGTCTTATGTTTTTAAATTCTCATGTAATTATTAGTAGTTTGAATAAAATAGTAAGGAATTTTAAATGTTCTCTAACCACTAGAGAACATGAGGGAAGTTGATTAAGTTAGGAAGGTGAAGGGTTAGTTTCAGTTATTTTAGGAATTGAGTCTAATCTTAGAACTTTGGAGAATTCCGAGAGTCTTCGTTGAGCTGTTAAGGAAGCTGAACTGATTCATTATTAAATTGTTTAAATGTAAGCCTTAATGGCATTCAGAGGCAGAGAGGGAGAAGTAGCATAGTTGTTCAATAGGCAGAGTAGTGAGGTAGAAGGGCCATCGAATTGAAGATCTAGCCAAGCAAGAAGTTGTAAGTGGATTCTTTGTAATTAAATACATTTGCATATATTGAGGGGGATTGTTCCTAATGTATGTGTGAAATATATATGTGTTCTTTATTGGATTTTGTATGATGAATATTTGAGTTCTGTAGACAAGTGCGAAATTTTGTGTTATTAGCTAAAAGGGTGACTCTGTCTAAATTAGGGAATTTAATATGAGGTTGCATACATAACATCTGGGCAAGATCGATCACTGAAAGGATCGATCTTATTGGAGAAAGTTGAACTGTAATATAACCCTTGAGTATACTGATTTTGGTTGCAATTGAGATGAAGTCTACACTTTTGTGTTTTGATGGAAAGTGTTTAGAATCCGTGTGAAGAGGTTTGTAATCTTTGCAGAACTCCTTTCGCTATTGATATAATTCTTTGTAAGGGATTGTTGAAATCAATAGAATCGATTCATATTGAGAGAGAGAGGGGTTGTGTTATATATGCTTATGGTAATTTGAACCATTCGATCCTACGTTCTTTATTGAATACATATAACTCTCGGTGTAAAGAGTCCAAGGCAGAGATTCGATGGAAACCTGACCTTTTCTTTAGGAAGAATGTCTTAGATGTCAGTATCTATTTATTGAACATATTAAGTCATCATCGGATTCTGTTTGGTGGAACGATATTGTTGAAATCGAACCGCATAGTTAATGAAAAGGAAGACAGTTTTAAAGGGCAGAACCAGAAGTCAATGGAACAGTGGTGAAGCGAGGATAAACAAGAGTGAAGGTAGAATTCATATATATAAAGGTGCTGAAGAAATAAAGCAGAACCTTGAGCCGGAGTAACGGAACCGTGAGAAGGAACAGTAGAAGTAGTTTCAAGGGGTAGATACCAGCAGTATCGCGCAATCGCATAAGTGGTAAATAGGATTGACAAAAAAAGCACAATAACCTTCGACGCTTGACACGTAAGGTGGAGGTGGCTTTTGAAAACCATGAGTTTCACGGTTTTTCTTAGCGTTAATGCTCAGAGGTTAAAAAAACGCGATATGCATTATATCCATTCGATCGAATGTGCTGGGAGATCAACAACATTCACGTTGGAAGATGTTCAAAGACAAATGGCAAGGTACGTAAGCTACTATGGGCCTGAATCAAAGTTTATGTTGATATTTAAAATATAACCCAAAGCTTAAAGTCAAATGTTGTGGGGCCCGAATGTTATAATAGGCTGGCAGTTTGGTTATTAAACCAAAGTCAAGGTTTATATTAAGTGGATCATTATACGAGCACATGTTCGAAGGTTATTAAAGGCAGGTTCCAAGTGTTATAAGTGTGGCATGGATATGTCGGGTTTTAACCCAAAGGATAGGGTGTTGAAGCTGTGGACCACTATATGTGTATCTTTTATAATAAAGTGAAGATTTATTTGAAATTTCCATGAAATGAAGCAAGGGTTATAACTTTGGAATAGTTGAATTATTACAATGTTAAATTATATAGTCATAAGAAGAATTAAACCAAAGTTCGGACATTGGTCAAATAAATTATAAAATGGGTTATAACCTTAGAAGTATTATGAGCAGCTTCCACATGAATTTGAATTTCCAGATCGGAATTGTATTAGATTGAAAATTGGAGTGAATTATTTTTATATGCATAGAGATTGAAGATTGTGGGTTGAGTGTGGTAGCCCGGGCATCACCATATTTATAGATGTGAGTGGTAGGCTTCCTTGTCGCCATAATTTTACATTGAATTTTTTGTGCCAACCTGAATGCATTCTCCAATGAATCAGGTTCCCAAACACGAACTTCATGTTTGATTTTATCCTTTAAATTCCCATGAAGACATCAATCATGTGTTCATCTGGAATATCAGTTACCCTTATATTCAATTTTTGGAAGTCCTCAATGTGCTCCACCACTGAACCCTTTTGTTTGGGATTTATCAATTGGATAAAGAAGGTGTTTCTCTTTGTATCCTCATAATGTGCTATCATTTCCAAGGGAGCAAAGCCATAGATACCATACAAATGCGTTTTTTCTATATCTAAAGTTGCAATGCATAACTTTTGTGTGTTTTGCACATTTTTGAGGTCAAAATATTACTCCATTTTTAGTATCCATGTTATAGGATCCTTGTCATCAAACTTCCTCATATCCATCTTTGGAATATGGTGGTTCTTCCATCCAAAAATAGAGTTTATGAAATCGCGATTAACATTTATTTTGTTCACATCATGAGCTTCCTCTACTATATTTTTTCCATTAGGAATCATTTCCTGTATCAACTTTGGCAAACCTTCCATGTGTGATTTTAGATCATTCTTCATGTTTTCCATGTTGTATTTCATTTTTTCTTCCATTTCATCCATCTTAGCTTCCATGCCAGCTTCCATGCTATCCATCTTAGCTTCCATGCCTTTCTTAAAAACTTCCATTTCATTTTTTGTTGCTCTTTGTGAGAGAGAAATTTGTTGCACTTGCTCTTGTAATTTTGATATTTCATGTTGCACTTGTTTGTCTTCATGAGTCATAGTAGAGCCTTATGAAGGCTTAATGGCTGTTGAATTCTTTTTAGGGGGAATTTTAGAACCCAATACTAATATTTATTCTACAATATGCCCTTGGAATCAATTCAAACTAATTTTTCACACAAGACTTATGCAATTCGAAAAAAAAATACACACTTTTTTCTTTCTTTTGAGGAGATCAATATTGAAACTGAATTATCTCTATGATTTTGGATCTTCAGTATCTGAAATTGGACCCTGTAGTAGCCCTCTGAAGCTTCTTTTGAATGCCAGAGGTCTGACCTGATTTGGATTATTCAAGGTAAATTTATTCCCAATATCCCACAATGACCTAATTATGGAATGATTCACTAGATCGAACTTGTATTGCATGACACATGTCATTGTTTCCTCCTTCTGCTCTAAAATTGATACACATGAAACTATTTTTTGTTGCAATCACTTTTTACCTAATTCCAATCAGATGCTCAGAGAGAGAGTTATGACGATTTTCCCATGGTCATCTCTTTGATATAATATTTGCGATCCTAAAAAACCCTAAATTCCATAGATCATATCTCCGAAAATTTTGCGAACCAAGAACTGAAATTTTTATACGAGGTTTCTCAGGATTTCAGCTTCGCGTGAAAAAAATTTCTTCTTCTGAAACTTTGTAGAAAAAAATTTATAGCAAAAATTCCATGATGCCCTGTTTGGAGTAGAAAAACCCTAGAATCCAAAGCTCTGATACCAAATGTTATGAAACCAGCTCCAAAAATATAAGAAAAGAGAGATCAATGCCTTATAAATAAGCCACTTCAAGGGGGAAACCTCCTTTACATTACAGAAATGAACAATTCTTGGATGCTACAGATGACAAAACCTCATTCTATATATAGGAGTCCATGGGGTCACAATATAATCCTAGCCGACCTAGCAATAATAATGTAAGGGCACAATAATAAAAATATTGGGGTTACCAGGGTACAAAAATAGCAATAAGGGGGTTACATTAACAACAATAAGGGACTATACTAGTAATAGAGGGACCTAACAAACTAGACATTAATCAAATAAATTTATCCCTTTGACTCTAATTAAGGTCACTTGTAACATAAAATATTTAATCGATACCTTAAGTTAAGGATAAAAGCATATAGAAGTAGTGAGTGAATGTGTGAGGTATTCATAACGTTGTTGAGTAGTGGTTTCATTGATTTCAAGTTGATTCATTGATAGCAAGTGAAGCAATATAGTTGAGCAATGGCTATCATTTTAAGTCATGGATGAAAAGCGATATCAAATTCACCCGGGGGGGTGGCTTGTTGGAACAAGTTGTAGTACGTATGATAGTTGTGTTATCATCATCATATTTATTTTAATTTGTTTGTTGAACTGTCATAGTCAAGGATGTAGGAATTTTTTTTCTAGTTTCTTAGTCTAATGCGGGAGCTTAATGTTCAGTTTGAAACTCTTCTTCGAGAGCATTCCAATTATATACGTGTTTCACCTTGAATCCCACTGATTAAAGCATAACTTGAAATTTTAGAGGAGTTGTACATTAGGTAGACTTTAGCATTGAGAATAACGAATGATATGGAGTATTCGTCTCATCAAGTTGCTTAGTAAATCACATTAGCACATGTAGGATGAGCACAACGAGATAACAAAGTGATTTTGAAAAGTCACTAGCAAAGGAAGATCAATGGCTAGGAGACACATTCATGGGCTAGATTAATGGTTCTAATCTATTTCAGGCATATTACATGTGCATAGGTTATCATGAATATTATGCACAATGAGATCCCACGACAAGCATCATTTTGATACGACAGTCGAGGAGTAATATTAGACGCTAATTTCATGAGGAATAATGTGTATTCCATAATATGATGTAATCCAATGGCAGAAAAAGAGCCAAATAAATGGCTCAGGTTCAATATTAGGATTTTATCTGCACACACGTTAACCCTTAGTCCAACACATGACATGATCCTATGGTCAATTTTGTTTTGTATTAATGTACCATATATGATGAAAAACCTCAACATGCATGAAGGTTAAAGGATCGTCCAAAACCTAATATAGTTCAACAATGGATATGAATTCATTTTAATGGTCCAGATTTGACATTGGGAGTGAATATGTGCGGAATTTAACATGAAAACATGCATGCGATATGATCCAACAATTTCTAATGTGTGAATTGGGTGGTTCTTATCAATTTTAGGCTCACTATGTGCTCAAGTTTTAATAGGAAAAATTATCTTGATACGAAATTCCAATTGCTAACAAAACTACACATATGGTACCATGCAGTAATGAAGTGGGTTAAAAAATGATTTTGATCATTCAAGTGATGAAATTTCGAAAATTCATAGTGATGAAGTGGCTTCACATGTGGTAGTCACTCATGGAAAATGAGATGTGATGTGTACTCACGCTAGGTGGAAGTCAAGAGATTTAAGTCCCTGAGTTACGCCTCAAAACATGGTAAAATAGTTAAGGAATAGTTTCAAGCTTCTTAGATTTGACAGTTGAAAAATAAATGTTATTTAACAAATTTTCAAAAAGTGGATATAGGTAGTTAACAAGAAATTGACCATTTCTATATATCGTAGGATAGTCCACGTGATCTAGGAGTGGGTTCAAATATTAAGAAATAGGAGCTCTCCAGTTTGAAGAGAAGAGGACGATACTATCTCAAAGAAGTGTTTTAGACATAGATCTGATAGAACGATCCAAAGAGTAGAAGTCAGAGTTCATTATATAAAGAATAAAATGAAGGAATGGTCAAATTTATGAAGTTGTAATGATATTAAAAAGTTCATATATGAAGTGTAAGATTCAGGTTTCAAAAAAGAAACATAAGTGAAGTTTGACTTACTAAGAATATCCTCTGAGAGATTTAATTGGATCAATATGTTGAAGAAATAATAGTCAATTGTAAATGAATGAATCATGGATCTAACACTTGAGATTCAAGTTGTTGAAAAGAAAATTATAAAGGAACATATTAGAGATCTAAGTGATTCAATTAAATCATAGAATCAGAGGAAACATGTAAATTCAAAGCATAGAGAGACATGTTATTGACTTGACAAATTTTATCAATTGTATTTCATTCGTATAGTTACAAATTTGATTTTGAAAATAGGTGAAAAAGGGATTTGAAGGCTTATGCAAGTAAGTGCTTGTAAATCAAGGGGTTGGAGCCTCTTTCAGGTTGGTGCTTATAAATATGAAGGAGGTTAATGCTTCCTGTGGGTTGGTTCTTACAAATAATTGGAATCAGAGCTTTCAGCAAGTTAGTGCTTATGCAGATAAAGGGGGTTGGAGCCTCCTACAAGTGGGTTCTTGAAAATTAGGTAGTTAGTGCTTCCTTCTAGTTGGTGCCAATAAACATGATGTAATAGAAAATTGAATCTTGCATTAAGAACAAAACGAAGATTTGTTTTTGTTGGAACACCTAATCCTACATGGGTAGGTGTGGAATGCGAAAAGTCACAATGGAGTCCAAGTGACCGTGGAATGTGAAACCAAGAGTCACACCATTGTAGTATAAATGTACATCATGTATAATGGAAAAATAAGAAAGCCTCACGCTTATCCTTCATTGTGTTGATTCTCTTGTGTGTGTGTGTTCATTCCCCTCATACACCATGTGTGTGTTTTAAAATGGTGTTTAACATGGTATCAGAGTGGGCGATTGTTGGCCCTGCTCCAAATTGAGTGAGCCATTTGTGTTTATGGCCTGTGCATATCTGCAAAATTCTTGACATTTTTGCAGCATTTTAGAGAGTTTCTGCAGCAGTTCTTTTTGCCGCATTCATCAGTCAAAGACTTTCTGCAGCATTCAAAAATCTGCTTTGAAGAAGAAGAAGCATTCATAAATTGGCATCATTCAGGCATTTGTTTTGAAGAAGAGCAGCAAGCAGCACTGCACATCTAAAGGTTTTCTCACTGCTTATTTTTCCATTGAAAAATCTCTGCATTTTAACTTCTGCACCATTTTGGAGCTATTGGAAAAGTGTTTAAAATGAGTTTCTGGAAAATTCTGGGTTTTTCCTAGAAAGATTTCTGAGTTTTTCATTCAAATATTCCTGCAAAATTCTCGATTTTTTACTGCTATAAGTTCCAGAAAATTCTGCTCTATATTTGAAAGAAGAAAGTATTCTACTGCTGCTATATTTCATGAAATTTCTGCAATTTTCTGAAAAAATTTTGAGCCTTGTACCTGCGTTTCACTGCAAAATTTTTCCAACCTCTATTATATATCAGTGAAATTCTGCTGTTATTTTAGAGTTGATTTTCCTCTCTGCTGTTTAAAAATAAAAAATAAAAAATAAAAAAAATTACTGAACTTGGCCACACGGCCTCCCCAAACCCCATTCCACATCTCTGCGATTTTACAACCCGTCCCTCTACTGCACTCGCTCAACGCACTGCTCTTCCCTTACGCCCTCTCCTGCGCTATCTCATACCCCCTTACTCCACGACTCATTTGCTCACTACTTCAATGCACAGCTCCCACCGCTCTACGCCCTTACATCTCTGCTCACACTACGCGGTCCATCTCACTCTCGCGCGCCCCTACCCGACCGCTCTACGCCTTGCCTACCTCAAAATCTGACCTACCCACTACCTGTTAACTCTCGGCACCCCTCTACCACTACACCCTCACCCGTATCTACATTCCCCTCGGCTCACGCTCTCTACATCCCAAACCCATCCCAACCTACGCTTACCCACTGACCCCTTCACTCCACTCAAAGCTCCCCCTCCCCTTCTCATATTCCGATTTCCATTTTTAAATTTTGATTTTGTTAATATTTAATTTATTTCTTCCTATATAATACCCTATCCCCCCTCCCCCATTAATAAATTCCCTCCATTTTAATTCGTTCCCCCCAAATATAATACTCCCTCCATTTCATTTTTTAAATTTCAATTTTTAATTTTTAAATTCCTCCCCATTTATAAATTAATCTTCTTCCCTTTTTTAATTTATTCCCCGCCATTAATAAAACCTCCCCCCCCACCATATAGTTTCCCATCCCATATTAATATTTCCCTTTCCCTTTTTAACTTATTCCCATTTTTTTAAATTAATTTTTAATTAATTAAAAAAAAAACAGCAGAGAGAGAGAGGAAAGAGAGATATGAACAGCAGAAAAGAGAAAATCGACATATGAAGATGGACTGAATATATATAGAGAAATTTGCAGATTTGACATTGACATAAGGGTGATTTTTTGAAGAAATTGACATTTGAAGACAAGTTTGCCATCATTGCAAAACAGTTATTTGAAGAAGAAAATTCAGCTGCCATAAAAAGATTCTTGTACAAGTGTTTTCAGCTACACATTTACAAATATTTTGCAGAGATATGTATTGAGCTGACATTGTATTTTGAGTGGAATTTGTAGCTTCTTCATAGTTGCAATCAGTATTTGAGTTGTTGGATTGTTGATTGCCCTCCATCATTTGAGGAGCACACTTTGTAATTTGAGAATTTCTTGAGTCATTTGTATTTGTTGTTGAATCACATTGTAAATGGGTGCATTCTCAGTTGAAGCCGACACCCTTTCATTTTTTAGCCTAAGTTGTTGAAATGGCTAAAATCAATGAGGCATTAGTGTTGTTGAATAACCTCATTCATTCAAATGTTGATGATATGATAAAAATGAGCAAGAATGCTCTATGTAACATTCAAAGTTGTTTGCAAGATGCACATGAAAAGATTGAGTTTTTGCAGTTGGAATCTCAGCTCCAACAAGACGAACTTCAGCAAAAGAGTCACCATTCTGAACCTGTTTCTGTTTAGAAGATTGTGAATGACTCTCATCAAAAGAAAGAAGATAAAGTTGCAGTTGATCCACATTCAGTTCCTTGTACTAGAGAAAATTTTCATGCAGATGCAGCGGTTCAACCTGCACTTCTCAAGCCCATCATCAGACCTTGGGAAGAGCTTGTCCACAACAAGCACCGAACTAGTCTTGGATATGAAAAGGATGTGTCCTTTCATATTCCAGACTACACAAAGCCTATCAAATTTCAAAGTGCCAGATTCTTGTATGACAGTTCACCTGCAGCTGTTCCAGATCCTGCTCCGCTTCCACAACATATTTTGACATGCCAACACTGTGATCGAGTTGGCCATATGAAAGATCAATGTTTTGATCTTCATCCATGCAAGCACTGTGGTCGGCACACTCATTCTTCAGACAGATGCTTTAGACACAAGCCTCCTGCAAGAACCAAGATTCATCTTGGATGGATCGCTTCTTGGCAATGGGCATCAGCAGCCAAGAAGATGTTTACGACACATGTTAGAACTTGTTCACGAATATTGAGCAAACTTGCAGTTGAGTTTTCGCCATCATCTCACCTTGTCCCTGACAAGGGGGAAAATGGTGGTCATGTACATGCTTCGACGACAGTTTAAGCGAGCCTGAGCCACAATTCGTCATTCCGGATTCAGAGATGTAGCCAGAGACATGACTGCCCATGGGCATGCCTTCGGTTGGTGGAAAACCTTAAACCATCATCTTTGGTTGGTGGACAACCTAAAACCACCACAGGTAGTAGACCTCCCTTATTTTAGGTCGAAGGTCTCCCTTTCATATATGAGGAACACTTCCTCTAGTAGAAGCCTTCAGCTTAGCAGCCTTCAGCTTCTTGCCAGCCTTGGTTGAGTTCCAGGAAATGCTACAAGCATTCCAGAGTTGTTGGTAATCCTAAAACCATCACAGGTAGTAGACCTCCCTTCTTTTAGGTCGAAGGTCTCCCTTTTTTATGAGGGACAATTCCTCTAGCAGAAGCCTTCAGCTTCTTGCCAGTTTTGGAAGAGTTCCGGGAACTGCAACAAGTTTTGCGTTCCAGTGTTTGTGGTCATCCTAAAACCACCTTTTTTTCCAACATTTCAGAGAGTTGATTCAGCCAAGTGCTGCCATGTATACTTTGCAGATTTGTATTACAACTCTTTTCTTGGACTCACACATACCCCTTCGGATTAAGGGGGGATGTTGGAACACCTAATCCTACATGGGTAGGTGTGGAATGCGAAAAGTCATCCAAGTGACCTTGGAATGTGAAACCAAGAGTCACACCATTGTAGTATAAATGTACATCATGTATAATGGAAAAATAAGAAAGCCTCACGCTTATCCTTCATTGTGTTGAGTCTCTTGTGTGTGTGTGTTCATTCCCCTCATACACCATGAGTGTGTTTTAACATGGTGTTTAACAGTTTTTTTCTCCCTTTATAGGTTTCCATGTAAAATATGTGTCTCATGTGTATCCATTGTTTGATTTATGGTGTTTTCTTTTTCTTCTTCATTATGATTAATAACTATAAATATTTTTAAAAAGTACATAATATGGATTCACCCCTCTCTCAATATTACACTGGTTACTAACAAACACCAACAACATAGTACATTATGTGAATTGGATCCTAGTTCATAATCAGTTTATGATGTACAAAAATTTTAAAAGCTTTTATATTGATTAAAAAATTTAAGATCATATTTATATTTTTTGTATTAAAACAATTTTTTATATTACATTGATATGACGTTAAATTTACTAACACTATTGATAAAAAAATTTAAGTGTGTCCATTTAAAATTACCTAATTTTGAGATGTGAAAGCGCCAATAAATGAAGCAGAAGATGTGTTTTATTAAATTCATGCCTCTATCAAGAATTGAAAGAATGAAATTTATTTAAAGTAGGATATAACACATCCATCTTCCTCAGCAAGAGATGTTGGAAACAATGTTAAATATTGAGAGAGAAGGTGAAATATTATTTAGCCTAATTTAACTTTTATACCAATTTATACTTTTCACATTCTAAATTTGCACATTCATTTGACCATCAACGACATATCATTTGCAGCAATATGAATAAACAAAAACATACATAACAAGATCAACAAACACATAACACACTGAGGTTTATTGTGGAAACCCTTCCGAGAGAAAAACCACCAAATTTTGTTCTATTATGATGTAAGTATGAACTCCTTCTCTATTACATCAATTTTTTTGTGAGACACCACTCATAGGAAGCACCAACTCCCTTATATTTTTTGCTAGCACCCGCTAGTAGGAAACACTAACTCCCTTCTTTTGTAGACACTTGATCATCTTACTAGAAGCACAAACTTCATTGATTTTTTGCAAGCCCCAACTTGCAGCTTCTTCGATTCATGCAAGCACCAACTCGCAAGAGGCACCAACCCCCAAGCTCTCCTCATATATCCACTCATATGCAAGAACCAACTCCCTAGTCTGTAAGTACCAACCCACACTCAATAAGAAACTTACTTCTCACTTTATTGGCCCCCACTTTTCCTAATTCCAAATATTTGTTCTCCTCAACAACCTTCTCTTTTTTTAGTGCATGAAGAACTCTGTTTTCTACCCTCTCTGTCCACTCATAAACAACATACTTTTCACTAATCTCAACCCTCTACACTATACATGCACTCAAAAACACTTATTTTCCTCTACTCTTTGCCCTTATATAATCAACATAACATTGGTTTGTTCGCGGCCCTCTCTTTTGCATACGTGCACTCTTGACCTCTCTCTACAATACACTCACATAGCTCTCCACTCAACTCACTCAACAATGTTGGCTAATCACAATATTTCACAACTGCAATCCTTGGTTTTGTTTCTGTCAGTCACACTCCCCAAGTGTACTCTCACCATGGCTCTCCACCATGTTTTTGCATCTCATTATTTGGCCACTAGAACAATATTAACTTGGATAATGGATTTTGAGTGTTTATCCATACTGAGAATTAATTCTCAATCAAACTATAGACTCAAAGAGCTCCTCCATTAAATTTACCTTGTACTAGCAGCATGGTTCTTCCATGCTTATAACGTACTTTTACATGACAATATGAGCTTTCAATTTTATCTTTTTCACCCAACATTTTTCATTAAACTATTTATAGCATGAAAAGGAGATTAGGTATGGCTAAATCTGTTTCAAGGAAAGCTCTATTAATTTTCTCCAGCACATCATGGTCCTTCATTGTTTTGATCCAAATATGTTGTCAATCACTATTAGTTTGTTTGCACCAAATTTTTCATTAAAAAATTGTTGACTCATTCCATGCCTTTAACACTATGCCCACATTTCTTCATCCTAAACCCTTAGTTCCTAAATAGTTTCCAAATATAGAGGAACCTATGAAAAAAAATTTGACTCATCCATGCATGAACTCTAGAGCCCAAGCCTCATATGTATGCAACCCCTTTGAAAAAAGCGCTCTCTTTATTATTCACGACCCAACATGCTTAAACCCACAATGAATTTCATTGTTATTAACCTGAAGGCCTTTGGTTACCAAACCACACAAAATCATTTCTAGATCATTGTCAGTCCCCTTTGAGTTATATCCTCGAGGATTTAATCTACATGCATCAAACCTTTCACACATTCTATCACATGGTGCCCGTAGGACTGATTCCTAGACAAGCTTTAACCTCTAGTATTATCCTCCTGACACCTTTTTCTTTGTATTTGACCTCACATCCCTTGGTCAGAATAACACTTAAAATGCCACAAAAACCATGACCTTCGTGCACCTTTCGTCATTTGACAGAACTGTCAAATTTTGGCAAAGAGTTTGTCTCTTGGCACCCTTATCTCGACTAAAACTCCATTTGTGCTTCCTATCTAAAACTCTTAGTGTGCTTACCTTGCTTCTTTCGGGAAATCCTTTACTTTTCCTCAAAGATAAACCTTCCAAGATCACACCTCTGTCTCTCATCTCCTTTATCCCAGCTAAAACTCTTGGTGTGATATCCAACTAAAATTCCCAATGTGTTTATCGTGCTTCTTTTGGGAAATCATTTGCTTTTCCTCTAAGGTGAACCTTTTGGATTCAAGTCTTTGTCTCTTCAGACCATTATCTTTGATAAAACTTCTAGTGTGCTTACCTTGTTTCTTCTCATCAAACCTTTTCCTTTCCTCTAGGGTGAACCTTCTGGGATGATGTCATGCTTGCATCATCAACCCCACATTACGCCTCTTGAGTGGTGACACATGTCGCCTAGATTTTACCCATTAAGCCACCTAAAAAAATTGTATCTTCTTTAAAAATGTCCTTTGTACCAAATTCATGTTGATGTCATCATGAGCCATTAGAAGTTTTCCATGCATCATCCAAGGAAGAGAGAGAAAAAGGTTCCTGGACCTCTGTTTTTCAACCATATTTACCTTCTAAGATTTTCCTTCCAGCATTTGTGTCCTGGCTCCATCATCGACCAATGAGAATTGTTATCATCATTGCATTGTATGTCCATGTTTTACTAGTCCATCTATTAGCGGCTCTACTAAAAATCTCTTCCAACCTTTTCCAACTACCAACTTGGTCACCACTTTGACCCTAAGCCACATTTAACTCTGTCATTTTCATTTTGACAGCATCAAATTTTTATGGAAATAAATTTTGATTTAGTAGGCCATTTGTAGACTTTAGTCTATCGTTGGTCAATTATTTCCAAGCACCATCTAACTAAGCCACTTTAATAAGCCTTTGATATAAACTCCTATAACAGAAATTCACTCAAATTATGGGACTCCCTCACCATCAAAGATATAATATTTGATAGCTTATTTCTTCAGCCTACTACTATGATGGTTCTCTACCATGGTATTGTAGAAACCATGGAACCCCCCCTGAGATTTACACACCATGTACATCACTGCTATCCTAATTTCCACCTTTCGTATCCTAGCCTGGTTGACATAAATTGTAGCTTGGTTGACATCAATGCCAACACACTAGATGCCACCAATCATCCAGACAATTCCAATTGTGCAACAATCCCCCCATTTGGCACTGATGGAAACACCTCATCATTTCTCCTCATTGATGGCCAATCCTCATGATACTTACACATTTATCCTTGCATGAGAGACCAATGGCTTTCTCCACTTTGCATGGGCCATCAACAAATTACTCTCCCCGTTTGACATCAATGTAAAATGGATTTAGGCTACTCCTTCTCCCCCTTTAAATTACTGATTGAGGGTCAAGTTATTGTTGTGAATTATTCTTTGCAAAATTCTATTCAAGGGTTGATATCTTCTTGATGGGGAACTTGAAGTATGAAATCTAAGCTCAACTACACCATTATGGGAAAATACATCCGCAACACGAAGAATGAGAAAAATATGTCCTTGTGTATTCTCATAGTTGTTGTTGCTGCTCTAGTAGTATGACATATATGAGATGATCCCCCTTGACATATATTTCCTCTCCTTTGAATAATCCTCTCGTTACGAACATCTTATGGTTTTTGGTACCAATTATAGAAAACTGATACCAATCAAAATTGTGTATGGATTTTTTGTTGCTCAAAATAACAAACATTGGTGATTCATTTTGGCTTATCCTTACACTATTGCTCCTGCTCCTAAGATTGTGGTCACTTATCTTGAGAACCCTAATAGTTATCATTGCTCCCCCTAATATCATGCTAATCCAAATAGTGAATATTTCTTAACTAATACGAATTGCACCAAAAGGTTGATACAAATTAGACAATGTGCTAGGAAAACTTCCACGATTCCTTCACAACAAGAAATGTCTACTTGCATGAAAAGGCTACTCCACATGACCCAAATACCCCCAATTGACATAGCAATACCATTTGAAAGCTAAGGGGCATGCTTGTGTTCATGAATATAATATTTCTAGGTTTTATCAAATTCACGACTTAAATGAAATAAGGGTATTTCACCAAAGCTGCAAGCCTTTCATTTCCTAAGCAACCACCTCTTCCGAAGGCTAATTATCATTGCATTCTACTACAAATGAAGAAACTCCTTATGAGATAATGCTCTCTCTCTATTTCCTGATCTCATTGCATTGATATCCTTTCTTAAGTATCAATATTGCAATAAGAAGGAAGAAATTGTATATCAATTGAATGATTCCTTCCCTAGAATAGAGAAAATGTTATTCTAATTTTTCTTATGATTTATTTATCCTCTTTTTAGTGTGTCTATTTTACATAGACCACTATATACAAGCTCATATGCCTCTATTATCTTCAACAATAGAGTTGCTACATTAACATGCATGTTCTTAGAGGCATGCTTCTCCCTTCCATAGTTGCAAGTTGTTGCCTTGCACCCAAAATTGCCACAATTGTAGAATTATACATAGCACATGAATGGAGTATGTTAGAGTTGGTCTTGTCAGTCCTCCGTCAGAGATCATTTCGCTTTCTGCATTTCATTTTTAGGTGTCTTGCTCGATTCACTCAGTTGCATTTCGCTAGGGACATGTCATTATATGATGGAAGGGCCTTGTTGTTTTTATTTCCTCGTCATGATTTGCTGGCTTGTAAGTTCATCAAAATTAATCGAATTCAATGTTCCAGTCATTCATAAGTCATGGATGGTCTTTGGTCAGCAAAGAGTCTTTAAGAGTTTTTAGGTCTAGGGTTTTGTCGACTTAGTCTGCATGAGAGGATCCAAATCAGTTTCCATTACAAAATTTCATCATCAAATTATGATCAATAGTGATTCTTCTTCAAAACTCTATTTTGAAGAAGAAATCATTAAATTTGTTTTCAAATATGTAATTATTCAAAGTTTTTCAGTTGAATATGTTCACATGCAACCTCTCATGATCCTTTGCCTAAATCCAATGTCATCATCCCTGCACACATGATAAGGAGCCATCATTTAAGCTCAGAAAATCAGTGTAGAATACAAGAAGAACAGAGTTGGTGTTAAAGATGAAAATGACGCAATTGAAATATTACAAAGATAGAAGTGAGAATTAAAATCCTTTTGATACATAAGATGTTTCCACAATTGACAATCCATCTGCACGCCAAAGACATCAGTAAGAGTCAAGACACATCATGGAGGAAACAAAAGTCAATGTGAAAATCAAAATTGTTGGTGAAATTACAGAGCGCGGCGCATAGAAGGGAGGTCATGGCGCATCCACAGAGCGCGGCGCATAGAAGGGAGGTCACGGCGCATCCACAGAGCGCGGCACATAGAACCGCATACCACAGTGCAAATTTGGTCGTGCGCGGCGCATCCAGCTGACGCGACGCACTGGGCGTGCGCGAGACGCACATAGCCTCCCAATCAGGATTGTGCCACTATTACATCAAAACATTAAAATGAATCCAATTCTTTTGCTGAAGGTGTGGTCGTTCACTGTTATAGAAGATATTATAGTTGATGCAATATCTGAAAGACTGCGTCAAAGGTCTTATATTAAGGACATCATCATTTTGCGGATGAAATACCCTGTCGATCGAATGTTGTTCATTATACGTGGAAAGCTGGAGAGCATTGGTGATGATGGGTCTAGGGTTATTGTTAATGAGGGGGAGTTCTGTGGAAACGAGCTGTTGACTTGGTGCATTGAAAATTCTGCAGTGCAGCCAAGCTCAAAGAAAAATGTCGTTAGACAAAAGGGCGTTTTCCAGTAGAACGATTAAATGCATAACCAATGTTGAAGCGTTCTCTCTCGAAAGTTGCAGATCTTGTATATGTCACCAATAATTTTAGTTTTTGTATAAGGAATCCATGAGTTCAAAGAGCAATCAAGTATGAATCACTATACTGGAGATCACGGGAAGCTGGGCGAATACAGGCCACTTGGAAATATAGGAAAAGAAAGCACATCAATTCTCTTGCGTGGACAATGAGATAAGGGGATAACAGAATGTCAATTGCAAATTTATCGAGCTTTAATTGGGCTATTCCTCATGCTCAAATCGCAAAATGAAAACTTAAATTCCCCGGTATCTTGCATCGTTTCAGCTGTCAGAAAAATGCTGGAGGGGTTGATGGGGAAAACTAAAGCTATCTCAGGGCATGGCCCAAGAGGTCCAAGGAGTGTCAGTTTTTATCATGGGCTAGGATTGGCGGAATTCCGTTTCCCTTAATTAAAGGCAAAATTCAAAACCATTTTTATTAAAAGGTAATTTTTATTCAAACAACAAAGGAAAAAGTGGAAAGTCAAAGACAAAAAAAAACTAAATATAAAATGTAGATATCTACAACAGCAGGAAGATAGGTTGGACTGCCTATTTTTGTCTTCAGTTATGAAATCTACGCTACAGGTGTTGCCTCCTCGTGGGTTATCAAACAGATTTCAAGTGTAACACAGCTTTTGAAGATTATTTGGCTTTTGTTCTCTATCTTTAGTTTTTAGTTCTTGAGCTGTTGTAACAGCTTATCTGTCTGTCGATCCATATTCTGAAAAATTGGTCCTATTTATTGTATTGTAAATCATTTGTAAAGGGTTTGAGTTCTGGGAAAAGTGTGTAAGAGTAACTCAGTGTTTGGCTATACAGTTTTGACAGAGAATTAATGAAAGGATGCAGCTCTGATTCATGAGATTCTTGTGGTGTGAGTTTAGCAAATGTCTTTTCTTTCTATTTCATATGTATTTCGTTATGTTTTATTATTGATTCATAATCATTTCCAGTTGAATGCTTTTAAGGAAGAAAGGTAGAATCCAGTTTACTGCTCTGCCTTGGAAAGGCATTCATGCTTTTGTGTTTCTTCTTCTGTCTGAAAAGGATTCATTCGTCATGCCCTTTTCAACTTCTTAACAGTCTTTCCATTCCATATTATTTCAATTGGATTGCTAAACTTCCTGCCTATCTTGCCTCATGAAATAATCTGTGTCTTTGATTTAATTTCTCAGCTCATGCTGGTCTTTGTCCCATACATCCCTGAAACTCAGTCATTCATCAAAATACCTCCTTCATATTTATTTACTAGCCTAAAATCAATATCCATTTTAGGTCGTCTCAGGCCCTATTGGATATCTTTTACTGAGTTGGCCCGGAGAGAGCCCTCTCCTATCCTCGTAGGGCTAGCTACGAGGCTGAGCTTGGTTTGATGTTACCTTGAATCCTGCTTTCCTTTAGCCTAAGGCAGATTCGAGCACTAACAGAGTAAAAGGACTGCTATATATGACAACATTATTTTCAAAGATACTGTTGATGTTGACATCCTTGTTCCTAATACTACTCCACAAACTATATTTTATTGCAAGCCTTCTACAATCTATGGCCCTATGCCCATAATTATTGCAAGAAAAACAATAACCATGAAAAGAATTTTGATAGTTGAAAATACTTTTATTTGGGAGCTTTTTCACCAAACTGGATAGGACCTCTGATGGTTCTTCATTTTCTTTCTATGGCCATTTGAATTTTTCCTCAGGCTCCTCTTTTATTTTGTTTAACCTCCTACTACTCCTTTTTCTTCTCTCATTTCTACGGCTTTCCTCACTATTGTTGTTGTTTAACATTGTTTTTCTTATTTGCTTGCCTTTGATGTTGTATTTATCCAACAACTTCTTTTCCTTTATTTTTTTTAGATCCTTTATCTTCCTTTACAGGAGTATTTTACCCTTCAACCTTTGCCTTCTTGGAGCTTGAGTCTTATTTGAAATCCAAACTAGCCTTGACAAGAGTAGATCTTTTCTTGACAAGCATCTCATCCAAAGCCTTAATAGTCTCCTCAAGCTGATGATGTTGAGACAACTCTTTACTTGAATTTTCCAAGTCATGTCTCAATGAGACTACTTCATCTTGAAGTCTCTCATAGTGGGATTCTCTATCATTTTTCTAATTGGTCAACATCCCATTCAGTCTACTAGCCCCCTCTTGTTGGGAATTTAGTTCAATAATTATTTTTCTCAGCTTATCATTATCAAGCTCATGCTCATGCAACTACTCCTTTTGCTTGATATTTTCCTCTGACAGGTCCATCACCTTTTTAGAAAAAATATCAACTTCTATATAAAGTATATCCTTTCATTTAGATCCTTTTCTTCACTATCATAGGTGCTAGACGAGCCACCACAAATATATAATTCCTCTCTATGTCCATGAAATCTTCCAAACGTTTAATGAGTATCCCTTCTTCATCACTACCATGGGTAATCTCATTTTCTCCTATGGATGAGCACACCCGGGATATCTATTCTTCTTCATTAGATCCCTCATTTTCTGTTTCTACAAATGTATTTCTACCTTCACAACTACTAGATGCATGGTTATATCTATCTTCAAGTGATTCACATGAACATTTAGATAATTATTGACCTATTTCCTTGCATTTATCACTCAAAAATAATTTCCTCCTAATTATTTATCATCATCTCGAGAGTGATGAGTAGAAGCTTGCATATTAGAATGAAAGTCTTTAATCTTATCAGCATCTCTTCTCTGGGATGCTTTCTCCATATTATTCCTTCTCTTCCTTTTATCATTCTACGACAGCATTAGCCGGATCTAGTTCATTGCTTAAGCAACAAGGGTCATCCACCTTCTCTAATGCTTTGTAGCTCTCTCCTCCATATAGACGTTGCAACATGTTCAAAATTTCCTTTGTTGTATCACAATGTCTCACTTTATTAACATTTGGATTTGATAACCCTTTCAAGATGATCTCCTTGGCTTCTATATTAAACTCATTTTTATCTCCATATTCTACAGAAAACTAAAGATCTTCTTTGATGACCATTAAATAGTCACCCATTCTAATCCCCCATATCTCATAGTCTGAACCATTCAAAAATGGAACTTCCTGTGGTGTTAGCCAAACTTGATTATCCATTGTTTCCTTCTGATCTACCTTCAAGATATTAAATTGTTCCTAAAGGATCGAGGATATGATACCAATTTCTGGAAACAATGTTAAATACTGAGAGGGGGGGTGAATCAATATTTGAGTTAATTTAACTTTTATACCAATTTCTACTTTTCAAATTCTAACTTTTAAACTATTCATGTGACCATAAACAACATATCATTTTCAGCAATATGAATAAACACATAAACATACACAATAAGGGAAGAAAACACATAGGACACTAAGGTTTAACGTGGAAACCCTTCTAGGAGAAAAACCACCATAGATTGTTTTTTATGATGTAAATATGAGATAATCCTCTATTACATCATTTTTCTGTGAGACACCACTCATATGAAGTACCAATTCCATTAGATTGTTTGGTAACACCCACTAGTAGGAAGCACTAACTCCCTTCTTTTGTATACACCTTATGAGCTTACTAAAAGCACCAACTAAAGCACCAACTTCATAGACTTGTTACAAGCACCAACTTGTAGCTTCTTGGATTTATGAAAGAACCAACTTGCAGGAGGCACCAAACCACAAGCTATGCTCATATATTCACTCATATGGAAGCACTAACTCCCTATTTTGGAGGCCACAACCCACACTCAATATGGAAATTATTTCTCACTGTAATTGGCACCCACTCTACCTAATTAAAACTCTATGTTCTTGTTATAGCATCATTTTTCACCCTCATGTGATTCATGATTGTCTCTTTGGCCTTGGGCACCCATTCCCACAGACTTGAATAAAATTTCATAAAAAACAGTGTTTAAAATCCCATACGCGGATATGCCCAAACTTTTCCACGTGTATACGCGAGTCCAGAGATACTTTTCCGCGTTTGCCATTAAAATCATTAAAAATATATATAAAATTCCCTATTTTCAAGGCTGGGTTGATGGTTATTCCCGTAATTTAACCACCCCAGCCTATGGCCAACTGTTTCTAATAGATTGAAACTACTTTGAGGGAGTATAAAATCCCCTCATATGCATGGCCTAAGGGAGGGAGAAAATTATAGACATTATACTCTGTTGGAGCCCAATTCAAGTCTGATTTCCCGTGCCTCCTGCACTTCCCAGATTTTTACAGGAAACCCTTGTTTCCTGGAGATGTTCATCAGCTTATATGTCATCTCGTGTGAATAAGTCTTGAAAGAATCCTAGTGAGGCAAGGGCGGGACGGATTCGAACGACGGTCTATTCGAAGATCGTGGAAGGATTCAGGTGATCTCTCCACCTTTCTATTATTGTACATGTTGTTTGTAATGAAGAAGAACCATTTTGTTCTCAAATTCACGTGTTAATATCTGATTGCATATGTGAAAAGATTGTTAATTAAGCATTTATTATTGTTTATATGATGTTTCACATGGATTACACTGACATTTAGGAAAGATATATGCTGTACAACTAGATTTCCGTGCATGTCTCTTCTTGATTTCCAGGTTGAAGAGGAAGAAGGGTTGCTGGGGGTTTGGAACCCGCGGGATCTACATCAAACATAGGATCTACGGGTGAGTTCTAAAATCTATAATATCTAGCTTTTAGCATACAAGTTTGGTTGTGTGAGTCCTTCTTGAATAACATGCCCTGATCTGTGGAGGTTTTTGACCCAATGACCTCTAGGGAGTTATTTCCCGAAACAGAACTGGTGACTCCACTGGGGATCGCATTCGTGTGATTCCCCTGTTGGGTGGTTTCAGCTGTTTTAAAGGTTTCCGACAGTTTTAATCATTATTTCCAGTCCAGTTAGTTTTTTCTCAATCAGACTAAAGCCCTGGTTTTTTAGCCAGGCTTGATCATTTTTATTTTTTATTATTTACTTTTCCATATGCTAGTTTTCCTCTACACAGAC
The DNA here is from genome assembly GCA_034641835.2 of Pinus albicaulis. NCBI lineage: Eukaryota > Viridiplantae > Streptophyta > Pinopsida > Pinales > Pinaceae > Pinus > Pinus albicaulis. Next base: position 1,467,011,103 of record CM076572.1, on the reverse strand, counting down.
GCCTATACATGCAGGTTTTGTCAAAGGATTTCGCGTATACGCGTTTTTCCTTTGCCACAGTTGCGTATGCATGCTTGTTTCAAAACTGCTAAGTAGCGTATGCCTAGGAAAATTTTGAAATTTTTGATTTTTTGACTTTTTGGTCTTGTCTGCCTGTGGAGACCTGTTCCTGCAGTGTCCTTTTAGTCTCTGGATTGTGTTGAAAGTGGTTATTGGTATTTTTCTCTCTTGTTTGGTTGAAGACTGCCTCATTTGGCAAATTTTTTTTTTAGTGCTTGCATTTCCTGTTTGAGTACCAAGATCTCTTTATGGAGATTCTTGGTTGTTCTGCTTAATCAGGATAGAGAGCTTCTGCTCATATGCTCTTTCCTAACTTTATGTCTTGCTTTGCACTTTAATTTTTGCCTGCTTTTTGGTTGGTTTTCTTGAGTTCATCGGACTAGGTCTTGTTGCAATTTTTGAAGAGTCATTGTTGGTTCTTTGAAGTTTTATTTGTTGCAAGATTGTGCTATTCTTCTGGGCTGAGTTACTGAGTTTCTTGTCTTCCTTTTGCTCGTATAAATCTTGCTACTAAGTGGCACTATAATATTTAGAGCATTTTTGTTGAAGTTTTGCTTGAAATTCAGAGATTTTTTGGCTTGGGAATTGGATATTTATTCTTGGTCTCTTTGAAATCTTATTTTTATAAAATTCAAAAGCTCAAAAACATTTTTTTTTGCCATTGCCTTTGTTTTGCATTTTTGTTTTGGTTTCTTTCCATATTTTGAAGCCTTGTTGAGATTTCTTACCTTTGGTTCCTGACTTGATTTGGGAAGGGAATTTTCATTGGTTTCTTTCTCTTATTTCGAGCATATTTTGGTGTCTTTATACTGAGATTTTCTGATTTGGGAACTAGCTTTGTGGACAACCGGAAAAGTGATAGAACTGGGGGATTCTTGGAAATTTCTCTTTGCTTTGTTAGATTTTGCATCTTAGAATTGGCATGCTGTTAGTAATTTGCATTAGGTGCACTTGAACATTTGTAGTCTTTTTCATAAATTTTGCGTGTGAGGTTTGATATCTGAAAAGAAAAAATAGTCTCGTAGAACCCGTGTAGAAATTTCTTTTCATCGAAAGGAAATTACTGCATTTGCATGTAGTTTGGTTTTCATTAATTTCTTTTCTGCGTCATAAAACATCACGAGTTTCATTTCCATATTCCCTTGACTTAATATAACAACCAACTAAAATAAGTGCATTAATTTAAAAACAACAAGCAAGTTTTTTATTAAGTGTCATACATCAACTAGCTAGGTTGTAGGGCCTTGGATTAGGTGAGTGGAGAGTTAACTCTCCAAGGCCACTCAAACTAAAACATAGAATTTTATTAAATGAGATAAATCCAACACCGTAAGGTGGACCGGGAAAGCTCTCCTCCAGAGAGTCAAGCGCGAGGGGAAGTGAAGGTTGAGAAGAGAGATACCCCCTCTCTGATTTACTGGATCTTGCCTTAAGACCGTTCCGCCTAGCTGCTGACACGAATTGGTGCCCTTAGTTGCCATTCCTAGGTACCACATAGGTGACTGCGGGGGGGAATACCTGTGGTACCTGAGGCAAACGTCGTATCACTTCCAACAGTACTTCTGGAGGGTGCCCCGGCGAAGCTTGGGTACTTGCACCAGCAAAGGCTGTTGTTAGGAGGTCGACGTAACTATTTATGTTACCTTCGCTAGTAGGCCTGGGCCGTAATTATCCCAAACAACTTTCGGGAGGTCCTATTTTTCGCTTTCTCGTATTTTGGTGTCCGATCCTAATCACCCGGAGCGGAAATACCTGAAGGCTGCTTGCTTGGTTGCATCTTAGGGATTCTTGTTGTGAGTGCTCTTTGCTCCTAGCTTTCTTAGCTTTATACTTTTTTGAGTCTAATTAATCTGTTAAAGTGGCTGATAAAGCGCCTCGTCGATCGAGGAGAGTTCGGGGGTTATCTCCCGAAAGTGTTGAGCCTTCTTCAAGAAGGCGTAGGAGTAATATAGCAGGTGAATATCACCCAGTGGTATCTGACACAGCGGAGAGAGACCCTCCGCTAGGGCTTGAAGGTGCTGTAGTTGGTTCTGGTGTTGGTTCCGAGAGGAGCACTCCGCTCACCTCGAGAGTCTTATTTCCAAGAGAAGGAGAAGAAGAAGTAGAAGTAGAGGAAGTACCTCAGTCTCCTGAGTCACTTCCATCTCCTCTTCCTTCTGATTCTTTGTTTGTTGTTGAGTACATCGGACCTGATTCAGAAAGACCAGAAATTCCTTATCCATCTCATTCATACCTTTCGATGGCCACGACTGGGAACGCGGCTGCGGTTGTGAGTGCTGTGAGCATTCAGACTCCTGCTTCAGTAGAAGGAGGAGGCACAATCGCTATATCTTCGATTGCTTCTAGTACTGCTGTGTTTGGCTCTGGTTTCACCCAAGCACAAGCTTCTCAATCTGATCCCTTTTGTTTTGGAATGCCCATTAGTGGGATTCATTCGTTTTCCTTTTCCGTTGCTGCAACTACGTCTGCACCCATGTCTTCCATGGCTAGTTGGTCAGCTTCTTTTCAAGGGTTCCCCTTCGAAAGTGGGCATATTCCTAGTTCGAATCCTTCCTTAGGGTCTTTTCCTTTTACTTCTCAGACTCAGAGTTTTAACCCTTGGTCTGGAGGTCAGAGTTCGACTACCTTACAGGTTGGAACCCTGTATTTATAGCAGTGGGGGTAGGGAATCAATTTCTCGCTGGTCAACAAGGGAATGTTTCTTTCCCTTCGTCGAGTGCTTATCAGGCTTTTTCCCATCTTTCTAACGCTTGGAACCCCTATCAGGGGGTTTCCTCTTTATTCACTACTTCGGGGGGGGAACTGGTTCGATTTATGGTAACTCTACGTTGGGAGGGGGTCCTTCTCCAAATGTTGGGTCCTATGGCCCAACATTTTCTACGAGTTCTTTCTGGCAACCTGGTGCCTCATCAAATCCAGGTTATTCTTTTCAGAATGTTGGGAATTCATCCCACCAAGGATGGAATCCTCAGGCTCCTCCTCGTTTAACTTTTCTGGCAACGTTGAACTTGCCAGATTTGTCGAAATTGACGAATGATCCGATCCGATATAGTCCGGGGTGGCCTCCGGTTCCTACCAAACTACCTTCAGACATTCCAAAGTTTGAAGGCAAGAATGGAGAGGACTCGGCTGATCATATCACCACTTTCCATTTATGGTGTTCATCTAACTCCCTGATCGAGGATTCGATTAGGTTGAGGTTGTTTCAACGCACCTTGACTGGAAACGCTGCCAAGTGGTACATTGAGTTAACTGGGGGCAGTTTTGCTACTTTTGGAGATTTTGCTACTATATTTCTAAATCATTTCCAGTTGCCTGTCCATTTTGATGCCGGGACTGAACTCCTAGCTAGTTTTAAGCAGGACGACACAACCCACATTTTTGATCATATTCAGGAATGGAGGAGAAGGAAGAGGCTCATTAAAGCTTATATTCTGGGAGAATTTCTTTTGGAATGGTTTTAGAAATCTCTGCAGGCAGATATTTCTAAGGATGTATCCCTCTCAGGGGTATTTTCTGAGGAGCAGGCTATTTTTAGGGCCCAACAGCTTGAATTGATATATTCTCAGTCTGGTGTCCTTCATAAATATTTGCCTAATGCTCCTCGCTCCAAATTAGACATATCCAAGACTAAACCTGGTCTTCATGGTGATGGACTTATTGGGTCAATCAATAGTGGTGCAGCTAACCTGCTTAGTCAACTGCAGTAGTTGTCTATACAATCTGCTTCTTCTGGTCAGGCTGTGCCTGCTGAGTCATTTCCTTCTCAATCTTTGTCGGTAAATGTCGTTCATACTTCTAACCCTAAATAAAATCAACAATCTGAAGGGAAGAAGAAGGGATGGAATAATAATAAGAAAAAGGGCAAGAATGGGAAGGGTAATGAAAATAAATCCAATGAGCATGTTGGTGAGGGTCCAAAGGATAAAAACAAAGTGAATTTTCCATGCAAGTTATGTGTTGGAGACTATCTTACTCACCTTTGCCCTAAAATTCAGGATGTGCAGCGCTTGTTAGCTTAGCAGGGTTCTTCTAGTCCCAAGCTGTGTTGACAAACCCTTTTCCCCAAGGGCAACAGCTAGTTGTTGGCGCAAATCAAAATAATGGGGCTTCCTCTGGGGGCACCCAGGAAGCGGAAAATCCGTCAAAAATATACATGATGAGTGCTCATGCGGATATCGCCACGAGATCCTGTGATTATGGCGAAGATGAGTCTTTGAAAGGCAAGGGTGCTCCCGATGGTACTGAGTCGTTTCATATTATGAAGCCTACTGTTGAGCCTATACCTCAGATGCCAAAAGCATCTACCAAGTGTACAACGATTAATCCAAATGCCAGGGCTGCCCAGAACTACTCTATTGTGGAAGATCTGGCGCAGAGTCCTTGTGCCATGTCGGCTCTTGAGGTGCTCCAGTCTTGTCCAGCTCAGCGCAGTGCTCTGCTCACTGCTATTGGGGCTGTCGATCCAAAGAACTCTCTTGTGATCACATTCGATATGTCTAATTTTAAAAAGAGACTCCCCCATCATATGGCTTTTCATATCAAATCATCATTTTGGAAATTCAATATCTTTCAAATGGTCGTTGATGAGGGTGCTTCCACATGTGTGATGTCTCTCGCATGCTGGAAGGGAATTGGATCTCCCACAGCTATTCCATCTGCTACTCTTCTGACTGTGTTTGATGGTCATTCCCACAGACCGCATGGTATTGTCCCAGCTTTGCCCATCTGTGTTGGGGGAAAAACTGTAAATATAGAGGTTGAGATAGTTGATGCAAACTTGGACTATAACCTTCTGTTGGGGCGAAACTGGATTTATGAGATGGATACCATTACATCCTCATTATTTCGGGTTATTTGTTTCCCTCACGAGGGAGGATTGTTACAGTGGATCAACTAGACTGTTCTCCTGTAGACCCGAATGCATCTACTGACTCAACTATTCCAAAGGTGGATAATGCCAAGCCACCTGTTGAGAATTTAGGGGTTGGAATGTATTCTTCTTTGATGGGTACTTTTGACATTCCACCTCCTACTGTTCATATAAATGAAATTTCATCCTCCAGGGCTCCTATTCGAAGAGAGTTCTTCAGAACTCATTATTTTTCGGATCCTTGGACCTTGCCTTCCCCTTCCTCCACATTAGCGGAAGGTCAAGTGGGTGGAATGGAATTTCCGATGTCTGCAGCTGAGATTTCTTATCAATCTATTGTTGACTCTGCATAGTCCATTCCAACTCCTCTTTCTCCGGAGGAGTTGGATGGCGATGTGGCTCCGGCTTGGACACTTAGTTATTCTTCCACCCAGGATTGCCTTGATACCACTCTTCCATTTGAAGAGGCCATCCTGGAAGCTATGACTGGTATAGATAGACCGTGGGATGATTTGCATCATCGGTCTTACTTTTTACCTTATTTGAGCGAAGTTGAATCAATTTTTCCAAGTCTTTTGTCTCCTAGTCCTGTTCACCCAGTCCTGAACCCTTTAGCACCAACACAGGTATATGATGAAGGGAACATGGCTATGATTTCTCCAACTATCCCGATGAACATTTCCAGGGATCCCAATGTTATAGAGAATGTCTTCATCGGAGCTTAATGTTCCCCTGAAGAGATTTAGATTTACACCAATCTCTTTAAAGAGTTTAGGGATGTGTTCGCTTGGTCTTATGAGGAAATGCCTGGTATAGATCCATCTATTTTCCAGCATGAGATCAAGACTTACGAAAATGCTAAGCCTGTGAGGCAAAAACTTCGTCCGGTCAATCCTAGGAAGGCTGCAGCTATCAAAGCCGAGGTGGAGAAGCTGCTCAAGGCGGGATTTATTTTCCCTGTTCCTTTGACAGAGTGGGTTTCGAATCCTGTTCCCGTGGATAAAAAACAAGGAACAATTCGAGTTTGCATTGATTTCAGAGACCTTAATAAAGCATGTCCGAAAGATAATTACCCCACACCATTTATAGATCAGATTATCGATGAGTGTGCCAGTAATGATATTTTCTCCTTCATGGACGGTTTCTCCGAATACAATCAGATTACTATATGTTCTGAAGATCAGCATAAGACTGCCTTTATTTGTCCCTGGGGTACTTTTGCTTACAAGAAGATGCCTTTTGGTCTTAAAAATGTTGGGGCTACTTTTCAGCGGGCCATTTCATATGCCTTCCATGACATCAAACATATTATCGAGGCGTATTTGGATGATTTAGCTGCTCGTTCTCGAAAGAGAATTGATCATCCTGCTCACCTCCATCAGGTATTTGAACGATGTCGTTCCTACAAGATTAGGTTGAATCCGAACAAGTGTGTTTTCGCGGTTACATCCGGTCGGTTATTGGGATTCATTGTGTCTTCAGAAGGGATTAGGGTAGATCCCTTCAAGGTTGAGGCAATACTTCGGTTGCCTCCCCCGTCGTCTATTCGTCAACTTCAAAGTCTACAAGGAAAGGCTAATTTTCTTCAGAGATTTATCGTAAATTATGCTGAAGTTACCAAAGGATTTATGAGATTGTTGAAGAAGGGAGTTCCATTCTTTTGGGATGACTTCGCTCAGCGCTCATTCGATGCTTTGAAAAAAGCATTGACCTCTGCTCCTATATTGAGTCCACCTAATTATAGCAGGGATTTCCTTTTATATCTCGCAGCAACAGAATCTACCATTGGTATGGTTCTGGTTCATTAGGACGATGCTCTGGCAGAGCATGTTATATACTATCTTATTCGAGGCTTGGTAGGACCTGAACTCCGATATACTCCGATAGAGAAGCTAGCTTTAGCAGCTGTTCATGCTGTACAGCGACTCAGACATTATATTCTTCTACAAAAAACTTATGTTTTGGCAGCAGCCAATCCATTTCAGTTTGTTCTCAGTAGGCGAGTGATTGGGGGCAAATACAATAGATGGATTGTGATTTTGCAGGAATTTGATCTTGAGTTTATGTCTGCCAAGTCCAAGAAATATTTAGTTTTCGTGGAATTAATCTCTGAGTTGCCTTGTGGAGAAGAGATAGTCTATGATGAATCCTTCCCGGATGAACATTTGTTTCTCATCTCTCCACAGGATCCTTAGTATGGAGATATCATTGTGTATCTTCAGACTGCGAAGTTTCCCTCTACTTTTTCGAAAGATGAGCGTTGTAAGTTGCGTCACTTGGCTAAAAATTACTTGATTATTGGTGATGCTTTATACCATTGAGGGTTTGATTCAATCCTGAGACGTTGCTTAACTCTTGAAGAAGTTGAGGCTGTGCTGAATGATTGCCACAGTGGAGCTTGTGGTGGTCATTTATCTGGGCTTTCTACAGCCCAAAAAATCTTGCGTACTGGATACTTTTGGCCTTCAATTTTCAAAGATTGTATGGAGTCGGTCAAAAAGTGTCATCCATGTCAAGTCTATACTCGAAAAATGCGCGCTCATCCAGCTCCGCTTTTTCCAGTCATTACTGTCAGTCCCTTTACAAAGTGGGGTATCAATTATACTACTTGTAACCCGCCTTCAGCTAAAGGTCACAAGTATATTATTGTAGCAGTAGACTACTTTACGAAGTGGGTCGAGGCTATGCCTAATTTTGGGAATGATGGTCAGACAACAACTCTTTTTCTTTTCAACCAGGTTATTGCTCATTTTGGTATTCCTAGAGAGATTGTCACTGATCATGGGAGTCATTTTCAGAATAGCATGATGCCTGAGTTGGCCTTAAAATTAGGTTTCCAGCAGGAGAATTCATCTCCATATTATCCTCAGGCCAATGGGCAAGTGGAAGCTGTGAAAAAATCCTTGAAGACCATTCTTCAAAGGACAATTAATAAATCTCGATCCAACTGGCATATCATGCTGTATCCTGCACTTTGGGCATACAAGACGTCAGTGAAAACTGCAATTGGCTTTACTCCATTTCAACTAGTTTATGCGCTGGAATCCATATTTCCCATTGAGTGTGAGATTCCTTCTCTTAAGTTAGCTATTGAGCTTCTTCCTAACACTTCTAGTCTTGAAGAATGTCTCCTTCATTTGGAACATCTTGACGAGCAGCGTCGCGATGCCGCCACGATGAATGAGGCGCATAAGAAACGAGTCAAAGTTCAATACAATAAGGCAGTCAAACCTAGGGTTTTCTTGGAAGGTGACCTCGTTTTGGTCTATGCCCAAGAGAAGGATGCCCTGGGCACAGGAAATTTTAAGTTTATGTGGTATGGCCCCTTCATCGTTAAAAAAGTACTTAAAAAAGGAGCATATGCCTTGGTTGATTTTGAAGGAAATAAGTTGGCGGAGCCCAGAAATGGGTTCTATTTGAAAAGGTATTATGCCTAGGCTTCGGCCTAGCATTTTGATTTTGTATATAGTAGTTTTTATTTTGTACATGTCTGGTTTTTAGGTATTTGATGTGATGGTGATGTTTTTGATCTGCTTTGGCAAGTTGTGTCAAATGTCATGAGTCATTATGGTTTCGCCGATGGTGCTAGTAGAGACACCCGGAACTTGGCTTCCACGGCTTGGGTGCTTCATCATCCATCTGGTCAGCTGTTAGTATCTAGAGGAGTCTGCATTGGTCCTGCTTCCAATAATATAGCAGAGTACACTGCAATTATTTATCTACTCTCGGAGGCAATATCTTTGGGTGTTGATTCGTTGGTAGTTTTCTTGGACTCCCAGCTGGTGGTGTCGCAGTTGAACAATACTTATCGGGTTTGAGATCCATTTTTACTCTGGTTGTTTTTTAGGGTACGTTTTTTACAAAGATCATTTCAATTTTTAACATTCATTCATATTCCTCGAGCAGACAATTGGATGGCAGACTCATTAGCTAATCAAGAAATTGATTGGCATATTAATCATTCCATACAGTAAAATTTAATCATAAAAAACATCATGCATTTTTATACATTTGTCACATCACATCATAAATCGATGTATATATATCATCAGAGTGTTCAAAAAACTATACAAAATTTGGATCCATAAGTCATACAACATTAGGGCTTATGCCCGATCATGTTCAATATTAAAAATATACAGTCATCCGGTAATCATATCTATCTACTCCTGTGGTCCCTGCCCAAAATTTTTGTTCCTATAGAACACGATCGCAGTGGCGACACGGCAGAATAATCGTACCCAGTCACGTGGTACTCCCACTACTCGTCTCTGGATGGCCTCAGGTATATCTTCCACTACATCCATAGGCATTTGGCGAGTTAAACCCTCCAAGTTCCTCTGTACAACATGGAGGGTCCTGCCTGGGTCTTCAGTATCTGCCTCGCCTCTGCGGCGCTTGTTCCATGGGTAGCCCTCAAGACGGACTGGTCCAATATCTGTATCATGGTCATCATAATATTGTAAGTCATTTTGAATCCAATCAAAAACATGTTTTGTTTTCACATTTTTTCATATATATTGAAAAAATCATAAAAATCACATAATTTAAAAATTGCAATCTTACCAATTGCGCTCCATGTCGTGCCAGGTGGAAGGACGAGGTTTGGATCACCGCAGAAATCCATCCCGACATAGGGGTAGTCCTCCATGGCGATGACTTGTTCTCCCCACCATTGGAAGAACTCGTCGTCCCAGGTGGTTCGGAGAACTTCACTTCCCCCTAGTCTCTTCATCAGATCTGCCCATTGGGAAATTATTGGGTCACTTGGGCTGTTGATGGAAGAGATCACTTTGGGTCGAAGCCCAGGAATCTTCTCAAAGAAGAATGTCATCAAAATGGTTCCATACCCGAAATGTTTTTTTTTTACTTTCCGGATGGAGGTTAGTTGTTGCTTCATATTCATTAATAGAGATGTTCACCAATCATATAGGTGAGCTAGGCATTCCACAACTATGCTCATCTGGGTCCTGGATGCCTGATGCAAGGAATGTTGGAAAAAATACTGAGAGGGGGGGGTGAATCAGTATTTAGGACTTAACCAAAAACTTTTTACTTTTCCATTCACTAAAACCCATACGCTACTTTGCTGAAGCTAACTAGCGTATACACGCGAATATCCTTCATAAAACTCGTGTATACACAGAGATATTGTTATGCCATTAATTCTTCACTTATATCATTCCATCATTCATTAATTAGATGTTCAATAAACTGTAAACATGTGCAGTAATAACAGAATAAATCATCACACATAAGCAACACACATGAAAACCAGGATTTTAGGTGGAAACCCAAGTCGGGAGAAAACCACCACTACCGTTGTCTCAGCCTTCAATATTTTATTATAGAGAAAACATCTTACAACATATAAAGGCCAAGCAAGAATTTCTCCATTTCAAACATGCAAAATTAATTGGCTATTGCTAATGTACCGTGGAAGGGAGCACACCCCCGCTTCGCTTTACCGCCTGGAAGGGAGCGACACTCCCGATATTTTTTACTAAATTTCAATTCGAAGGGAGCTACAACCCCCTGACTGAAGGCTACAACCCTCAACACCACCATGGACCACGTTTCATCAATTTTCACACTGGATCCAAAGCTTCCTTTAGAACACAACTTGCAGGCCACATTTCATCATATTTTCAGACTGGACCCACTCCATACATTTGAGCTCAATCATACATCATCAACAGATAGCAATAACACAGCAGAACAGATCAGACATTTGATACTTCATACTTCAGAAAACCCTAATCTTCATACGCGCTTTCCTTTCACTGATCCTGCGTATATACGCGCCTTTGACCATAAAAACCCGCGTATACTTCTGTACATATTACAGAGCTAATTTTACTTCCCATACACACTTTCTCTTCAGCAAACCCGCGTATATACGCGCTTACTCTGTGGCGAACTAGCGTATAGTTCTTCAGACATTTAGGTCATTGCAATTCTTTAGAACAGATACATCACTCAGATTTTACCCTTTACTTTAGACAGATGTTCACCTCATCTCAGATCTAATCATTCCATAAACAGATCTAGCAGATACAAATACATTCCAGATCTAGATTCCCTTCTTCATCATTTCTTCATTGGTGCATCATACATTCAGATCTTTCATTCAACTGTAACCCTTTCCATTCAGATATGCTTTAGAGAGAAGTATTCATTCAAGCTCAGACTTCTTTCACACATTTGCACAATGAATTTCTTCTCCTTATATAGGTTTACCCTTTATCAATACCATGAGCCAAAACCACATTACTTTCGATGGTATTCCTGGACAGGGTCACATAGATGAATCATTACTCAATACAATGGGTCAATACCATGGTGGTTACCCCTGGTTTTACATATTTAGAGCGCTTTTCCCATACGCGACTTGGCATGCTATTTCCCGCATGCATATGCTACTTTGTCTAGACAAATCCGCGTATGCCTTGAGACATACTCTTTTCATCATGTTCTAGCACATACTGACATTCCTACCATCATTACCTTCAGATTTACATCATTTAACAAGTTTATCAAGACATATTCCATCACGGACAACTTCATCAAGTAGGTTTCCATCATCTTCATCAAATGGGTTGCCATCAAGGACAACACATTGCATCATATTGCCAACAATCTCCCCCTTTGGACTTGATGGCAACCACGATGGTGTTTGATCACTACAACAAATATAACCATTATATTATAACCATGTTACTCTACCCTTATTCAAACACCATGTCACTCTCCCCCTTTGACATCAAGGGCAAAGGGCGGATCAATACCAACACAAGGTTTTTCTCCTCATGTCGAAAGAAGAGCGTTGTAGATCTGATGTGCTTTGAAGTTACCATGCTCCCCCTGAGTTCATGCTGAACCTACAAACATATTTTTCAATGAAGTACATGACTCTATGACCTTCCTATCACCAATGACTCATACTTACATCAAATATCCATCCAAGTGGATTTACATATGAGACTCAAATACCCAACCAAGTGGGTTTACACATCTCAACTCAACTACCCAACCAAGTGGGTTTACAAATTTTGACAAGTCCTTACATGACTGAATATTACAATTTTACATCATGGGTCTCAACAAGACCTTTTCATAAAATTACAAATATGACTTTTCATGATCAATACCAGTAGGACCTCAAGAGAGAGATCATATTTTAGAACCATCATAATGCGAACAATGCATTATACTCAACAAGGCTAATGCTCCCCCTGAAACTTTACTCCTGATCTTCAGCTGTCATACAAATTTTCTTGTCATAAATGCATACGCGTCTATCTCCACTGGAAATCACGTGTATACGCGGCTTTAGTTCACAGAACCCGTGTATGGAAAGTGAAACAGAAAATTTCACACTCCTTCATCTCCCCCTGAGTTTGTACCACCTAGACCTGTCTTCTGCATATCAGATGCTCTGTCAGAAATAATAATAACCAGAATAACAAGAATCATCATACATTGCTCCCCCTGTGATGATACATTACTAATCTCCATAATTTATCTCACATCATTCCTGCAGTCATTAAGAGAAGTAAGCTTTAGAAGCGAATGACTACAGTAGGGTCAATATTCCCTACGTTTCTGACCGGTCCTCCTTCTTTTTCCAAATTTGCTTGAACTTTCTAATTGTGTGCTGAAAATTGTCCACTTTCTCAGATCTGTTCATCCTGCATTTTTTTTCTACATGTCCATACTTGTTACAAGAATAACATCTCATGTGACCAGATAAGTAAGCATAAGGATCATAGTGTGTTTCTCTATTCTTCCTTCTATTGCAATCAGCTGCTTTATGACCATACTTGTTGCATGAAAAACAATATCCCTTGAAGCAACCAGAGTACCTTTCTGAATAGAATCTGTTTGACTGTGACTGAAATGATCTGCTTCTGCAATTTGCTGCAACATGCCCATAACTATGACATTTAAAGCATTCAACATTATTGAATGATTTCCTTTGAGAATTCATGATTGTTGGTTGACCTTTTGTTTCTTTCAACACTTCAGGTTTTGCTTTGTCATCTTTTGAATCTTTAGCACTTCCTTGCGAACTAGATTCTCCTTTGACCGTTTCATGAAAACCCAGACCAAGTTTAATAGAAGGAGACCTTTAACTACTAAAAATACTGTCCAGAATCTTAGTACTATCTTGAAACCTTAAAAGTTTATCTTTTTCTTCTAATTTACCTTTGAGAATGTTTACCTCAACCTTCAAGCTCTGGCATTGCTTCTTCATACTTTCTTCAACCCTTTTTCCTTCTTCAGAAGTTTGTAAGAGTTCTTCATTCTTCTTATTCGATGCTTCGAGATTTTCTTTCAGAGAGATGATTTCTTCATTCTTCTTATTTGATTTTTCCAGATCTTCTTTGAGAGAGATGATTTCAGCTTCAAGTCTTTCATTCTTCTTATTTGATTTTTCCAGATCTGCTTTTAGAGAGATGATTTCTGTTTCAAATCCTTTACTTTGATTGGATACATCATCGTACATCCTTTTCAGTCTAAAGACCAAATATTTGTAGGCAGATTCCTTTTCATTAAATATTCTTTGTTGATCTTTGATAACTTCTTCTAGGTCCATAACATTACTTTCACTATCTTCACCATTGCTTGCACAAAGAAGAATATCACAAGAACAACAATCACTACCTATTTCATCTTCTTCATTTTCTGCTGCACATGTTTTCTGAGATATCTCCTTTCCTTGAGTTGCCTTCTTCTTTTGCTTCTTTCCCATTGTGACGGATCTCCTTCAAGCGATCAAGCTTCTGCAGAAGGACCTGCTCTGATACCAATTGTTGGGAAAAATACTGAGAGGGGGGGGTGAATCAGTATTTAGGACTTAATCAAAAAAAATTTACTTTTCCATTCACTAAAACCCATACGCTACTTTGCTGAAGCTAACTAGCGTATACACGTGGATATCCTTCATAAAACTCGCGTATACACAGAGATCTTGTTATGCCATTAATTCTTCACTTATATCATTCCATCATTCATTCATTAGATGTTCTATAAACTGTAAACATGTGCAGTAAGAACATAATAAATCATCACACATAAGCAACACACATGAAAACCAGGATTTTAGGTGGAAACCCAAGTCGGGAGAAAACCACCGTTGCCGTTGTCTCAACCTTCAATATTTTATTATAGAGAAAACATCTTACAACATATGTGCTGGCGCAGCCTCCTACCATCACGCAGGCACCCACCTGCACTCGTTTACCAGCCTCTCCTGGAAGGGAGCTACGACCCCCTGCTCTCGTTTACCAGCCTCTCCTGGAAGGGAGCTATGACCCCTGATCTCGTTTACCAGCCTCACCTGGAAGGGAGCTACAACCCCCTGACTGAAGGCTACAACCCTCAGCACCACCATGGACCACGTTTCATCAATTTTCACACTGGATCCAAAGCTTCCTTTAGAACACAACTTGCAGGCCACGTTTCATCATATTTTCAGACTGGACCCACTCCATACATTTGAGCTCAATCATACATCATCAACAGATAGCAGTAACACAGTAGAACAGATTAGACATTTGATACTTCATACTTCAGCAAACCCGCGTATATACACGCTTACTCTGCGGCAAACTAGCGTATAGTTCTCAGACATTTAGGTCATTGCAATTCTTCAGAACAGATACATCACTCAGATTTTACCCTTTACTTCAGACAGATGTTCGCCTCATCTCAGATCTAATCATTCCATAAACAGATCTAGCAGATATAAATACATTCCAGATCTAGATTCCCTTCTTCATCATTTCTTCATTGGTGCATCATACATTCAGATCTTTCATTCAACTGTAACCTTTTCCATTAAGATATTCTTCAGAGAGAAGTATTCATTCAAGCTTAGACTTCTTGCACCCATTTGCATAATGAATTTCTTCTCCTTATATAGGTTTACCCTTTATCAGTACCATGAGCCAAAACCACATTACTTTCGATGGTATTCCTGGACGGGGTCACATAGACGAATCATTACTCAATACAATGGGTCAATACCATGGTGGTTAACCCTGGTTTTACATATTTAGAGCGCTTTTTCCCATACACGACTTGGCATGTTATTTCCCGCGTGCATACGCTACTTTGTCTAGACAAATCCGCGTATGCCTTGAGACATACTCTTTTCATCATGTTCTAGCACATACTGACATTCCTTCCATCATTACCTTCAGATTTACATCATTTAACAAGTTTATCAAGACATATTCCATCAGGGACAACTTCATCAAGTAGGTTTCCATCATCTTCATCAAGTGGGTTGCCATCAAGGACAACACATTGCATCATATTACCAACAAGGAAGCAGATCTTGCTACCCTGCCGATGGTAAACAGGAGAATCTTCATGTGTAGATCTCTCAAATCTTTTATAGAAATCTGATTCCCTACTTTTTTGGACCCCTCTACACAGTAGATGTGGACATAGTCATCCACAGTAAGCCCTCCCAAAGGCTTGCTGTGCAAATCTACTGGGTCTCCCCTCCGTGAGAGTCCAGTAATGAAGTAGATGTCTTCTACCTCTATGTGTATGGGCATTTGATCTATCATGAAGCAATCTTCCTCCGGTTCCCAATAATTTACCAGCATTTCGAGCAACCAGACATTACTCTTCATATTTGGCATTTTGAAGAATTTGAGCAATCCGCAATTTCGGAGGATATTGAGCGATTGTTGATCTTGCATTACTTCATTATCAATTGCACTATGCTCACGTTCCCTCCAAGTGATGGTCATCCTGAAAAAATTCATTTATTTGTTCATTAGATGTGTTTTTTTACATTGCAGGTTGTGCATACGCGACTTACCCTGTAGACAGTCGCGTATCATACGCAGCTTGGTCCATACGAACCCGCGTATGCGCAGAGCCCTAAATTAAAACAAATGTTTTTAACGGTAAAATTTCCAAATTTTAACTCTATTAATGGAAAAAATTGATAATAATGATGGATTAAGAGCTTACCTGACTGATTCTGTGAAGTTTGACCATTGATTGCCCCTGTTTTGACGAAAGAAGGTTTTTTCTCCAGAGCTCTTTTTCCCAAATCAGCAAGTAACAATGAACCAAATATGAGGTAACATGTGTATTTATGCCCAGAAATTGAAATTTTTTGCAAAAATTTGTTATGCTTATTTTTTCAATCCATCTTAAGCTGCATAACCCGGATGCTTGTAAGTGCCCAGATTGGTATATTTTCAGGTACATTTTGATGAAGTTGAGACTTTTCCGGTTTTTTATCCATGACTGCTGACCTATCATGGCAGGTATATGATCTTCACTGGCATATAGGTTAGGAAATCCACTTTCCGTTGCATTTTTCATACTATCCTCCATTTTGATCACTTGCCATAGGGTAGATCCCATCAGGTCATGAGTATTTCACCCATTTCACTCGTCGATTATTTAATCATGACTTGGTGGTAGAGCCTTCCTTTACATGGGCTTCCTAGTTAGTTCCTCGCTAGCACTTGCTTCCCATGCTGCGTTTTATGTAGGCTCAAGGGTCCTCTTTAGTCTCGCCATGACTTATGTGTTGAAGCTTCATTCTTCTTCTTCTTCACTATCATTTTTTTTGGCTATCACCCTAGAGGCTCCCTGGTGTCATTGAGTTGTATTACTGCATTGCATATTGGCTACTTATTTATCCTGGCCTTTAGCCAGCTTCATTTGGACTCGATGTTTAAGCCATATTTTGACCTTGACTGTATGTACAAGTTAACCATTGCATGCACTTAGGTATCACGACTTGACACCCTTTTTTCCCATGGATGGAACATTCCTTTGAGTATCGCTTACCATTTTCTGCCACCTTGCATTGAGCATAGGATCGTTCCTATCCCAGGAACTAGTGCATCTGTTTCTTGATACTCGTTCTATCCATTGTACCATAGCATTCTTTTATTCCTTTTCAGGCTTATTATATGAAAAAGACAAAAAAATTCAAATATAACAAAAAGAGCGGGAACGGGATGTTACTTCATAATTTGATGGCAGTACAGTATCAGTTTGTCACCCTTGAACAAAGCACATACAGTTATATATTTCCTTCATTTGGGATGGTTTTAGTTTTGACCTAGGTTCAGCTTTTTCCTTGTTTCACTGGTCAGTCCTCCCCCGGTTGGTTATCTCTTCCAATCATATGGAGAGTTTGTTTTTGCCTCCTGCATAACAGACTTATACAGTGTCATTTTTTACTGCCATGGTAATCACGAGTCGTGCTTTTGTTCAAGGGAAGTTTAACCAGAGTCGACCATTCTACGGTGTCTCTTGACTCATTATTCAGTTGGCCTTCCTGGTCTTGTCAGTATCTTGTTCTATCACATCAGATGTTTTGGTCTTCTGCTCGTGCTGGTTTGAGAAGGTCTCCATTGACTTCTTGCTAGCGGGTTTGTCTCTCATCGACTACGACATATTGCTCTGAGAGAAAACCTAGAGCCGCACCCTGGCCCTATTTCCATCATTGATAGGTGACCTTGTGCTCAACATTTGATCATCATTATGGGTCTTTGACTGAGTGGTTTTCCTTGTGTTCGACGTTAGCATACATTATCACACTTGGGATTCGTGCAGTACCTTGATTTCCATTTGACCCTATCGGTGGATATCTCACCTCTGTGTCAGATTTCATTATTGGTTGGTTCAGAGGGTTTCTTCCGTGCGCTACCTTCATCTTGTGCATGTCGGAAACGTACTTCGGTTTGGTTCCGTCACTTTTCTTCGTCCGATTCCTTCCAAATCTTGGCCTGTTGGTTACACTCGCGCTGGAATGATGTGGGATGCCTTAATGCCTTCCTTCCAGCAGATATTTTCCCATCGACTCCGACTCATTGCTCTGGGAATAAGGTCTAGAGTCTTTTGTCAGTACCTTAGGGTTTGCAGTCATCAGTGGCAGACTCTTCGCTATCGACAGTGGGGATTCATCATTACCTCCTGATTGGTAGATTCTTCCAAGTGTTCGACTTCAACTCATTCATTCGCACTTGTTAGATTGTACTGGGGTACCTTGACACTCATTTTCATTATCAGTGGGTTTTCTCGCGTTTGTTAACGGTATACATTATTGACCGGTAATTAAACGATTTCTCACATGGTCGACTTCAGCTCATTTATTCCCATTGTGTAGAATTGTGCCATCAAGATCGGTGAAGACCTCGGGTTGCATCAGCATTTTTCGGTTCACTTTTGACAGTCCATTCAGTTTCTGCAAGTGATGACGTCCACCTTTATATGTTGCAGTGTCAGTACAGCAGCATCCTATATGTTGGCTCCCGAGTTGTGTGATAGTACCATGTGGTCCACCCCTTACGATTTGGTACCTGGAAATTCAGTTACTTTTGTGATCAGACATCCATTTTCAGTATTATTGATCAGTTTGATATATGTGATACTTGGACATTGATTCCAACTTGTACTTCCGGGCTATTCTTAGATAATTCATTGTGTACTTTCAGTTCATCTATACTTATATACATTCTGGATCTATTCTGTACTTTCTATATGGATATATTTTTGACTGAGCATGGGTATGCCCGCCTCAGACATGAGCTGACTCTCTGTTTTCTTTCATTGGTTTTTGGCATGCTGAAATCTGGTGAAGTCCTCTCTTGTCCTCGCGAAGTTCTTTCTATGAACATAATACATTTTGGCCATCATGTTCCCCTTATGACCTCATATATTAGGGGCCATCTATTATAGCATCATTTTTCACCCTCATGTGATTCATGATTGTCTCTTTCGCCTTGGGCACCCATTCCCACAGACTTGAATAAAAGTTCATAAAAAATAGTGTTTAAAATCCCATACGTGGATATGCCCAGACTTTTCCGTGTGTATACGCGAGTCCAGAGATACTTTTCCACGTATGCCATTAAAATCATTAAAAAATATATAAAAATCCCTATTTTCGAGACTGGGTTGATGGTTATTCCCGTAATTTAACCACCCCAGCCCGTGGCCAACTATTTCTAACAGATTGAAACTACTTTGAGGGAGTATAAAAGCCCCTCATATGCATGGCCTAAGGGAGGGAGAAAATTATAGACATTATACTCTGTTGGAGCCCAATTCAAGTCTGATTTTCCATGCCTCCTGCACTTCCCAGATTTTTACAGGAAACCCTTGTTTCTTGGAGATGTTCATCAGCTTATATGTCATCTCATGTGCACAAGTCTTGAAAGAATCCTAGTGAGGCAAGGGCGGGACGGATCCGGACGACGGTCTGTTCAAAGATCGTGGAAGGATTCAGGTGATCTCTCCACCTTTCTATTATTGTACATGCTGTTCATAATGAAGAAGAACCATTTCGTTCCCGAATTCACATGTTAATATCTGCTTGCATATGTGAACAGATTGTTAATTAAGCATTTATTATTGTTTATATGATGTTTCACATGGATTACACTGAAATTTAGGAAAGATATATGATGTACAACTAGATTTCCGTGCATGTCTCTTCTTGATTTCCAGGTTGAAGAAAAAGAAGGGTTGCTGGGGGTTTGGACCCCGTGGGATCTACATCAAACGTAGGATCTACGGGTGAGTTCTACAATCTATAATATCTAGCTTTTAGCATACAAGTTTGATTGTGTGAGTCCTTCTTGAATAGCATGCCCTGATCTGTGGAGGTTTTTGACCCAACGACCTCTAGGGAGTTATTTCCCAAAACAATTCTCCTTTGTATCCTTCTCTTTTTTCATCCCATGCATCACTCTATTTTCTACCCTCTCTGTCCCCTCTGCAACAACATAAAATTCACTTCTTTCAACCTTCTACACCATAAATACACTCAATAATACCTATTGTTATTTTCTCCCAGCCCTTATACATTTAGCATATCAGTAATGTTCTCTTGAACCTCTCTTTTGCATAAGAACACTCTTGACCTCTCTCTATAACAAACTCAAAGAGATCTCCACTTAGCTCACTTAATAATGCATCTAATCACCCATATTGCAAAACTAAAATCATTGGTTTTTTTCCTATGCAGCATAGGGAACGATGCTCGAAAAATATATTAGTCACACTGCGTAAGTGTATTCTTAGCCTGGATCTCCATCCCAATGTTGCATCTCATTACTTGTCCACTAAAACAATATTCACTCAGAGAATGGATTCTGAGTGTTTCTCCCTACTTAGAATTAATTATCAGTCAAACTGCAAAATCAAGAGCTCCTCCATTAATTTTAGCTTGTACTAGAAGCATGCCTCTTCAGTGCTCAGGACGTACATTTACATGGTAATCTAATATTTTGAACTGATCTTCTGCACCCAACATTTTTCATTAAATTCTTTATAGCGTGCAAATGAGATTAGGATTGGTTAACTCTGTTTCAGGACAAGCTCCGTTAATTTTCTCTAACACATTGTGGTGCTTCACCGTCTTGATCCAGAGCTTTTTTTAATCAAAATTAATATATTTGAACCAACCTATGCATTCAAATAGTTTCTAACTTGTTCCATTCCTTTAAAATTGTTCCCACGGTTCTTCAATCTTTGCCCTTTTTTTCTAAACACCTCCCAAATATAGAGGAACCTTTGAAAATGTTTTCGATTCATCCATGCCTTTAAACTTCAGAGCCCAAGCCTGATATGTATATGACCCATTTGAAATAATTCATCTCTTCATTATTCATGGTTCAACATGCTTAAGACCACAACGCCTTTTCATTGTTATTGGTAAGTGCAAGACCACGCAGGAGGGATAAGGAGCACAAAAAGGATAAAACAAATCAAATAATAGGGCTAGCACAATAGACATATCAAAACATAGGGTTGGTGCAATAGGTAGGGTGTGGTGGTGATGGATGTTGCACAAAAGAGTGACAGTGGCACCTGAGGAAGGAAGATGCATGAAAATGAATATTGACAGTTATGATTTTGTAGATGATGTAGCCAATCAGAGAGATCATGACGAAAATATATTTGGAGATATTTATGAAGAAGGAAGATTCAGGACGGAGTGGAGCCAAACCATGGAAGAGATATTTTGGACAGTCATTACCATGCATGGGACAACCTAGGGTGACAAAGGAAATATCTTAATGGTTTCCCAGGACAACTGGATTGGTTAGGAAGAAATATGAGAGGATTCAAGAGGGTTTAAAATGGCTAAAATATGGACCGTTGAAAACAAAGGGTTGGAAAAAATCATTAGGAGTATCAGATGGCGGTGGAATGATGAACAGATGTAATACAACCGATCACAGAAGAAGATGAGTCATAGAGTTTCTATATGATTTTTGTGTATTTTGAATGTAATATGTGGATATGTGGTTAAGTATTTCACTTTATCGTAGCTATATTTTAATGATTTTGGTCTCTAGGTATATGAAATTGGTATTGATGTTTACAGCCTGGTTATTTTTGTTGTGTAGCATTTTTAAGGAAGTTCGATGTTGGCTTAACATATATAATATTGGACACCATGTCTATTCTACTTATATGAATAGAAACTAGTGATTGGAGAAGTTACATTAGCCTCTTATTTCATATCTGTGTTATTGTGTTAGTTTATGGTATCACTTGTGATAGGATGATGGTTTATAAATTTGACTAATAAAATCAATGTTTATGTTAATAATATTCTATGAAATTGTTGTGTATGGTGATGACATGGTTTGGTATGGACCCATAATGTTGTACGCATTGAATATTTTTGAAGGAGTGTGAAGGGGAAAATGACTAAAACTGGGTTGAGGTATTAATTAATTCTGTGTGTCAATAGTGGAATTTTCAGAGTCTAGCATCAACTATGCCTTCAATAAACTAATTATATATTTGAGGTCAAATACAATGCCTAGTTGTTGTGGTCTTGTCCTGGTGGATAGATAGATAGGCTTAGCATGATGCGCAGTGAGAAGTAGTAGTTAGGTGTTGTAGCATGTGTCAGGCAAGAGTAGTGTGTCATAAGCCATAAGACATTCCTATCAGAATGCGGAAACCTAGTTCCAGCAGTCACCCAATAGCATCTCGGGTTAGACTTCACTCACTTTGTGGGTGTTTTTGAAAGGGTTGATGCTATGAAGATATTTGTTGGCCAGTGTATCGGAAAAACCGATTCTATCATAATTGTTGAGCCGCACTTTTGCCCAAATTTTTATGATTTTTATCAATGAAATACATACTTGTACCTGGTGTTTTAATCGTTATTAATCCAATATGTTGTTAATTAAAGGAATTTAGAAATAATAGCTATCATTCTTGTTTTTGATTAATTCTATGAGTGTTTTTAATAAATTTCTTCTTGGTTGCAGGAATGCATTCGAGTGCAAATTCACCAAATGAATAAAAGCAGCAGCTGGGCAGTTGAATTGTTGTAGGTGAAAATATCAAATTTGCGACCAAATGGAGCAGAATATCTAAATTTCGATACGTGGGTTGTGTTCAGAGCACCATGTTTCCTATAACCCAAAAACTATTTGGCGAAATTCAGCTTCGTGGAAGAGTTATTGTCAGGGGAGTATTCCATTGAAGACCACTCCTGAATGTGAACGTACTAGGTACTTCCATTTCAAATCACGTCCCTGAGGCACCTAATAGGCTATCTGAAGTTTTGGTACATTGTATGGCTGCAATTTATTGTAAACTCGTTGAACTGTCTTTGCCTCCTATGGGTTTCACAAACTCTCCAACCTCATCTTTGTCTTCATCAAGTGTATTTTTCCCTCAAGATCAACTTGATTCATGGAGCCCTCGCCGCAATAACAAAAATGAATGTGAAATAAGGTTGCTCGATCCTTTCCAAGTTAAGGGTCCAAGAGAAAGCATTGAAGAAAGCATTGGAGCATATAATTCAATGATAGAGGTACCATCGATTTGTGTGGACAATTATAGGTTAAGCTATGCTGCTTGGATGCTACATAATTTCAAGTCCCTTGTCCGTCGATTGGGAAAAAAAAGAGTCGAACCTAGTGTTGAGTCTCAAATCTGCATATTTCCTATACACCTTTCTAGACCTTTTTCATTCACCTGAACCTTCTAAGTCATCAATATCATTGCATATTAATTGTAAAAGAGCATCTAAAATGGTTTTTAACTATGTTTTGTGTCTGTTGTTTGATTTAGATTTTTGCTCATTTAGCTGCGGAATCTTGCCACTTTCCGCAGCTGCTGCAACTTTCCGCAGCCATTTTGTGAAAGTCTATGTTGCAGGTGTCTTCAGGCAAATCGAGCCACATGGGCAAGTCAGAAATGATGTGGACATGGATCGTGTCCTATTGGCTCGGGAAAATTTACCTAAGGAGGCTGTGGTCAAAGGTGGCCAAGTGGAAGTCAACCGTAGAGTCCCACGGTGACAGGACTCTGTTTCTCATCACGTGAATATTTGTATGACCGTTTCTAATTTAAGGGAGACACATCAACACCTGTACACGGCTCCTTAAGCCGAATCAAACATCCACTCTTCATAGATTTACTCCTCACCGCGGCCATGATGTTGGATCTCTGGACGTGATGGTTCACGTGTCTCTATCAGCACAAACTTTAGGGAATTAGTTATATCACCTTTGTTATAAATAACGTGTTTTCATACGCATAATAGTTAGCCTCCATAGTCGAGAATGTAATTTTGCGCTTGCCACCGGTGTCGTAATATCATTTCTCTGCAGATCATTTGTAATATAAGAAGACTCTCCATTTGGCGAATTCTGCATTTGAAGGCCGCGCCCGAGGCTAGTGAAGGCCCCGTGACACGCCGAGGTTTTTTGTGCACATCGTATAGCTTCTTTATTACTTTTTGAGAATTGGTGCCATAAGTCATTCACGTGTTTATACATTGCATCTTTCATGGTATTTATGCTTCATCTCTGTTCATAATCTTTCATGCTTTACATTTTACTTCTGTCCATAATCTTTCATGTTTTATGTTGTGGTTAACTCATCAGTGTTCTTGTTTCAGATTACAATAGGCAGCCCGGGCACTTGCACATCTTTTTATAATGACTAATGACATGGAATCAATATTGTCATTCTGATAATTTACTTTTCTTAGTTTTTGTTTAATTCCAAAGACTGCTTTTTTTATTTCGGCTTCTGTACATTTGCTTCAAAGAGTTAGATTTAGATATATTAAATTGCTCATGTCATTTTCAGTTACCTCCGAAAGCCACAGCTGGACTGATGGTGAGGGATTGAAGTATGAGTGTGTAGTTTGATATTAGCTTCTTTTTCTGCAAATTAGATATCAGGTTGCTCAAGTTGTTTATGGTTACCTCCGAAAGCCATAGCTGGACTAATGGCGAGGGATCAGAATATAAGTTGATTTAATTTGATTTAGATTTACTTTGTTGCAATTCTTGGATTTCTTTAAGCATAGTTTCTTTTGTATTTGGACAACAGCAAGGATAATGAGTTTCATGATCAGTAGTTCACTGTTGTTTGACTAGAATAGTGATGCAATTTCATTTTCTTTGAAGAATTAATTTTGTCATTGTGTGTTTTAAAATTCTTTTGAAGTTTGGAAAATCATTAGAAGGACATCATTGTCTTGAATACTTGTCTCCATACTTGTCTTTTAGAATTTCATAAAAATCCAAAAACGACAAAAAGTAAGAGATAGGTTATCTTGCACATATAGTGCACCACACTTCATCAGCTTACGAATCCTAGATTGACAAATTAATGTAGCAATTTAGGACACACTAAATTGACAAAACACCTAGAAAGTTCAAGCATGAAAATAAGCTTGCCTTTTAGATTAATGTTTATAATGCTTTGATAATGCATGCTTATTTGGCATATGAAATACCTCGAAAATAGTTGAAAAGAATACAATTGCTATTAAGGGTTGCGTAGACAATTGAGAGTTCAATCTATAAATGCACACATCATAGAAGATAGTGGACTTGTGTACATAGGGTCGAGCTATGGTGTCAACGAAGAAGACCAAGATTGAAGCCTTGAGCACATAAATTATGAGTCCGCTCTCATTCTAAGAACGGCCTCTAGGGCTGAGGTTCTGCGTGCTCTCGATAAAGATCTGGTTCAACTTTATGACCAGAAGGAGGAGCTCTGTCTCAAGCGAACAGGGATCGGGTTTTGCATTGAAGAATCCCGAGGCCGGTTATTGCAGTGAGGTAAATTGGCCTCCTCGTGCCATGGATTGTGATAATGATGATCGTGGAAATGAATTTGAGATTTCGTATTGTCCTATTGATGAAATTTGTCAATGACAAGGAAGGGAGTTGTGGATACAGAGGCCATTGCCATGCTGTAGGGTATAATTGTCGTGAAAAGGAACATTATGATGAGGAAGATGAGCTTAACAAAGATGAATCTTCTCTCACAGGTTTTGATGTCAAAGAGGCTTTCAGTAATGGAGAGGATTGCGAGGAAGACGAGGAACGATATGAAGAAGATGAATGTTCATCGGCAAGACTTCTTGCGGATGTAGGCAATTGCTCTGAACAATGTGATGAAAATCACGAAGATGGAAAGGAATCTGTCAAAGTAGAGATGAATTTGGTGCAGCTCAAATTGATCGGAGCAAGATACTTCAGAAAGGGACATGAAATAAAAAATGGGATTTTCAATCACTCAGCAATCTACCTCGTAATGCACCAAATTTTTTCTCTGTGAGACACAGAGGGACATGGAACACATACCCTGTCTACGGTAGGTGGGAATTTCGTGAGAAGAGCAAGTATATTTGGACATGCAGAAGGGGTTGCAAAAGGAGGAGCTCCTCATGCCAGAGTTGCAAATTACAAAGTCTGTTGGCCTGACATGCTGAGAAGAAATACCATATGAATAAGCTTTCATATTATCTCATCCAGTTGTACGATGCTTCCACCAGCTATACGAAGTCAATTTCTTCCAGAAGCCAAGAACGCATCTCCCAGAAACAGAAGAATCCCACAAAATGAGGACCATTTTCCTAAATTGACAATCTATTTTAAACCAATTTCTCATTCCGACAATTTGTAAAACTGATAATTTGCTATATTTCTCTGATTGAATCTCCAGTTTGTAATTAAAACAAATGCATATATAAGTTGCTAGAATCGATGTGTCGGGGATCGATATAGAGGCAGGAGTTGTTGGAGAATAATTCAGTCGCTGGAGGTCGATTTGTAAACTCTGCGTAGAAGATAGGAGAGCGTTGTGTGCAGATAGGAGAGCTGTGCGTAGATAGAAGTCGATCCATTAGCAAATTTCTGATTTCAGTATTGATTATTTTTGAAGATAAATTCATGTTTAGCTTGGTTTCCATTTGCTGGGATTTCAAAGATTTGAATTGCAGATTTAATTAGTTGTGAAAGTCAATTTACGTTCAGCATAATTCACATTTGCTGAAGACTCCAAGAATCCGTTGATCTGAATAGCAGCAATCATCGTTGTTGAACGCAGAGTGGTCTTTTAGCGAACAGAGAGTGTGAGTCTATCATTATGGAGAGCAAAATTTCTCCTCTACGAGATAGATTTCTCATGTAAAATCGATCTCTGAAGTTGTAGATCTAGCATCGAATTGCCCAACACAAAATGCAGCAATAGATACTGCATTAATGTATTTATTGATTCAGATTTGATTAAATGTTCTGACTTAATTTATTTTGGCTTTTGCGTTTGTTTGGTTTTCATAGAAGCATTGTAATTTTCTTTTTAAAACTTTGAGTTAATTTAGGACTTGCTCCAGGGAGTGGCAAGGATCCACCGCAACTTGGAGTCGAGTCCTTATTCTTCATAGCTATAGGATTTGTTTAAATTGTAGAATTA